>OU342743.1:274580188-275029595 GCA_910589775.1 Avena eriantha
TTTTCCGGAAGTGATCAAGTGCCAGAATACGAGACGGAGAAGGGCCAGGGGCCGGCCACACCACCTGGCCGTGCGGCCAGGCTGGGCCCGCGCCAGGGGTGGTGTGGTGGCTCCCGGAACCCCCTTGGCCTCTCCTTCTGACTATAAGATGCCCTCGGGACGTAAACCCTAAGTACCCCAATCAAAAATCCACGAAAGAGTCTGTAGCCGCCGTCATCTCCATCCCTAGATCGGGAGGGATTGAAGCTCTTCCTAGCACCCTGCCGGAGAGGGGAATTCACCCTAGAGGCCTTCTTCATCACCATGCAAGCCTCAGGTGTGATGCGTGAGTAGTTCATCCTTGGACTACGGATCCATGTAGTAGCTATATGGCTGGTTCTCCTCCTTTGTGCTTTCATGTTTAGATCTTGTGAGCTCCGTTCATGATCAAGATCATCTATTTGTAATTCATACATGTTGTGTTTGCGGGGATCCGATGGATATGGAGATGCTATTTCAGCTTGATTATTGATTCTATCATGTCTTTGTTATTTGATATCTTGCATGCTTTCCGTTATTAGTAGCTATCTTGGCCAAGTAGATGCTAGCAACTCCAAGAGTTAGTATTCTCGACAGTGGGTTCATGCCTCTGGTAATCTGGGGAAGTGACAGAGATCTCTAAGGTACTAGATGTGTTGTTGCTACTAGGGAGAAAACAACAATCCTTTGTTCATAGAACAATCGTATTGTTTACTTTACACGCAGTTCGTAAAGCAATAATCTGTTGCTTGCAACTTAATACTGGAGGGGGTTCGGATGATAACCTGAAGGTGGATTATTAGTCATAGATGCAGTTGGATGGCGGTCTATGTATTATGTTGTAATGCCCAATCAAGTCTCAGAGGAGTCAAGATGATTAGTATATGCATGTATTGCTTTCTCGGTGTTTGTCAATTGCCCCGCTGTAATTTGTTCACCCAGCATGTTATCTATCTTAAGGGGAGCCACCTCTAGTGAACTATGGATCCCCGTCCTTTTTCTTTATATACAATCTACAATCTTTTACTACTTTGTGTTCACTTTCTGCACACTTTTACTTCTTTCCATTCGATACGTTTAATCCTTTGTTTTCCACAAAACACGGTGATATTGACAACCTCACCGCAAGTTGGAGACAAAGTTCTGTGGTTGTGTGGTGCAGGTCTCCACGTTGCTACTAGCACCGGTAGTGCGCCCTGCCAAAGCTCAGCTAGTAACACCTTTTCGGTGTTTCCTTGCTCCTACTGGTTCGATTAAACCTTGCTTTCATAACTGAGGGAAACTTGCTGCTGTGCTCATCATACCTTCCTCTTGGGGTTCCCAACGAGATCTACATCAACACCGCCATCAAGCATTTTTCTGGGCGTCGTGCATTGAGCCATCAGTGTTCTTTCCACAAACTACATATGGATCAACCAATGGCATTGCATGTGTGTTCTTTCCACAAACCACACAAGGATCCACCAGAGTCATTGCATGTGTGTTCTTTACACAAACCACATATGGATCAACTAGTGTCATTGCATGTATGTTATTTCCACAAATGACATATGGACCCACTAGTCATTGCATGTGTGTTCTTTTACTAAAACCAGCACTAGAGTCATTGCATGTGTGTTTTTTCACAAACCACATATGGATCCACCAGTGTCATTGCATGTGTGTTCTTTCCACAAACCACATATGGATCAACCAAGGGCATTGCATGTGTGTTCTTTCCACAAACCACCCACGGATCAACCAATGGCATTGCATGTGTATTCGTTTCACAAACCACACAAGGATCAACCAATGGCATTTCATGTGTGTGTTCTTTCCACAAACCACACATGGATCCACCAGAGTCATTGCATGTGTGTTCTTTCCACAAACCACATATGGATCAACCAGTGTCATTTCATGTGTGTTCTTTCCACAAACCACATATGGACCCACTAGAGTCATTGCATGTGTGTTCTTATACTGAAACCAGCACTAGAGTTATTGCATGTGTGTTTTTTCCACAAACCACATATGGATCAACAAATGGCATTGCATGTGTGTTCTTTCCACAAACCACCCACGGATCAACCAATGGCATTGCATGTGTATTCGTTTCACAAACCACACATAGATCAACCAATGGCATTGCATGTGTGTTCTTTCCACAAACCACACATGGATCCAGCAGAGTCATTGCATGTGTGTTCTTTCCACAGACCACATATGTATCAACCAGTGTCATTGCATGTGTGTTCTTTCCACAAACCACATATGGACCCACTAGAGTCATTGCATGTGTGTTCTTATACTGAAACCAGCACTAGAGTTATTGCATGTGTGTTCTTTCCACAAACCACATATGGATCAACCAATGGCATTGGATGTGTGTTCTTTTCACAAATCACATATGGATCCACCAGTGTTCACTACATGTGTGTTCTTTCCACAAACCACTTATGGATCCACCAATGTCATTGCATGTGTGTTCATGTCATGAACCACATATGCATCAACCAATGGCATTACATGTGTGTTGTTTCCACAAACCACACATGGATGAACCAATGGCATTGGATGTGTATTCTATTCACAAACCACATATGGATCAACCAATGGAATTGCATGTGTGTTCTTTCCACAAACCACACATGGATCCACCAGACTCATTGCATGTGTGTTCTTTCCACAAACCACATATGGATCAACCAGTGTCATTGCATGTGTGTTGTTTCCACAAACCACATATGGATCAACCACTCTCATTGCATGTGTGTGCCTGTCATGAACCACACATAGATGAACCAATGTCATTGCATGTGTGTTCCTGTCATGAACCACATATGAATCCACCAGTGTTCATTGCATGTGTGTTCTTGTCATGAACCACACATGGATCGACCAGTGGTTATTGCATGTGTGTTCTTTCCACTAACCACACATGGACCCACTAGTGGTCATTGCATGTGTGTTCTTTCCACAATACACATAAGGATCAACCAATGGCATTGCATGTGTGTTCTTTTCACAAACCACATATGGATCCACCAGTGTTCACTGCATGTGTGTTCTTTCCACAAATCACATATGGATCAACCAATGTTCACTGCATGTGTGTTCTTTCCACAAACAACATATGGACCCACTAGAGTCACTGCATGTGTGTTATTTCCACAAACCACACATGGATTAACCAATGGCATTGCATGTGTGTTATTGTCACAAAACACATATGGATCAACAAATGTCATTGCATGTGTGTTCCTGTCATGAACCACATATGGACCCACTAGAGTCATTGCATGTGTGTTCATTCCACAAACCACATTTGGATCCACTAGAGTCATTGCATGTGTGTTCTTTTCACAAACCACATATGCATCAACCAGTGGCATTGCATGTATGTTCTTTTCACAAATCACATATGGATCAATCAGTGTTCACTACATCTGTGTTCTTTCCACAAACAACATATGGATCCACTAGAGTCAGTGCATGTGTGTTCTTTTCACAAACCACATATGCATCAACCAATGGCATTGCATGTGTGTTTTTTCCACAAACCACACATGGATCAACCAATGGCATTGCATGTGTATTCTTTTCACAGACCACATATGGATCAGCCAATGTCATTGCATGTGTGTTCTTTCCAGAAACCACACATGGATCCACTAGAGTTATTGCATGTGTGTTCTTTGCAGAAACCACATATGAATCCACTAGAGTCATTGCATGTGTGTTCTTTCCACAAACCACATTTGGATCAACCAAATGTCATTGCATGTGTGTTCCTATCATGAACCAGACATGGATCAACCAATGTCATTGCATGTGTGTTCCTTTCATGAACCACATATGGATCCCCAGTGTTCATTGCATGTGTGTTTCTATCATGAACCACACATAGATCAACCAGTGGTTATTGCATGTGTGTTCTTTCCACAAACCACATTTGGACCCACTAGTGGTCATTGCATGTGTGTTCTTTCCACAAACCACATATGGATCCACTAGAGTCATTGCATGTGTGTTATTGTCACAAACCACATATGGATCGACCAATGTCACTGCATGTGTGTTCCTGTCATGAACCACATATGGACCCACTAGAGTCATTGCATGTGTGTTCTTTCCACAAACCACATATGGATCCACTAGAGTCATTGCAGGTGTGTTCTTTTCGCAAACCACATATGGATCAACCAGTGCATTGCATGTGTGTTCTTTTCACAAATCACATATGGATCAACCAGTGTTCACTGCATGTGTGTTCTTTCCACAAACAACATATGGATACACTAGAGTCATTGCATGTGTGTTCTTTTCACAAACCACATATGCATCAACCAATGGCATTGCATGTGTGTTATTTCCACAAACCACATATGGATCAACCAATGGCATTGCATGTGTATTCTTATCACAAACCACATATGGATCAACCAATGTTATTCATGTGTGTTGTTTGCACAAACCACATATGGATCCACTAGAGCCATTGCATGTGTGTTCTTTCCACAAACCACATATGGATCAACCAATGTCACTGCATGTGTGTTCCTATCATGAACCACACATGGATCAACCAATGTCATTGCATGTGTGTTCCTGTCATGAACCATATATGGATCCACAAGTGTTCATTGCATGTGTGTTCCTGTCATGAATCACGCATGGATCAACCAGTTGTTATTGCATGTGTGTTCTTTCCACAAACCACATATGGACCCACTAGTGGTCATTCCATGTGTGTTCTTTCCACAAACCACAAACGGATCCACTAGAGTCATTGCATGTGTGTTATTGTCACAAACCACATATGGATCAACCAATGTCATTGCATGTGTGTTCCTGTCATGAACCACATATGGACCCACTAGACTCATTGCATGTGTGTTCTTTCCACAAACCACATATGGATCCACTAGAGTCATTGCATGTGTGTTCTTTTCACAAAACACATATGGATCAACCAACGGCATTGCATGTGTGTTCTTTTCACAAATCACATATGGATCCACCAGTGTTCACTGCATGTGTGTTCTTTTCACAAACCACTTGTGGACCCACTAGAGTCATTGCATGTGTGTTCTTTTCCACAAACCACATATGGATCCACTAGAGTCATTGCATGTGTGTTCTTTTCACAAACCACATATGGACCCACTAGAGTGATTGCATGTGTGTTCTTATACTAAAACCATCACTAGAGTCATTGCATGTGTGTTCTTTCCACAAACCACATATGGATCAACCAATGTTATTGCATGTGTGTTCATTTCATGAACCACATATACATCAACCAATGGCATTGCATGTGCGTTATTGTCACAAACCACATATGGATCAACCAATGTCATTGCATGTGTGTTCCTGTCAGGAACCACATATGGACCCACTAGTGGTCATTGCATGTGTGTTCTCTCCAAAAACCACATATGGATCCACCAGAGTCATTGCATGTGTGTTCTTTTCACAAACCACATATGGATCAACCAATGTCATTGCATGTGTGTTCCTGTCATGAACCACATATGGATCCACTAGACTCATTGCATGTGTGTTCTTTCCACAAACCACATATGGATGCACTAGAGTCATTGCATGTGTGTTCTTTTCACAAAACACATATGGATCAACCAACGACATTGCATGTGTGTTCTTTTCACAAATCACATATGGATCCACCAGTGTTCACTGCATGTGTGTTCTTTTCACAAACCACTTGTGGACCCACTAGAGTCATTGCATGTGTGTTCTTTTCCACAAACCACATATGGATCCACTAGAGTCATTGCATGTGTGTTCTTTTCACAAACCACATATGGACCCACTAGAGTGATTGCATGTGTGTTCTTATACTAAAACCATCACTAGAGTCATTGCATGTGTGTTCTTTCCACAAACCACATATGGATCAACCAATGTTATTGCATGTGTGTTCATTTCATGAACCACATATACATCAACCAATGGCATTGCATGTGCGTTATTGTCACAAACCACATATGGATCAACCAATGTCATTGCATGTGTGTTCCTGTCATGAACCACATATGGACCCACTAGTGGTCATTGCATGTGTGTTCTCTCCAAAAACCACATATGGATCCACCAGAGTCATTGCATGTGTGTTCTTTTCACAAACCACATATGGATCAACCAATGTCATTGCATGTGTGTTCCTGTCATGAACCACATATGGATCCACTAGACTCATTGCATGTGTGTTCTTTCCACAAACCACATATGGATGCACTAGAGTCATTGCATGTGTGTTCTTTTCACAAAACACATATGGATCAACCAACGGCATTGCATGTGTGTTCTTTTCACAAATCACATATGGATCCACCAGTGTTCACTGCATGTGTGTTCTTTTCACAAACCACTTGTGGACCCACTAGAGTCATTGCATGTGTGTTCTTTTCCACAAACCACATATGGATCCACTAGAGTCATTGCATGTGTGTTCTTTTCACAAACCACATATGGACCCACTAGAGTGATTGCATGTGTGTTCTTATACTAAAACCATCACTAGAGTCATTGCATGTGTGTTCTTTCCACAAACCACATATGGATCAACCAATGTTATTGCATGTGTGTTCATTTCATGAACCACATATACATCAACCAATGGCATTGCATGTGCGTTATTGTCACAAACCACATATGGATCAACCAATGTCATTGCATGTGTGTTCCTGTCATGAACCACATATGGACCCACTAGTGGTCATTGCATGTGTGTTCTCTCCAAAAACCACATATGGATCCACCAGAGTCATTGCATGTGTGTTCTTTTCACAAACCACATATGGATCAACCAATGTCATTGCATGTGTGTTCCTGTCATGAACCACATATGGACCCACTAGACTCATTGCATGTGTGTTCTTTCCACAAACCACATATGGATCCACTAGAGTCATTGCATGTGTGTTCTTTTCACAAAACACATATGGATCAACCAACGGCATTGCATGTGTGTTCTTTTCACAAATCACATATGGATCCACCAGTGTTCACTGCATGTGTGTTCTTTTCACAAACCACTTATGGACCCACTAGAGTCATTGCATGTGTGTTCTTTTCCACAAACCACATATGGATCCACTAGAGTCATTGCATGTGTGTTCTTTTCACAAACCACATATGGACCCACTAGAGTGATTGCATGTGTGTTCTTATACTAAAACCATCACTAGAGTCATTGCATGTGTGTTCTTTCCACAAACCACATATGGATCAACCAATGTTATTGCATGTGTGTTCATTTCATGAACCACATATACATCAACCAATGGCATTGCATGTGCGTTATTGTCACAAACCACATATGGATCAACCAATGTCATTGCATGTGTGTTCCTGTCATGAACCACATATGGACCCACTAGTGGTCATTGCATGTGTGTTCTCTCCAAAAACCACATATGGATCCACCAGAGTCATTGCATGTGTGTTCTTTTCACAAACCACATATGGATCAACCAATGGCATTGCATGTGTGTTCTTTTCGCAAATCACACATGGTTCCACCAGTGTCATTGCATGTGTGTTCTTCTCATGAACCACATATGGATCAACCAATGTCATTGCATGTGTTTTCCTTTCATGAACCAGATATGCATCAACCAATGGCATTACATGTGTGTTCTTTCCACAAACCACAGATGGATCCACCAGTTATCATTGCATGTGTGTTCTTTCCACAAATCACATATGGATCAACCAGTGTTCACTGCATGTGTGTTCTTTCCACAAACAACATATGGACCCACTAGAGTCACTGCATGTGTGTTCTTTCCACAAACCACACATGGATTAACCAATGGCATTGCATGTGTGTTATTGTCACAAACCACATATCGATCAACCAATGTTATTGCATGTGTGTTCCTATCATGAACCACACATGGATCCACCAGTGTTCATTGCATGTGTGTTCTTTCCACAAACCACATATGGATCCACTAGAGTTCTCCATTGCATGTGTGTTCTTTCCACAAACCACATATGGATCCACTAGAGTCATTGCATGTGTGTTCTTTTCACAAAACACATATGGATCAACCAACGGCATTGCATGTGTGTTCTTTTCACAAATCACATATGGATCCACCAGTGTTCACTGCATGTGTGTTCTTTTCACAAACCACTTGTGGACCCACTAGAGTCATTGCATGTGTGTTCTTTTCCACAAACCACATATGGATCCACTAGAGTCATTGCATGTGTGTTCTTTTCACAAACCACATATGGACCCACTAGAGTGATTGCATGTGTGTTCTTATACTAAAACCATCACTAGAGTCATTGCATGTGTGTTCTTTCCACAAACCACATATGGATCAACCAATGTTATTGCATGTGTGTTCATTTCATGAACCACATATACATCAACCAATGGCATTGCATGTGCGTTATTGTCACAAACCACATATGGATCAACCAATGTCATTGCATGTGTGTTCCTGTCATGAACCACATATGGACCCACTAGTGGTCATTGCATGTGTGTTCTCTCCAAAAACCACATATGGATCCACCAGAGTCATTGCATGTGTGTTCTTTTCACAAACCACATATGGATCAACCAATGTCATTGCATGTGTGTTCCTGTCATGAACCACATATGGACCCACTAGACTCATTGCATGTGTGTTCTTTCCACAAACCACATATGGATCCACTAGAGTCATTGCATGTGTGTTCTTTTCACAAAACACATATGGATCAACCAACGGCATTGCATGTGTGTTCTTTTCACAAATCACATATGGATCCACCAGTGTTCACTGCATGTGTGTTCTTTTCACAAACCACTTGTGGACCCACTAGAGTCATTGCATGTGTGTTCTTTTCCACAAACCACATATGGATCCACTAGAGTCATTGCATGTGTGTTCTTTTCACAAACCACATATGGACCCACTAGAGTGATTGCATGTGTGTTCTTATACTAAAACCATCACTAGAGTCATTGCATGTGTGTTCTTTCCACAAACCACATATGGATCAACCAATGTTATTGCATGTGTGTTCATTTCATGAACCACATATACATCAACCAATGGCATTGCATGTGCGTTATTGTCACAAACCACATATGGATCAACCAATGTCATTGCATGTGTGTTCCTGTCATGAACCACATATGGACCCACTAGTGGTCATTGCATGTGTGTTCTCTCCAAAAACCACATATGGATCCACCAGAGTCATTGCATGTGTGTTCTTTTCACAAACCACATATGGATCAACCAATGTCATTGCATGTGTGTTCCTGTCATGAACCACATATGGACCCACTAGACTCATTGCATGTGTGTTCTTTCCACAAACCACATATGGATCCACTAGAGTCATTGCATGTGTGTTCTTTTCACAAAACACATATGGATCAACCAACGGCATTGCATGTGTGTTCTTTTCACAAATCACATATGGATCCACCAGTGTTCACTGCATGTGTGTTCTTTTCACAAACCACTTATGGACCCACTAGAGTCATTGCATGTGTGTTCTTTTCCACAAACCACATATGGATCCACTAGAGTCATTGCATGTGTGTTCTTTTCACAAACCACATATGGACCCACTAGAGTGATTGCATGTGTGTTCTTATACTAAAACCATCACTAGAGTCATTGCATGTGTGTTCTTTCCACAAACCACATATGGATCAACCAATGTTATTGCATGTGTGTTCATTTCATGAACCACATATACATCAACCAATGGCATTGCATGTGCGTTATTGTCACAAACCACATATGGATCAACCAATGTCATTGCATGTGTGTTCCTGTCATGAACCACATATGGACCCACTAGTGGTCATTGCATGTGTGTTCTCTCCAAAAACCACATATGGATCCACCAGAGTCATTGCATGTGTGTTCTTTTCACAAACCACATATGGATCAACCAATGGCATTGCATGTGTGTTCCTGTCATGAATCACACATGGTTCCACCAGTGTCATTGCATGTGTGTTCTTCTCATGAACCACATATGGATCAACCAATGTCATTGCATGTGTTTTCCTTTCATGAACCAGATATGCATCAACCAATGGCATTACATGTGTGTTCTTTCCACAAACCACAGATGGATCCACCAGTTATCATTGCATGTGTGTTCTTTCCACAAATCACATATGGATCAACCAGTGTTCACTGCATGTGTGTTCTTTCCACAAACAACATATGGACCCACTAGAGTCACTGCATGTGTGTTCTTTCCACAAACCACACATGGATTAACCAATGGCATTGCATGTGTGTTATTGTCACAAACCACATATCGATCAACCAATGTTATTGCATGTGTGTTCCTGTCATGAACCACACATGGATCCACCAGTGTTCATTGCATGTGTGTTCTTTCCACAAACCACATATGGATCCACTAGAGTTCTCCATTGCATGTGTGTTCTTTTCACAAACCACCTATGGATCAACCAGTATCATTGCATGTGTGTTCCTGTCATGAACCAGATATGGACCCACTAGAGTCATTGCATGTGTGTTCTTTCCACAAACCACATATGGATCCACTAGAGTCATTGCATGTGTGTTCTTTTCACAAACCACATATGGATCAACCAATGGCATTGCATGTGTGTTCTTCTCACAAACCACACATGGATCCACCAGTGTCATTGCATGTCTGCTCTTTCCATTAACCACAGTTAGAGTCATTGCATGTGTGTTATTTTCACAAACCACATATCACCAGTGTCATTGCATGTGTGTTCCTCTCATAAACCACATATGGATCCACCTAGTGTGATTGCATGTGTGTTCTTCTCACAAACCACATAAGGATCCACCAGTGTCATTGTATGTGTGTTCTTTTCATAAACCACATATGGATCCTAACCTTAGGAGAGCCCTAACCTTAGCCCCCAATGGATCCATCGTTAGACCGAGTCTTCTAGAAGGCACGACCTAACACAGTTGTTTTTCTTGAAGATTGTTACATACTGTTCGATCGGGGCGCTTGGATGATTAGGATGGTCTTCGTGAGAGCGATCCGCGAGTAGGCTGTTCTGTGGCATGATTGGCCACGCTTGCTTTGGAAAAACTGGCAACACTGGGCGCTACCCTGTTGCGAGTGTCACGACTCACGAGTTGAGTGGGCCATATCCCAGTGTCACGTCCCCATTACTTCTCTTCCTCCCCGTACTTCTCTTCCTTCCCCTTGAAGCCACTTTCCCCACTTCACTCCCATCCTGCCGTAGCCGCAAGCCGACGACATCCACCAAATCTCGGGTTGCTACCTTCATGCTAAGAAATCAGTTTAAAAGCTTTTGAACTTATCCTACATATTCCTGCTATTCGCCAATCTAACTGCTGATCTTTTTTCCAATTTCTTGACGAACTTCAGATGTGGCAGATGCTGCAGGCTAAGAATCTAGAGATCCTCGCGCGCAACTTCGCAGCAACGTTCCCGGTCGTGTGCTCCCACCCAGGATGCTTTCGCCGTTACTCCTACCATGAGCTCCCGCTCCACCAGCTCGCGTGCCTGCACGGCGCGTGCTCCTCCACAGAGCTGGGCTGCAACTACACCGGCCCGCCGGCAGAGCTCGTCGTCCACCTTGCAGAGGAGCACTTGATCGAAGTGATTAGGATCTCGTACGGGAAAGCCCAACTTTCCAAGAGCAGGTGCCGTTCACTGACTCAGCATGCCGCTGACTAATTTTTCCGGGGGGGGGGACAACTCTGTTTTCATCCTAACCATCACCGCCGGTGTTCCGGGAACCAGAGCCGGGCCCACCGTCGTGTGTGCCGTATGCGTTAGGTTGGTCTCGTGCGCCTGGCCCGTATACACGGTGCGCATGTGGGCGAATGCCCAACCACCGTCGTCCGATAGAATTCTTGTGCTAGCCGAGGCACCGAGCTGCCCGGCGCCGCGGGAGATGGAGTATGCGGACCTAAGGTCGATCCTATGTGTGCCATCTCAGTACCTTGTCGGTGCTAGACCAAACATCCAGATGCATTTCTACATTTGTATCGAGAAGACCGACAGGGAAATGTACTACTTATGTTGTCGTTACTGTTAGACTTAAGGCGATGCTTCTCAGGTGCGTAGAGCATACGTGTTGTGCGAATGTACCCAAGTTGTAGTTTTTTAGTAATCCTTAATAATTCGACGAGTTATTGGTCCAACCAGCTTGCTGTTGTCATGTTGCAAAGTCCACTTGCTCTGGACAGACTGGCAAAACTGTGTGCTCCCGCCCCCGCATGTCAATGTCACGTGTTCCGAGGGCCCACCTGCCAGTGTCACACCCCCTTCTCTTCCTTCCCCTTGAAGCCACTGATACATTGCAAATGTATCTATAATTTTTGATGTTCCATGCTTGGTTTTATCTACTTTATTATGTTTTGTTCCAACTTTGGAGTACTTTTCATAGAATTTCTTGGACTAACCTATTAACAAGATGCCATAGTGCCAGTTGTATGTTTTCTACTGTTTTTGGTTCCAGAAAGTCAGAAAGTGAATATTCTCGGAATTGGATGGGACAAAAGCCAAAGTTGATATTTTACCGGAAGACTCACGGAGCCAGAATACGACACGGAGAGGGGCCACAGGGTGGCCAAACCACCCCTAGGCGCGGGTCCCCCTTGGCCATGCCAGGGCATGGTGTGGGCCCCCTGGCCGGCCACCGAACTTGCCTCTTTTGCCTATATATTTCCCCCGAGGCAAAAACCCAAGATCGTCAAGCCTCTAGGCACGAAAAGTTCCACAATGCCGCCGCCACTGAAGGGGAGATTCCGGGGACAGAAAGTCTCTGTTCCAGCACCCTGCTGGGACAGGGAAGTGCCCTCGGAGCCATCTCCATCGATCTCCACCACCATCTCCATCACCGTTGCTGATTCCCATGATGATGAGGGAGTAGTTCTCTCTCGAGGCTAAGGGTTCTACCAGTAGCTATGTGTTCATCTCTCTCTCTATGCATGATCATATTGTGATCATGAGCTTTGTAATCAAGTAGATCTACCTTGCTACTCAAGTGCTTTAATACATCTCTGCTCTCCCAATGTGTGTGAAAGTGACAGCGTGCACACCATGGTGGCACTTAGGCTAGAGATTACAAATACTTGTTATGAGTTATGTTTGGAGTTGGATGTTTCTATGAAATTGTGGTGTTTGTTGGAACCATCTAGTACTCAAGGTGATAGTGTGGAGTTATCTAGATGGGAAAGGCTTACTTTGAGGTGTGCTGTTATAGCCCTACCATGGATTAGAGTGTCCAACCGGAGAGTAGTTAAGAGTAGTATCATCAAGATAATATATTTATATGAGAGGTTCACTAGTGAAAGTATGATCCGTAGGCCTTGTTTCTAAGCATTGATACACCGTTTGCAATTAGATCTGTTACATGTTTGCTTGCTTCCATCTTTATTTCAGTTTTCCTTTAGTCTTTTCCCACGTCAACCACACGTCAGCAAGCTATTTTCTGGCACCGTTACCACTTAAAATTATCCATACCACTTGTATTTCACTATCTCTTCGCCGAACTAGTGCATCTATACACCTGACAAATGTATTGGGTGTGTTGGGGACACAAGAGACTTCTTGTATCTTGATTGCAGGGCTGCTTGAGAGGGGATACCTTTGACCACTTCCTGAGTTCGATAAACCTTGGGTAATCCACTTAAGGGAAAACTTGCTGCTGTTCTACAAACCTCTGCACTTGGAGGCCCAACAACTATCTACAAGAATAGAAGTGCGTAGACATCAGCCACTGTCCCAACTTCTCTTCCATCCTGCCACTCCCGTCTTATGGTTGTAATCTGATTTTCGTTGGATTTTTTACATGTAATCTACCTTTGATAATGCAACATGCTAATGGCACAGACACGATTTCTAAAGTGGAAGCACTCACACGCTGCTATTGTTCATATTTTTCAATATTGCCCGACAAACCCATTACAATAATTGTACTCGCACTAAACACAACCGAAATTGCAACCATCCTAAACAACATCTAAACCCACATCACAGCGATGTCGTCGGAGTCCACCTCGATTGGTGACACCACCGTGCCCTTCCCAGTGACATCCACTCCCGCCCGTGGCTTTCCCTTCTCCATGGAGGCAACAATGGCGTTCTGCACAGCTTCATCCCTGTCATCCTCTACATCAGAATCGACAATGACGAAGGTGATGGGGTTGGCATGGACCGAGCGTCGTCGCTCCTGGCGGCTCTTGCTTGAGCTCGACGTCGCATCAGTCCTTCTACAGGTAGGAGGGGACGAGCTTGGATACGTAGTGCCGTTGTTCCTGTCAAGAAACCCTGGCCATTTGATACTGGGACGGTACGATCTTGGGGTGGATCCGCCGCGGCGAGCCCTAACGAAAGCATTGGAGCGGATGGATCTGCCGGGGCGAGCCATGACAAGTTCCTAAGAGGGAGTAAGATTGTGGGCCAGGCGTGTCTGGTTCCTGAGCAAGGCCTCCCAGTGATATGTACGCGGGAAAGGTGCCAAAAAATTTCGTCCAATGCGCGCGAGAGGGCCTTTGAACCACGAAGGCACGAATTTTGGTTGACAAGTCCACACGCTAGGTCCCCAACCTGTCAGCCGAATGTGGACGGTAGGATTCTACCCGAGTTTTTAAGTGGGGCTAAATCACGCTTCACCACTACCCTGATCTCCAAAGGAACCTCTTTCCTCCCTTTCCTCTGCCCTCGCTCCCCTCTCTCATGGCTCGCAGCTCATGCAGTTCGTCTCGGGCGGAATCATGGTCGGCTCAACGCCGTCAGGAGGGTGCCCCATCAGGTACCGGAGGGCGCCCTACAATTACTACCCTGATATGATGTGTTTTTGCGGTGAGAAGATGCCGAGATGGATCTCATGGACTGACCAAAATACTGCAGGAAAATTCAGCAACTGCAGCATCAGAGCGGTAAGTTCGTACTGTAGGTACATGGTAACCCGGATCCGGAAAGCGTAATGTAATTCTTTTTTTTGTTTCCTTCGATCTACTTCGCAAGAAGGGAGGGGGACTGGCTGTGACAAGTTTGTCTGGATCGAAAAGCCACTAACAGGTTTTCACAAAGAGCTTGTCCAGGATCTGCGTGATGCTGTGTGGGACAAGAAAGAGTTGATTCGTGCGATGGAGCGAGAGATCCAGGAGCTTCGCTAGGTGCAGGGGAGGAAGGGGCAGGGAGGTGGTGAGACAGACGTGCTCAAGATTAGGCCAGATAGTGGAAACAATTTCCTCATTATCTGGGCATTATCTATTGCTTTTGCAGTTTATGTTGCCATGTCGTTGTCCAGCAACTGAAATAAGTTGATGCTTTGTGGAGTGTAGCATCCAGCTTAAGAAATTGTTTTTTAGCCCAGAAACTTATCATAAGTGTAATGCCAATAGCAGGATTTATTAAGTGCTTATAAATAATTCATGTCTATGCCACTAACACCCATCGATTTTGGAGACCCCTTAACCGCTCAGCTATCGTGATTGATGAGATAGTAGTGGGACAGTCACAATTTTGGATTCAACTAGTGGCCTCGTCCATATCCAATCCTAAAGTCGTGATACATTTTACTCCGGGTACGAGAGGCAGATTGTTTCACCCGACAAGTTCCAAGCACACAGCTCCAGAGTTTAACCGAACTACATATATAGTTTCAAGTTCAATACATCATTAGGCTTCTACACTGCTAGCATTCTTTCTCTACTTGGGTGCCAACTTTCTTCCTCTTGCCTTCACGTCCACTGGCTTTTTCATCTCCTGCCTTCTTCCTCTTCCTGGGTGCCAATTTTCAGACCTTCATGTACACTGCATCTCCGGGTGGAGGGAAGTCAGGCCAATCAGCACCAGAAACTTGTCCGACATAATCACTCCACTCATTTTGGTTTTCATCCCGCAGCAAAATCACTGAATCGGCTCTCTTGTTTCTTACATTGCGCTTCCTGTAAAAAAAATAGTACATGGATTACTACCTTATATCTACAGACTATAAACAATTTTTTGTGCGAATGTACCATCTCATACCTAGGTTTGGGAGCATTAAGGGGACAGCCTGCTTCTCTATGGCCTATAAGATGGCAGGTCTTGCATCTGTTTTTGCCCTTCTTTGTAGCACAGAAAGCCGAACCCTTCTTCTCGAGAAAATTCTTAAACCTATTCACCAGAGGTCTTCCTCTGCCCCTTTTTGTAACTGGTTGGCAAAGCTCGAAAAACAGTTGGACTTGAGGCCACTGAGATGGGTTTGTACATGGCTCGACGGATCCAGCGTACGCAACTCTGAACTTTTCCATAGAGTAGTAGTCTGACAAATAGTGATCCAAATGTGGTAGAGTTCTTTTCTTCACCAAGAAGGCCAAGGCATGGTCGCAAGGTTTCCCAGTATGCAGCCACTCTAAGCAGGTGCATTCTCGTAGCTCGATGTTCACAACATCCTTTTTGCCACTCTTGGACATATCGACCACCTCACAACTTCTGCTGGTTGACGGGAGAACCTTAAGATGAGCAAGTCCTCGGCTTCTCTTGTGCAGTTGTTGTACAACTGGCGGTAGCATATATCCTCTAAGTCTCCTACCGATCTCTCTCCTTATATTTAACAGCTTCATGATCATACCACGTATGCTGTCAATCAAGATATGAACATGACACACTTTCATGTCCTTCACCCAGTTATTCAGGCATTCTGCAAGGTCGTTGTTTATCTAATCAACTTTGATGTCAGGGTTGAATTGACTCCTCTTCCATAGCTGCGAATGATGGATGGCTAAGTACTCTGGAAGTTCAGGGGCTTCCACAAAAATCTTGCTCATGAAATATTCGCTACTACTAGGTTTGTAAACTCTAGCAGCAGGAAACATGTAACGAAATACGCTGCCTACATAGTGTGAGAACAAGTTGGGCATCATATGGGCATGGCATTCTCTACCTTCAGCTCGCGGGAACAGCTCCTTCACTGCATTCGTCAGCCCTTTGCATGCATCCGTGGATATAGCCACTAGATCCATGTGGCATATTGATGTCCTGAGCTGCCTCATAAACTAGACCCAGTTTTCCTCAGTTTTTGTTTCAAACAGCCCGAATGCCATTGGGAACATCCAGTTGTGACCATCAAGTGCTGTGGCAGATGGCAGGCAGCCTTTCCATTTGCCAGTTAGGACAATGCTGGCTACACTCAGATACGGCCTACAGCCATCCTTGAATCCCTAGATGCAAGGTTTAAGCACCATGATAAATCTTTTGAAATATATTTTACCACCTTCTGATTCGGTGCCAATCTCCACAACACTCCCCGGACACCTAGCTTGTACCTCCGCCTTGAAGTTGTACATCATCCTGAAGCTATTGGTCCAATCCCCGTGCAAGACCCCCAGAGCTTTCTCTTTACCTTTCCAAATCGTGTAATACGGAAGGACAATGTTGTATTTAGAACCGAGGCTAGTCTGAATATTCTTTGCGGTCTCCTTAGGGTTATCCTTTAGTATGGACATAGATTGCATAGCCACCCACTCCGTATCATCCATTGAGGATTTCAGTTTGCTGCCTGTCGGACACATGTGTAGAGGGCCCATTTTGTTCACCTGCAACACAGATTCATTTAAAAGATAAGCGGAGTCGACTAGTTGCCAGAAAGATATCACACATCAATTGTAGTTATAGAGTGAAAAGAGAGAGAGTTCTAATGGTTTGCTGCATTCATTGCCCCAGTACCCTAATTTCATTCGACACAGGTAAGGCTCTTGCTGTGATCCTCCATGGACAATGTACCTCGGCCCGTTCATTCATCCACGTTAAGTTGCAGATGGCCTCATACCTCTGGGCAGTGTTCTTTAGTCGATAAACGTCGAACTCCCCCTTGATACAAAAATGCCGGAACGACATCCTGAACTCATGCACGCTCCTGAACTCGGTGCAGACCGAAATTATAGGATACTCGTGGTCATGTTTCCTTTCTTCTACTTCAACACCCAAAACATCGACTAGAATACCAACCTCATCGTTAAGTTCCTCGTCTATTTCATCATCACCAGATTCTTGATCCTCTACAGTGCCTTCTTCTTCATCTGATTCAGAAGCCTCGCCATCGTCTCTAATGCCTAGTACTGCACACATCATATTGACTCCCATGGGTGGGGCTGCACCGTCGTCTCCACCCGGATGGACCGAAACATTGCCCCAATCCACCTCACCGGCAAATCTGTTTTCCCCAAGACACTCGGTTGGTTCTGCTGCAACCACATGGGGCGGTCTTAAGTTTGCACGCATCCCAGGTACTTTAGTGGACAAACAGCAGTCATAATCAATTTCATCTTGACTGTATAGAACCCTCTTGCTCTTCCTGTGTACATCCTCCTTCCTGATGTAATATTTCCTGATGGTATCAGTAGGGCTTGACATCTACGTTCCATTCCCCATTGAACTAGGCTTTTTGCTGCCGCTCTTGGGTGTGATCTCCTTACTGCCTCCCCTCACGGGTGTTAGCTCCAGGGTGCTGGCATTATTGCCTGACCTCTGTGGCGTGTTCTTCTTCAAATTAGCCCTTTTGCTACTACTATTGGGCGTGTTCTCCTTCGTGTTGGCATTATTGCCTGACCTCAGCGGCTTGTTCCGCTCCAAATTAGCCCTTTTGCTACTACTATTGGGCGTGTTCTCATTCGTGCTGGCATTATTCCCTGACAGTGGCGTGTTCCGCTCCAAATTATTATTTTTTCTTCTCCCACTGGGTGTGGTAGCCTCCGTGCTGGCCATCTTCGCCTCTTTTCTACCACTCCTGGGAGTGTTCACCATCGTGCTAGCCCTCTTAGCATTTTTGCTGCTACCGTTCGGTGTGCCATTTTGACTGGATCTTAGGGGTGTACTCTGCGGCGTGGTGCCTTTTTTCGTGCGACTCTTGGGCGTCCTCTTCTCTGGCGTGGTCTCCTTGGTGACGTTCTTCTTTGGGTGCCCTTTCTGGGGATGCTCTTCCTGCTCCTCTTTATGATGCTCCTCTGTAAGAATCTCCTCTGTTCGAAGCTACCCTCAGTTGCACCAGCCCTAGTGGTGCCATGGATCAGGTCACGCATTCCTTCTAAAAGTCCATCACCTCTATTGTCGAGTTCCAATTCCTCTCCAACCATTTGCACTATCAAGTGGAAGTACACTTCACCCCTATAATGTTTCCTTGTAAACGGTATGACTAAATCCCTGGTATCTTTCACTTCGATAGCCTTTTTGCTCCTGTAACCAAAATATAACAAGCATGCTTCCTGGGAGGACCCTCACGGCACCTTCACACGTAACGATGCCATCATGTCAGATAACTCTACCACTTCAGGATCGTATCTACCAAGGATTACATCAAACTCACCATAGAATTTTTCTGCGCCGTCATCTAATTTTGCAGTATAATCCGCGACACCGATACGAACGATTACGTTGCCATCATCATGTTCTTCAGGATAGAAACCTCCGAGAGGTTCAAGAGGTGAAGCGACACCATCAGACCCAGCCCCAATGCCACCGCCGCCATCACCAGCGTCATCATTAGCTAGATCAACCTCGGTGGAAGTACAGGACCAGGAGCAAGGCGAGGGCCCTTAGCAGCGGGAGCTACATTACATGGTGGACAGGCAGGGCCCCTTCTAACAACAGCCACAATAGGATCAGCTGCTACCATGCCACATCGACGATCAGGAGCAGTTCCCACAACAGAAGTGTTTCGAGTGCTAGCAAAGTCCAGACCATGAGCTAGCTCCAGACCAGTAGCTCGCTGAACCTGAGCACAGGATCAAGGAGGACACAAGGCATCAGTCTTTGCAACAAAAGTGGGGCAGCCTCCGGAAGCCTTAGTTTGCTCAACAGCGGCAGGGATTGGGTCAACAGTGGCCAGATCAACAACAACACGAGGACGACCAGTACCAGCAGATTCCAGAGCACGGGATCTCACAACTTGAGGATGGTTTCGAGGAGGAGCAGCACACAAGGCAGCGGTCTTGGCAACAATAGCGGGGCAGCCTCCGAAAGCCTTAGTTTGCTCAACAGGGGCATGGATTGGGTCAGCAGCAGCCAGAGCAACAACACCACGGGGATAACCAGTACCAGCAGATTCCTTAGCAGAGTTTTCCACAACGGCAATACGGGAACTCCTACGAGGAGGTTGCCTGACAGAAGCATGTCGCGGACGAGGAACCACATTTTGCTCAACAACATTAGGGGTTCGAGTTAGACTTCCCTGCCCAATAATAGCCGGGCGACTCCTAGTAGCAGGAGCTTCCTCATCTAGTATGTCACAAATCAGCATAACCGTTCGAAGCCCAGCATACTGTTTCATCAACCCAATTAGCTGAGTGTCACACGTTATAGGAACCATGAAGCCACATACATCAATGAAGCTGAACCGTGCAGTCTGCTCCGACCTCATTTCAGCAAGTTCACACACAGCAACAATCAAACCAGGGATATTGCATAACTGCACAGGCGCCACTCCCATCTTCATATTGTGAGCTTGATTCCACGTGCTCTTCCCATCTGCTAATTTAATGTGGTAGCCGCAGATGGTAATAAGAACCGTGTATTTGGGTTTAGCGGAGATCCTACTTGACAGAAAATTGGAGACAAAAGATAAGAATTGTTTGTCAGTGTCATGCTAGCAGACAATTCTATGTTCGATATATCTCTATAATGCCAATAGCCAGCTAGAAGTTATAGGTAGTGCAAATAGAAAAGATAAGAGTAGCTCACCCGCAATTAGCTAGAAGTACTTCTTCCCCGGCAAATGGATCTGCCATCCTTCGCGCTGCTCAGCTCATCGGTGGTAGAGGCAGGCTAGATCGTCGCAACGGCTGGGACGACATTCGGCATTAGAGGTCGTTAGTAGCGAGTAGGCGCAACAACTTGGCGCCGGAAGTCAAATGCCCGAAGAGATCATTCTGGTTGGAGAGGGGATTTTGACGTCGTCGGTGCTAGGGTTCATGCGAAAGGAGGGAGGGAGTGGATTTGTGAATTTGGTCAACGCACCATGTGTAACATGCCAAAACTTAATCCAAGGTTATTAAGATCAAAATTATCAAATTTAGAGTTAACAAAAACATTTCCATTTAAAAATATTAAAGCATTCATATGTGTGTGCATTTAAATTAGGAGTTGTTTTGAATTCCCATGTTTGAGTGATCCATTGGTTGTAAAATGATTCTAAGGTGAATTAAACATCATCTAGATCATCCCCAAGCAAATCCCAAATAAAAAACAATAAAAAAGAGTAAAATAAGCAAATGGTCACTTTTGCCAGTTTAATCACCTAGCCTACTTTGGCTATTCCTAGAACTCAAATCTTAACAGAAGAAATTGTGGTTCTTTGCACCCCTTGCTAGTACAAGTAGTGATATACCAAGGCCCACTTTGTTTCATCCCAAAAACTTTCAAACACTAAATTTAAATGACATTTGAAAATTGAATCTAATGTAGGTCTCAAGATCACACTTATTCAAAAACCACTCAAATGAACTCCATTTTTAAATCCCAAGAAAACCTAGATGCTTAAGCATCAGTTACATCACTCCACCAAAAATCATCTCAAAATTCAAATATTTTGTTCATGCGGCCATTGGGTCGAACACCTAGTTAGCAGAATCATTATGGCCTAACTATTACTGTTTTTGAGCTAATCTTGTCAAGCCATTTGGGTTGCATTGATCATCCTTGTCTCCCCCAGGCCCAACCAGACCAAACCCACCTCTATCCCTAGCCCTTGGCACCAGTGCCATGCCGCCCCGACGCCATGCTCGTTGGCCAAGTGTGCACAAGGCGCAGGAGACCGCCAGCCCCTCTCCGCCGCTCCAGGAAGTAAGAGCCACCCTACCGCCGCCCACGGTCCACCCCTCGATCAACCCCAGCCCCTGGACCACTCCCTAGCCTCGCCACCTTTTCTCTCTGCGCAGCCAGAGCGCGCCAGAGTGCGATCGCCGCTAGCACACAGTAGACCGCGCCTCAGCACCAAATCCTGCATGCCGCTCCACCTCGACCCCAGCAACCCACCAGACATGGCGGTGCATCGCCGCGTGACCCATAGTCATTGTGATCGCGTCGAGCACCGCCCCTGTCTCCCAGAGCGCGCCACGCTCCCAACCAAATGCCACCATCCCTAGCGTCGCCATTAAGCCGTAGAGCACTGCCAAGAGGCAAGCCACCGTCCGCCTACGCCGCCCATGCCGATAGCGCCCTATATCGTCCTCATCGACGAGCTCGTTGTCGCCCCCTCGGTCCCCTCCTCGAGCCTATATAAGGAGGCCTTCCCCAGCCTCAATCTCCACACCATTTGACTCCCCTCTCTCCACCAGTCCTTCCCCACCTCTCGCCGGAGGAGCTCGAGTAGCAGGCCGCCGGAATTTCACCGGAGGCAGCCGCTGCAGAGGAGGAGACGTTGTCGTCGATTCCGTCCACCTCAGCCCCTGCCGCTACCTCGCCTGAGTCCGCCGTCTCCGTCCAGTTCGATCGCCCGCCTCGCTGCACTAGCTGGATCCCTGGTACGACCCAGTAGACCCCCACCGTCCGTTTAGGTTTCGGTCTCGCCGGTGACGAGTCCGTCGTCGATGATGACTATGAGTCGTTGATCCGCGTTCTAATCGTGTGACCCAGATCGCTTGATACCGTTTCGGGTTTTAAGTCTTGCTAACAAGCGGGACCAACCTATCAGCCGCCCTCTGCGCTGCTGAGCGCCACTGGGCCGGCCCGTTAGCTTTCCCGCGCGACCCAGTTAATTCAAATATAGGTTTTTCTATTTAAGTTTAAATTCAATTTTGTCCCTTAGTTCAAAAACCAATTTAGTGAGTTGTGCAAGTCCAAATTGAGTGATTCCAACTTTGTTGGAAAGCTTCTGAAAAGATCTATCCAAGCCCGTTGGATTAATTTCATTTAGAGTTAGAGATCTCTCCTAGTAAAAATAACAAGACAGAAGCATTTGCAGATTCAAACATTTTTCAAAAATCAACCATAATAGAAATTGAGTTGATTCCAACTCTCAAAAATCGCATTTAACCATACCTATCTGAATATGTAATAATATTAAGGTTTACATGTAGTGACATTGGACTAGTACCAAAATAATGCTATATAGGCATTTCTAGCCACTTTAAATCATTAAATTTTAAACTTAAACTTATTAAAATGAGAAACAACCTTTAAATCACATTCACATATGTTAGAATATGTGGTGATGACATGTGTCCATATGATCCCATATTTTAATTGGAGAATATTAAATCTTATTTATTTTCAATGAGTAGAAATTACTTTTCTCAAATAAAAAGAATGAAGCTAGTAATTAAACCTTGTGATGCTTGTGATGATAATGGATCATCAAATGTGTGCCTTAGTGTGCTAAATACACTAGTTAAGTATTGTTTGGTGATTGTGTATCCCATATGTATTTATAGAAGATAGTACCGACCAAGCTTTCGAGGAGGAGGAGTTCTACCAAGAGGAGGAAGAAAACTTCAACCACTGCACCAACCAAGGCAAGCCATCATTAACAATGCAAGATAACCCTTGCAATCTAGATAACCTAAGCAAAGGCATTAGGCATGTTTTGGGTTATACCATTTTGAACTTATACCTACTCCAAGTGTTATTTTCAAGCTTTTACTTTCTTTACTTTACCAAAGTCCCTTACTTGTTTGAAGGTAGCATAAAAAGTATAAAACTTGACCTATCTAGATAACCTTAGATGTCATTCTATGGCATGAGATTGAGATTAGCATCCCACCTTAGTGAACACTCTTAACTTAGTAGCTTAGAGCTAAATCAAAACTTGAGTCACTTTAGATGGGAACACTTGGTGAAAATGAATTGTCAAAACCTTGGAATGATGAGTCATTCTATTGAGATGTTTTGACATGTGTTGAGGAACAAAAATGGTTTATGATGATGAAAATATTGAGGCATGAGTCTTAACCCTTTAACAAAACTGATGGTTGGATTCGGATGCGATACCATTCCAATTTTTACCGTACAACCCCAATACCTGAATTGGGTAAGGCTTAGCCGGAAGTTTATATGCATCAGTATTAGTTCCCTCGCGGGAGAGGTTTGAGCTGAGGCTATCTCTCAATGTTGTCCACCTATGTAGTGCCCAAGATGACAAATGGTCATGGTTGGGAGGCCATGCTCATAGGAGAGGTGCTTATACTAGGGTGTGTAAAGGAAAGGTTATGTTTGATTATCTGCATACTAAGTATGATGATTCAGAGTTATCCCTGACAGATGTATCGAATCTTGTGGTGAAAGTGTACCACCTCTTCAGAGTGTCAAACTATTCGAATAGCCACGTCTGCGGTTATGGACAGTTGGAGTGGCCATACTATTTCGTTGTCAGATGTTTTCCAAATGACTTATGAATTGAATGATGAATCTTGACTTGATCACAACAGGGTTGTGACTATGACATTAGCTTCCCAACTTAAGTGATTCTAGAACTTTATTTTATCTTTCTTTGTTTCTGAACTCAACTTAGGTTTCGAACTTAACTTTACAAATAAACATAGAGTTAGCGTTTCCCACTAGCATTACCTTACTTGTTAGTGATAGTTTGCGAGTACTTAAAGAGTATCATAGCTTTTGTCCCTGCCTATTCCTATGGCCAGACTATGAAGGAGACTACCAAGATGATGGACAGCAGGACGACTATGATAACTAGGACTATCTTCCATCGTCAGCATTGCCTGTGCCCCTGAAGATGGACCCCACCGCTACGCTTATTATTTATTCTATTGCTTGTTGTATTAATACTGGATCATGAGATCCTTTATTTGTGTAAGACCTTATTATGGTTTGTAATGGATGATATACTATGATATCCATTCTGTTATGTCTCGCAAAAATGGTAATCCTAGGATTGCGATGTATGGCATAACAGGCATCTGGGATTAAAAATCTGGGTGTTGACAAGTTGGTATCAGAGCCATCCTGACCATAGGAGACCCTAGTTAGAATGGACGTCCGAACAAAAACTTAATTTCAAAACCAAAGTGAGTATTTATGAAAAATTATTTCCTCTTTTACCCTTGGGAATTCATTCTTTCTCAAAAATTCATGTTCCTCCAATTCTTACATTACTACCTAAAATTTGACACACTTGATCACTTCACTAACTTCCTCATCCTAAATTCTTGTAGATGGAGACTCAGTTCAGCATGCTCTACCAGTTGGGCAACGGAGGCCAACTGATCTTCGAGAGGGATCTAGATTCACTGTCTGAGCTCTTGGAAAGCCCGCATCCGGAGTTTCTTGGAGCTCAACTTCCTGGACCCCCAGGAGGAGATTTACAATGGCTAGTCACCGCTGATCTTCGAGGAAGTATAGAAGAACCAACGTCTGGGAGAATCCAGTTCTCCCTAAGAGATAACAACTGGCTAGATGGATTAGCCAGGGCAATGCATGAAGCTTTCGCACGTCTATGTGCCCGCAGTGTCAACCAAATCCAAGGAACCCGCTTTGTTCACTATGCAAGGCGTGACTTCATGGGAATGCCAATGGAGATTCCAAGTCACCCGAAGTTTAAGCGTCAAGTGGAGAACCTTGACTTCCTGCTATACGACCACCAGAAGGAATTGGACAATGCTAGGGAGTTCGCCAACCACAACCTTGCCATTGCCGCCCAGAAGTCCCAGACTTTCTCACTGCTTTTCAAGGACCATCAGTCTCTTCACGCCAGTGCGAGAAGAAGGATCGCACCATCGACCGTCTTCGCAAGAAGGTGGCCGACCTCGAGAAGACCATCAAGGAGAAAGAAGCTCAACTTGCAGCAAAGGAGGAAGAAGAGGAAGGTGAAGACATCCAGGCAATTATGGATTCTTATCTCAGCAATGATGATGACTTTCTGGAGGAGGATGCCATGGACTTCTACATCGACGATGACGACTCCGACTTCATCGATGATGAGTAGATGCACTAGAGCACTGTCGTAGCATGAGATGTATCGGTCCCATTGTATCATAGCTTGCAGAATGGTTCTTAAAACCATCTGATTTCCTTTGATGTGTGGTGTGTGTTTGTATCGTGTGCTTGTTTGAATGAATGAAATGAAGTTAGTTGCAAAACCTGAGTCAAACTCAAAGTTTTAGCTTTGAAACCAAAACCATGAACCTTAGAACTTTCCCTCTTACCCCT
Source organism: Avena eriantha (assembly GCA_910589775.1). Classification (NCBI taxonomy): domain Eukaryota; kingdom Viridiplantae; phylum Streptophyta; class Magnoliopsida; order Poales; family Poaceae; genus Avena; species Avena eriantha. The sequence continues at coordinate 274,606,319 of OU342743.1, forward strand.
TTATCTACCTCAATCTTCAGATGACTTATGGAAACCCCGGAGGGAGCAGCTCATCGCAAGACCGAATGCTGTAGATTATGCAGATGTTAGTTGCAGACCGTGAAGAAAGCAGGGCAGAGCACCAGGCCAACTTCGCAACATTGCAGCAGATAGCCCAGATGGCCCAAAACAACCAAGGGCATGGAAATCAGGATCATCAAGGATCCAAGCTGAAAAATTTCCAGAATACCAATCTCCCAATCTTTAGCACTTCGGAGAACCCATTAGATGCTGATGACTAGTTGTAGACAATGGAGAACAATTTGGAAGTAGCCAGAGTTGATGACAACGAGAAAGTTCTCTTTGCCACCCACTACTTGGCAGGAGATGCAAGAGCCTGGTGGAACAGTAATCCCCTGATGAACCATGGTCAAGTGATGACATGGGAAGCCTTCGAAATCAAGTTCAGCCGCACCCACGTGCCGCAGGGCCTAGTCACCAAAATGAGGGATGAATTCAAGGAGTTGAAGCAAGGCAGAATGACTATGGTGGAGTACCATGACAAATTCCTGTCACTTGCCAGGTATGCACCTGATGAGACCAACACGGAGGCCAAGAAGAAGGAGAGATTCATGAATGGACTACACGATGAGATGCAGACTGTCCTCGTCAACATCCGCTTCGAGGATCTCGAAGAGCTAGTCGACTCTGTCATTCAGATGAAAGGGAATATTAACCAGGCAAACGACAACCGCAAACGTCGTATGATGCACCAAGATGGATCGAACAGTCACCAGAAGTACCGTCCCAACCCGTCAGCAGGGTATGCACCAAGAAACAACCGACCCCCAATGTCCCGCCCAAGCTACCCCAACCATAGCGGAGGCAATGTGAAGTCTAGAGAAAACAACAACAACCCCGGCAACACCAGCAATTTCAACCGTGCACCTCCCAAGAGCAACAACAACAACAACAACAACAACAACATTGCACCCAAAACTGGAGGCAATGTTGTGCCCATCGCAGCTAAAGACAAGTCTCAGATCACTTGTTTCGAGTGTGGAGTGAAGGGTCACTATTCCAATGAGTGCCCCAAGAAGTCTGCCGCCACTGCCAATGTGAATGCCACAGCTCAACAGCAGCGTCGTGTTCAACCAGGAAGAAGATTTTCCCTAGGGAACCCTCACAACCGCAATGGCCGTCTCTTCCACATGAACGCCAAAGAAGCCCAAGAAGCGCCAGATGTAGTGCTGGGTATGTTTTCTGTCAACTCAGTTTTAGCAAGGGTGTTATTTGATTCGGGAGCATCACACTCATTTGTCACCGAAGAATTTGCATGCACTAGTAAGATCCACCCAACCAACTTGAAGCATGTCATGATAGTTCAAATTCCCGGTTCAACTACAAAAGCTAGAAAAATTTGCAAAGTTGTGCCTATCAGAATACATGGGATAGATTTTTATGCTAATCTAATAGTACTCGGAACCAAAGGATTGGAAGTAGTACTAGGAATGGATTGGATGTCAAAGCATAAAGGACTGATAGACTGTTCTAAGAAAGCCATCACCATGACTAGTAGCTCTGGAGTCACAGTAGACTATATATCTGAAACCTTACCCCGTCAATTCAAATGCAACAAGAGTCTAGCCCTACCCACCATAGACCAAGTCAGAGTAGTCTGTGAATACCCTGACGTATTTCTAGATGAATTGCCCAGTATGCCCCCGGATAGGGATATTGAGTTCATCATTGAACTAATCCCTGAAACCGGACCCATAGCCTAGAGACCCTATAGCATGAACCCCTCAGAGTTAGTAGAGTTGAAGAAGCAGTTGGAGGATATGTTAGCAACAGGCTTGATTCAACCAAGCGCATCACCATGGAGATCACTGGTGTTATTTGTTGACAAGAATGATGGAGGCAACCGTTTGTGCACCGATTACCGAAAGCTGAATGACGTCACCATCAAAAACAAATACCCTTTGCCAAACATAGAGGATCTATTTGATCAGTTGACTGGTGCCCAAGTATTCTCAAATATTGATCTTAGGACTGGTTATCACAAACTTAAGATTCGTGCAACGGATATTCCGAACACCGCCTTTACTACTCGTTATGGTTTATACAAGTATACGGTTATGTCTTTTGGATTGACCAATGCCCCTCCTTATTTCATGAATCTCATGAATAATATTTTTATGAATTTCCTAGATAAGTTTGTCGTTGTGTTTATCGACGATATACTTATCTACTCCAAGTCAGAAGAAGAGCATGAGCAACATCTGAGAATCATCCTAGAAACCCTGAGAGAGCATCGGTTATATGCCAAGTTCAGCAAGTGTGAGTTTTGGCTGAAAGAAGTAGGATTCCTAGGACATATTGTGTCTGCCGGAGGAGTCTCTGTTGATCCCGCCAAAATTAAAGATGTCGAAAAATGGGAAGCCCCAACCACTCAAACCCAAGTCCGTGCATTTCTCGGATTAGCAGGATATTACCGCAAGTTCGTAGAAGGATTCTCTAGTATCGCCAGACCCATGACCCAATTGTTGAAGGACAAGAAATTTGAATGGACCGACAAATGTGAAGCCAGTTTCCAAGAACTGAAGAAGAGATTGATTTCAGCCCCAATATTGATCATGCCAGATATCAAGAAGCCGTTTGATGTGTATTCTGACGCATCCAAGATTGGTCTCGGATGTGTATTGATACAAGAAGGCAAAGTCATCGCTTATCTGTCTCGACAACTAAAGCAGCATGAGCAGAACTATCCGACCCATGATCTTGAATTAGCAGCCGTAGTGTTGGCATTGAAGACATGGCGTCATTATCTTATGGGTAATCACTGTGAGATTTACTCCCATCACAAGAGCTTGAAGTATATTTTCACTCAGAAGGAGCTAAATATGAGGCAAAGGAGATGGATAGAGTTAATCAAGGATTATGACCTTGGCATTCACTATCACCCTGGCAAAGCCAATGTGGTAGCGGATGCTCTTAGCAGATTGCCTTGTAGGCTAGACACCATGATCAAGGAGAAGCAACCAAGTTTGTATGAGGAGTTGGAGCAGTTTAGGACTGAGCTAGTTAGCCAAGAATTTCTAGATAGCATTGAACTTCAACCCACTTTGATTAGCCAAATCAAGAAAGCCCAGAAGGGAAATGAAAGTATCGACGAGATCAAACATCGTATTGGTACAGGAAAGGTACCTGGATTCACTAAAGACGAAGAAGGAGTTATGTGGTACAAAGGATGTATTTGTGTGCCAGCAGATTCGGAGCTGAAGCAAGTTATCATGCAGGAAGCCCATGATACTCTTTATTCTATCCACCCTGGAGGAACGAAGATGTATCAAGATTTGAAAGAGCAATTTTGGTGGCACAAGATGAAGAGAGAAATCGGAAGCTACATCGCCAAGTGTGACATCTGTCAAAGAGTCAAAGAAGAGCATCAGAGACCCACAGGACTGTTGCAACCATTGCAGATTCCGGAATGGAAATGGGATTCTGTCGGAATGGACTTTATCACCGGTTTGCCTACTTCTAGTAGGGGAAATGACTCAATCTGGGTCATCATTGATAGACTGTCCAAGGTAGCTCATTTTATACCTATCAAGACTACCTATCAGAGCTCGAAGCTAGCAGAGTTGTACATTGCTAGAATTGTTAGTCTGCATGGAACCCCCAAGACCATAGTATCAGATCGGGGAACCCAATTTACCTCGAGATTTTGGCAGAAAGTCCAAGAAGGATTAGGAACCAAGTTGAACTTCAGCACCGCCTATCACCCGCAAACTGATGGACAGACTGCAAGAGTCAACCAAATCCTAGAAGATATGTTGAGAGCTTATGTATTAGAATATGGATCAAAATGGGAAGACTGCCTGCCTTTCGCAGAATTATCATATAACAACAGCTATCAAGCCAGTTTGCAAATGGCGCCATTGGAGTTCCTATACGGGAGAAAGTGTCATACCCCTTTGAATTGGTCGCAAGTAGGAGTGAGTCAGATTTTTGGACCTGACATTCTCCGAGAAGCTGAAGAGAAGGTTCACAAAGTCCATGAGCACCTCAAGACCACCCAATCCAGACAGAAGAATTATGCTGACAAGAGAAGGAGAGACCTGACTTTCAATGTTGGAGATTTTGTATATCTCAAGGTTTTGCCATTGAAGGGAATCCAACATTTTAGTCTGAAAGGAAAGTTAGACCCTAGATATATCGGACCCTTCAAGATTCTGAATCATCGAGGAGAAGTATCGTATCAACTGGAACTGCCTGAAGAGATGTCAGCCATCCACAATGTGTTCCATATCTCGTTACATCGCAAATGCTTAGAAGTGTTGGAGAAGACCGAAGTTTTCAAGAACATCGATCACCAAGTTGTTGATATCAACAAGGATCTGACGTATCGTGAAGTGCCCATCCGTATCCTAGAGGAAGCTTACAGAACCACCAGAACCAGGAGTATCAAATTTCTCAAAATTCAATGGAGCAACCATACCGAAGAAGAAGCCACTTGGGAACGAGAAGATTACATTAGGACAGAGTTCCATATCTCTTTAGTTCCTAGTTTTCTTTCGTAAATCTTGGGACGAGATTTTGATTAAGGGGGGAAGGTTTGTAACATCCCAAAACTTAATCCAAGGTTATTAAGATCCAAATAATCAAATTTAGAGTTAACAAAAAGTTTTCCATTTAAAAATATTAAAGCATTCATATGTGTGTCCATTTAAATTAGGAGTTGTTTTGAATTGCCATGTTTGAATGATCCATTGGTTGTAAAATGATTCTAAGGTGAATTAAATATCATCTAGATCATCCCCAAGCAAATCCCAAAGAAAAAACAAATCAAAAAGAATAAAATAAGCAAATGGTCACTTTTGCCATTTTAATCACCTAGCCTACTTTGGATATTCCTAGAACTCAAATCTTAACAGAAACAATTGTGGTTCTTTGCACCCCTTGCTAGTACAAGTAGTGATGTACCAAGGCCCACTTTGTTTCATCCCAAAAACTTGCAAACACTAAATTTAAATGACATTTGAAAATTGAATCTAGTGTAGGTATCAAGATCACACTTATTCAAAAACCACTCAAATAAACTCCATTTTAGAATCCCAAGAAAACCTAGATGCTTAAGCATAAGTTACATCACTCCACCAAAGATCATCTAAAAATTCAAATATTTTGTTCATGCGGCCATTGGGTCGAACACCTTGTTAGCAGAATCATTATGGCCTAACCATTACTGTTTTGGAGCTAATCTTGTCGAGCCATTTGGGTTGCATTGATCATCCTTGTCTCTCCCAGGCCCAACCAGACAAAACCCACCTCTATTCCTAGCCTGTGGCGCCAGTGCCATGCCGCCCTGATGCCATGCTCGCCGGCCAAGTGTGCACAAGGCGCAGGAGACCACCAGCCCCACTCTGCCGCTCCAGGAAGTTAGGCGCCACCCTACCGCCGCCCACGGTCCACCCCTCGATCAACCCCAGCCTCGCCGCCCTTTCTCTCTGCGTGCAGCCAGAGCACAATCGCTGCCAGCACGCAGCAAACCGCGCCTCGGCACCAAATCCCGCACGCCGCTCCGCCTCGACCCTAGCAACCCACCAGACACGGTCGTGCATCACCGACCCATAGTCTCCGTGATCACCGTTGAGCACCACCCCTGTCTCCCAGAGTGCACGACGCTCTCGACCAAATGCCACCGCACCTAGCATTGCCATTAAGCCATAGAGCACCGCCAGGAGGTAGCTCGCCGTTGCCCCCTCGGTCCCCTCCACGAGCCTATATAAGGAGGCCTTCCCCAGCCTCAATCTCCACACCATTCGACTCCCCTCTCTCCACCAGTCCTTCCCCACCTCTCGCCAGAGCAGCTCGTGCAGTAGGCCGCCGAAATTTCAATGGAGGCAGCCACTACAGAGGAGGAGACGCTGCTGTTGATTCCATCCACCTCAGCCCCTGGCGCTACCTCGCCTGAGTCCGCCGTCGCTGTCCAGTTCGATCGCCCGCCTCGCCTCACTAGCTGGAGCCCTGGTACGTCCCCAGTAGACCCCCACTGTCCGTTTAGGGTTCAGTCTCGCCGGCGATGATTCCGTCGTCGACGATGACTGTGAGCCGTTGATCCGCGTTCTAATCGTGTGGCCCAGATCGTTTGATACCGTTTCGGGTTTTAAGTCTCACTGACAAATGGGACCAACCTATCAGCCGCCCTCTGCGCCGCTGAGCGTCACTAGGCTGGCCCGTTAGCTTTCCCGCGCGACCCCGTTAATTCAATTATAGGTTTTTCTATTTAAGTTTAAATTCAATTATGTCCCTTAGTTCAAAAACCAATTCGGAGAGTTGTGCAAGTCCAAATTGAGTGATTCCAATTTTGTTGGAAAGCTTCTGAATAGATCTATCCAAGCCCGTTGGATTTAATTCATTTAGAGTTAGACATCTCTCCTACTAAAAATAACAAGACAGAAGCATTTGCACATTCAAACATTTTTCAAAAATCAACCACAATAGCTTTTGAGTTGATTCCAACGCTCAAAAATCACATTTAACCATACCTATCTGAATATGTAATAATATTAAGGTTTACATGCAGTGACTTGGGACTAGTACCAAAATAATGCTATATAGGCATTTCTAGTCACGTTAACTCATTAAATTTTAAACTTAAACTTATTAAAATGAGACCCAACCTTTAAATCACATTCCCATATGTTAGAATATATGGTGATGATATGTGTCTATATGATCCCATATTTTAATTGGATAATATTAAATCTTAGTTATATTCAATGAGTAGAAATTACTTTTCTCAAATAAAAAGAATGAAGCTAGTAATTAAACCTTGTGATGCTTGTGATGATAATATATCATCAAATGTGTGCCTTAGTGTGCTAAGTAGACTTGTTAAGTATTGTTTGGTGATTGTGTATCCCGTATGTATTTATAGAAGATAGTACCGACCAAGCTTTCGAGGAGGAGGATTTCTACCAAGAGGAGGAGGAAGAAAACTTCAACCACTACACCAACCAAGGCAACCCATTATTAACAATGCAAGCTAACCCTTGCAAGCTAGATAACCTAAGCAAAGGCATTAGGCATGTTTTGGGTTATACCATTTTGAACTGATACCTACTCCAAGTGTTATTTTCAAGCTTTTACTTTCTTTACTTTACCAAAGTCCCTTACTTGTTTGAAGGTAGCATTAAAAGTATAAAACTTGACCTATCTAGATAACCTTAGATGTCATTCTATGGCATGAGATTGAGATTAGCATCCCACCTTAGTGAACACTCTTAACTTAGTAGCTTAGAGCTAAATCAAAACTTGAGTCACTTTAGATGGGAACATTTTGTGAAAATGAATTGTAAAAACCTTGGAATGATGAGTCATTCTATTGAGATTTTTGACATGTGTTGAGGAACACAAATGGTTTATGATGTAAAAAATGTTGAGGCATGAGCCTTAGCCCTTTTACAAAACTGATGGTTGGATTCGGATGCGATACCATTTCAATTTTTACCGTACAAACACAATACCTGAATTGGGTAAGGCTTAGCCGGAAGTTTATATGCATTAGTATTAGTTCCCTCGTGGGAGAGGTTTGAGCTGAGGCTACCTCTCAATGTTGTCCACCTATGCAATGCCCAAGATGACAGATGGTCATGGTTGGGAGGCCATGCTCATAGGCGAGGTGCTTATACTAGGGTGTGCAAAGGAAAGGTTATGTTTGATTATCTGCATACTAAGTATGATGATTCATACTGGATCATGAGATCCTTTATTCATGTAAGACCTTATTATGGTTTGTAATGGATAATGTACTGTGATATCCAATCTATTATGTCTCGCAAAAATGGTAATCATGGGATTGCGATGTATGGCATAACAGGCATCTAGGATTAAAAATACGGGTGTTGACACCATGCTCCTTTAGTCTCTCGCTTCGCCTACGTGGTTGCCGCGTTGGCGCTCGTGTCACGGAAATATTACTGACATGAGGGTCCTGACCGTCTACTTCACCGGGCAGTTTCACAGAATGTTTGGATTTGGTAGGGGTGAGATGAGTTTGCATCGAAATGGCCCCTCTCGGTAGTTGGCGGCCCAGCATTTCGAAACACGGCAATTTCAGGCAACTTAGGTACCGCAGTACACATGCCCGGGAACTTTGGTACCGCATCCCGGTAGCACCCGTTCCCAGGAGCTATTGTCCTCTGTGGGAAAGGAAAATTACTACTATGTCTAGGCGAAATATCTTCCAGTTACCCAAATGAGTTTTATATGGATTGGACTATTTTCTATCAAGATTTTGGCAAGGATATAGGGAGGAAATAAGTACCGACTGGCCACACAGAGTTTTGTTTGCCGAGCCAAACATTAAGAAGGTATAGGTACTGATGACCTTGAGGTTAAGAATACAACTCTTCTAAGTAAATGGCTTTACAGGATCCTTAGGATCCTTACCAAAGATGGGATATGGAAAATCCTTCTAAAAATATAGGCTCAAACACATTGTCTCAAATCTATTGTAAATCCCGTGGACTCAGATTTATGGGTTGTCCTAATGACGACAAAGCAATACTTCTTCCGATTGGATCGTTCATAATTAAGGATGACTCAAAAATTAGATTTTGTGAGGATAAATTATTGAGAAACGCTACACTAGGCATAATAGCTATATCTAGATAACATTGTTCATCATAAGAATGATACTATCTATATAGTATTGGACTCTTGTCCACCAAATATGATGCTCAAAAGATATTTAATTGGCCCTAACTAGCATCATGGAATGATTTCTAGGGCGATGGGCAATGATCCAGCTACCACAAGGGCCGACAAATTTCCGTGCAATATACATGAGAGTGTAGTGAAATCCATGTAAATAGAACTAGTCTAGCCAAAGGCGTCAGTTCATATTAAAAAAGGAAAATGAAGATATCGCTAAAAATGCTTGGTGTCTTTGTAGAGAAGCAATCCTCATGAAAGAAAACCTTGTAAATCAACATAAATGGGTTTCCTTAAAATTGAGGATGAATTCCCCAAAATTCAGCAATCACGGGCGGTTAGGGCGAGCAATCCAACCCAGAGTGATGTCTGCCAAGTTATTTCGTTCCTATGTGTAATCAGTATTTTTCTTAACCTTGTGCAATCAATCGACACATTTTCGTGTCGCCTCTCTCCTTTGCACCTGAGGCACAGTGAACAATGCTCCCTCTAGATCTCTACCGTGCATGGCGCTGGTCCTCTCTCCCTTCGCCTACCACCCCGACGAGAGGGGGGAGGGGGACCTCATTCCTCAGTTACGGCCTAGTAGTTAGGGTTACGGTGTGACTATTTCCGTGTGTCATTAGGGTGGTGGGACTGATACCCATGCGAATAAATTTGCCTCAACTCTACTCACCCACCGGCGGCGACCTTCACGATAGCACCTTTGAGTTGATGGAAACGTATGAGCCAGTCTTACAGATCGGCACTTTGGTCATCTCGATGTTCTTCAGATTTTGCGAGATCAGTTTCTTGGTGTGTCACCGATGTTCGTTGTTATCCCTGATGCCGCTGATTCGCGGGACGAGGTGGTTTCTCTAGCGAGTGGATGTTGTTTTGGATATTGTGGATCTATTGTTCTTCTCCCATTTCATCGATGGTAGATGGTGTTGAGAATATAAGCAATAATCCATATGATTTAATCCGAACAAATAATCGACAAAACACGATCATACATATAGCAATTAAATAGATCAAGCAAACTAACAGAGTAGATGAACAGATTACATCTAAATAAGACAAACCTATTACATCTATAGCAAGAGCTAGAACTAGACACTCTAGCATAATCTGAAAGAGATCGATTGAGATCATATACGGTATAGCGGCGGCAACAGCAGCCGTGGCGGTAGCAGCAGCAGTAGCTGTAGCGGTGGGACCAGTGTCATCATCCATGTCGTCGATGTAGAGGCTGCCGATGTTCGGGAAGAAGTCCTCATCAGGGAAGGAGTCATCCGTGATGTCGTCAGTAGTCGCGCGGAAGCGCTCCCCAAAAACCTGATCGACCCTCACCCGTACAGGTTTACAAGAACGCAGGGTTCCAGAGGCCTATTGTCCTGATCTGCGCTACACGCCACAAACCGGGATGGGAAAGACGAAGGTGGTGGTGCAATAGACTGGAAGGAGACGCGTGTGGTAAGTGTTGGGGTTCCACGTATGAAAACAATAATTTTTACCCTACGCCCCTGAACCCCTGATGCTGCCAGGACCTATCTATTAGTAATACAGTAACGGGAGGGGCTTTTCGTGAACTTACCCTTAAAGACCGAAAAGCATTGTCAATGCTCAGGAGAGCGTGGTTGATGTAGACGAACCGAAGCCGACCTCAAGGTCGTGATGAAGTCCTTGTGCTCCTTTGGCTCCAACGACTTGAGTGCCTTAAGTGCGAAACCTCGCGGGGAGTTACACACGTCCGGTGCCTGACAATGACTCCCACTTCCCCGATCTAGCAGCAGTTGCAGAAGTAGAGCACCTGGATCCGAATCCTGCAGCGTGGCGACGCGCTACGGTGAAGATGTCTCTCATTCGCGTAGTCCAAACTTGGGACCACAGTCACGAGAGAGAGAGAGAGAGGGAGAGAGAGAAAATATCAATTAGAGGTTCTCCCAAAAGTGAGACGACCTTTATTGATTATTGGGTGTCTTTATCTCGCCAAATACACCCACTATATATAGGGGGAGGAGAGGTACTACCTCCCTCAAAGTCCCGGGGTGGGACTAAAGGAGAGGAGGGGGAGGGGAGGTCGTCGGCCAGCCCTGGTGGGCCCCGCGCGGCGGCGGGGGGCTAGGCCTAGCCAGCCACCCCCTTGTCCCTTCTCCCTCTCTCCTTTCCCTAATGGGCCCTCTCCCCTCCAGGAATTGGCCCATTAAGCCTTTTGGCCATTTAATTGATTTTCTCTTTTATTAAATAATTATGAATAAATGATTAAATCAATATTTAACATTCATTCACATATTATTCAATCTCTGTGGCTATGGAACACTTCCACCTCCACTCCGGACATCCTCTAGACTTACCGAAACCCTTCCGATTTTCTCTCTACTATTCTTCGGCAATTCTACCGATCCTATAAACACTCTCTAAGCATCATAAAGCCCTTAAGCGTGATACCCCGTGGTTCGGGAACACTCCAGACATGGTCGGGACACTCCCGCACCAATGATCGACAGAGGGACCTGGATGGCCATGTGACCCCTATGCGTTCCACGAAGAACTTTCGTCGTTTGAACCGGGACAGTCGTGTCTTATTCCCTTTGTCTCTCGATACTTGCATTGCCCAAGATCTGATCAATGGCATCACCATGTCGTGTTCAATCTTGTTACCAAACAATGCTACTTGACTCGTTCCGACAAGTGATATCCCTGTGATCAAATCACATGCTGCGCAGCTATTGGATATAACCTCTCCGAGTGGGCCCTTGAGTATCTTCCCATCACATGGACGGACAAATCCCGCTCTTGACATATATTGCCTCTACGGTTTCCTCCGAGTACCTAAACACACCTTTATAACTACTGTATTACCAAGTGGCGCTTGATGCTATCTAAGCACTCTCGGGAGACAATGATTGATATAGCCTCACGGTCTAAGGAATAGTCTACGAGGATCCATTTCTAATCATCGTAACTTGAACTTCGTGACATGATCGGGTCATGATGTTTAGGTTGGGTATTGGTTCATCATCCTATTCTCAGAATGAGTTGACTCCATTTCCAATTGGCATAAATGCCACATGATCAGGAAACTTGATAATTTGTTGACCAATGAACTAGTGACTAGAGTTTCACTGGGAACCCCTGGTTGTTTGTATATCACACGTGTATTGATGTTTCCACTCAATACAGTTATAGCATGATATAAAACTTAATCATAAACTATATGAAATATGATAATAGTCCTTATCACTATTTTTCTCTAGAGCATATTTCCAACAGTCTCCCGCTTGCACTAGAGTACAAATACACTATCTGCATTTGTTCTTTAATCATTCACACCATATATCCGGTACCCTGAACATGCTTGCTCATGGAAGAGATTGAGTCTTGGATCTGTACTTTACAGTTTCAAATCCTTTGCAACTTACTAATGTCACCTTGATTGACATTAATACTTTATCATCACATGATAACATATGTGTGTATTCATCATCGCTATGGCAGCAGAACGAGGCCTGATTCCAGGAGCCTACAGTGACTTTAGATCAACCTCGAGGGCTTTCTCATGGGAACTATGCCCTGGGACACATCATTCTACGTTAAAAGCGAACTAGCTCCGCCATAACATTATACATCACTTTAGGTGGTACCCTTATCTATTATTATAAATGTATTCATCGAAACACGAGTGCACTCTGTGCAACTTTCAATGTTTTTGTTCACCTTGCTTCCTACTTGACTTCAGTCGGTATTTACGGGAGTTTCCAACATATTCCCTTATAACATAACCCTTTATGTTGTAAGATATGTCATCCTTTATAGATTTGGAAAATATGTCTACAGTTCTCTATTAGACACTGCGGACAAACTTAGATCAACGTTCTATGATTCAAACTTAATCACTTTCAAATGTTCCTTATTGGATCATATATTATGCTAAGTTATCATCATGGTTTTCTAAGATAGAACCTATGTCTCGACATAGTGGATGATGATCATCCTTTTCTTTCTTTCAACCATTGATGTTTAAACTTAATACTATTCCTAACTTGAGTTATCAAGGACCAGTTCCTCAATTAACTTCTATTCTGAAACCCTTTTCAGAATCCCTTAAGGAATACTACATAATATCATAATACACTTATTATCAACTTCTACACCTTATAAATCATTATTTATAAGTACTTGCGCTTTTATTCTTAACTCACTTAAGAATCACTCCTACAAGCTCCCACTCAAAATATGTTTCTAACACATTTGGGTATGAGTCACTAATCTTACTCAAACTATGTTCCTACATATTTGAATTTGAGACTTATATTGCTCCCACTTGAAAATATGTCATTCACATATTGTTTTAGGAAGACTATCATAGCTCCCACTCAATTTCATGCAAATTGCATTTCCACTCACTATTTTCAACAATTTCAAAATCCTTTAATCAAATATCAAACTTGGAGATTTACTTTGGGATACTAATACTTTTACTAGTTTTAAATCCACTAGACATTAAGCACACTTGAATCAAATTCATTTGAATTTGTCCAATACTTTTTGTCATTCACCCCCTTTTCCACTATGGCTTTGCAGTCATTTAGGAAAATTCCAAGTTACCCCTTTTACTTGTGAGATTCAGCAACGAATTTCTTTCTAATGTCAAGTGAATTTTGCTTCTAGGATTTCTCATAATTCTAGTTTACCATTATTTCCTTAGTAGTTCGTAGGTATGTCATATTCCAAGAATCATGACAAATGATTCACAAATGTCTCCATACAAGATATGGATTACATTTTGAATCCTACTTCATGTAGTGAAAATACCAGTGGAGAAAACACAATGATCATTATCATTGATTCTTTCCTTTGTGAAGAGAATCATCCAGGAACATTGTCCGTTGCGCTCCTCAACACTCTGATGCAGGGATATGAATCCTCATCGTGTTTTTCACTATCTTCCAATTGCTTCATAATTGAGAAATATCACTGAATGCGAACTTTCTCAAAAATGTACCAAAATCCAATCAATACAAGTTTTGCTTCTCTTTCGGTTTCAGCTATGGATTTCGTATTCAAAGTTTCCAATGAATACTCTACAAGGACTTATTCGCTATTGTATTGGTTATATCGAATAACCCCAAAACTTTTACGACGATCCATACTAGATATGGAGCCGCTTTCACAAATTCAAATGGTTCACTATATATTCTAATTGAGTGCTAACTATTTCTTATCTAATGGTCTCTACATCTACACTACAACAATTTATTTGGTGCCATATATTCACCCATTTTGATATCTAATATCGCATTGTGATGCTTTGCATTTTGACGTTTCAAAACGCTTTGCATTTCACAATATCTCTTATGCCATTCTTATAAAGTCGAATTTCATTACTATTGATCAAATCGTAGTAATTAGATTCTCTTTTATCTCTAACACCCTTTGTTTGATGAAACACTTTGATCAAATCACATAGTTTCATACTCGTTTCCTTTGGTAAACTACTTTACACATTTAAACGATCATATTATGATAATTACCATTTTGTTAAATCATAATACATCTAATATGTATTTACTTTTAACAATTCATTAAACACTTTGTATTCATGTAATACATGGTGTTCAAGTTATTTTTCCAAACTTAGGCATGATTTATATGTGATAAGAAATCAAATGTCTTTCACATATTATCAACATAACTTTGAATTTAAACAATGGTTTTCATTCAGTAATGAATATATCATTAATTTGGGTATTTTAAGGCATTTCAATATTTAACAAATGTTCATGCATTATCAATTAGTTTCAAACAACAAGGATAATTCACATATAATAAAACAAGATATGAACACAAATAGAAATCATTCATAAAAGTGGAACAACTGTTAATAACCGTCTCACAAAGTGTGAGACACACTAAAAATGTTCATAATATTTTGATTCAAATAACTATCCAAAAACATAAACTTAGTGATAAATGTCGAGGGTGAGTGTCATCGGCCATCATGATCATGCTCTCCATCAACACACAACGTCACCTCCTCTCTAGCAAACACCGCTCATGCAGAAGGACCTGTTTTCAGCAAAACAGAACAAGTATCAAATATACTTAACACTGCAAATGTGTTTGCAAAATTATAACATTTATAAAATTGTATATCAAATATATACCTTTGTCATTTATGACCTGAGCGACATCTGGTTGAACCAACACATTCCTGAGATGTGTTACAAACCGGTGGAACTCCATTGATTCCACGCCGCCTCTCATAGTGCAAGTCCTGACTTGTTCTTGGTAGCTTGGTGGCAACGACCGTAGCACAACGCCATTTGCAAAAGAGCCCGTCATCTAGCTATCCAGGAATTATGCAGGCCTCATGTACACATCATGCATGCGCTCCAAGTGGTCGTCGAGTGATGAGTTCTCCTCCATCTTAATGGAGAGGAAGTCTCCCATTAGCTCATGCTCCCATATGCGTGCTTGTTGCACGAAATGTGTCCTAAGCTGTAGCATTACCGTACGAGGGTTGATATGACCCACGAAAGGCCAAAGCTCATCCACCATTCCGAAACGCACTGTAACTAAAATGGGAGGCCATCTCTCGACGGAGATAGCGGTCTTCCCACTGCTCTGGGTCTATAGGTCAATGGGTTGATCCAAATCCATCCCGTCGAGTATGTAGTCGACCATGTCATTCTCGCTAAGGAGAATGTGGAGACACGCAACCCATATAGAGAAGTTTGATCCATCTAATCTGAGCTTCTCTCCTTCTAACCAATCAATCGTCAATAGGAAAGGTGGCATCAGGGAGAACTTTTCTACATTTACAATTGCAAAAGGAATTTAGACTAAGTTTATAATTAAATGAGTTAATAAAAACTCCACTCATAAACACCTATCCCCATAAGGGTTCCTAGTGATAACACGACCCCTATCAGCCACATCTCCCCCGATCGTCATGGCCATCAATGTGGGTTCAAGGGTGGACGCTAAACATTGGTCACATCATTCATGCTACTCGTGCTCGGTCTTTCGACCATCCGCATTCCGAGGCCATGTCTGCACATGCTAGGCTCGCCAACTAAACCATAGTGTATTCGATGTGGGACATGTCTTACACCCACTATATGCGAACGTAGATATGTCTGACACCCATGCATGTACCATGGATCGCCTCATACCGAAGAACTTTCTTGGTGGTGCACACTAAGGGGGAACACAATCCTTAGAAATTTTAAGAGGGATCATCTTATTAGGATACCGTCGAATATCTAATACTAGCACACAATAAGATATATAAACAATACCATTGAATGTAAATGCTATGTGATATGGTCCTTCACGTCGTGATCTCCATCCGTCATCACCGGATTCCGGCGCCAGGGTTCCGGCGCCATAGACACCAGGGTACCGGTGTCTTTCCAAAGTGATAGTCTGTCACCTCCGTGACTATCTACTACTATGTAACATAAGGTAATCACTTTACCTTCGCCACAACCATATCACAAAGCAACGCCCCCCTGCAAAACAAAGTTAGACGCCTCTACTTTATCTTTGCATGTTTTACGTGGCTGAATGTGCTTTCGCACAAGAACCGTTCTTACCTATGAACTTTCAGCACAATGCTGGTCAAGTAGTTATCTCTACTACACCCCTTTCGGGGCCCTCCGTTGCAAATGGCATACCAACTAACGCGAGAGAAACAGACCCCCCCTAAGCCACTTTATACGGTACAAGTCGTATGTCAAGCGTGGACCAGTCTCGCGAATGAACCCGTAAAGTCGGTTGGGGGCCACTTCATCAATCATTACTGTGGTATACACAAGTACACGTGGGAGGGTAAGAACTAAGATATCAATGCCCACACGCTACAGCTCGTGTGCTCTACTCGTACTAGCATTACTACGTATAGATCTAGCTCTGATACCATTGCTGGGGTTCCGCATATGAAAACAATAATTTTTACCCTACGCCCCTAAACCCCTGATGCTGCCAGGACCTATCTATTAGTAATACAGTAACGGGAGGGCCTTTTCGCGAACTTACCCTTGAAGACCGAAAAATGTTGTCAATGCTCAGGAGAGCATGGTTAATGTAGATGAGCCGAAGCCGACCTCAAGGTCGTGATGAAGTCCTTGCGCTCCTTTGGCTCCAACGACTTGAGTGCCTCAAGTGTGACACCTCGTGGGGAGTTACACATGTACTGTGCCTGACGATGACTCCCGCTTCCCCGATCCAGCAGCAGTTGCGGAAGTAGAGCTCTTGGATCTGAATCCTGCATCGCGACGGCGTTCTATGGTGAAGTTGTCTCTCATTCGCGCAGTCCGAACTTGGGACCACGGTCACGAGAGAGAGAGGGAGAGAGAGAAAATATCAATTAGAGGTCCTCCCAAAAGTGATAAGACCTTTATTGATTATTGGGTGTCTTTATCTGGCCAAATACCCCCACTATATATAGGGGAGGGGGGGTACTACCTCCCTCAAAGTCCCGGGGTGGGACTAAAGGAGAGGAGGGGAGGGGAGGCCACCGGCCATCCCTGTTGGGCCCTGCGCGGGGGGGGGGGAGTAGGCCCAGCCGGCCACCCCCTTTTCCCTCTCTCCTTTCCCGAATGGGCCCACTCCCCTCCGGGAATTGGCCCATTAAGCCTTTTGACCATTTAATTGATTTTCTCTTTTATTAAATAATTATGAATAAATGATTAAATCAATATTTAACATTCATTCACATATTATTCAATCTCCGTGGCTATGGAACACTTCCACCTCCACTCCGGACATCCTCCGGACTTACCGAAACCCTTCCGGTTTTCTCTCTACTATTCTTCGGTGATTCTACCGATCCTATAAACACTCTCTAAGCATCATCAAGCCCTTAGGCGTAATACCCCACGGTTCGGGAACACTCCATACATGATCGGGACAGTCCCGCACCAATGATCGACCGAGGGACTTGGATGGCCATGTGACCCCTGTGCGTTCCACGAAGATCTTTTGTCGTTTGAATCGGGATAGTCGTGTCTTATTCCCTTTGTCTCTCGATACTTGCATTGCCCGAGATCTGATCAATGACATCACCATGTCGTGTTCAATCTTGTTACCGAACAATGCTACTTGACTCGTTCCGACAAGTGATATCCCTATGATCAAATCACACGTTGCGCAGCTATTGGATATAACCTCTCCGAGTGGGCCCTTGAGTATCTTCCCGTCACATTGACGGACAAATCCTGCTCTTGACATATATTACCTCTACGGTTTCCTCCGAGTACCTGAACACACCTTTATAACCACTGTATTACCAAGTGGCGCTTGATGCTATCTAAGCACTCTCGGGAGACAGTGATTGATATAGCCTCACGGTCTAAGGAGTAGTCTACGAGGATCCATTTCTAATCATCATAACTTGAACTTCGTGACATGATCGGGTCACGATGTTTAGGTTGGGTATTGGTTCATCATCTCATTCTCAGAATGATTTGACTCCATTTCCAACTGGCATAAATGCCACATGATCAGGAAACTTGATCATCTATTGACTAATGAACCAGTGACTAGAGTTTCACTGGGAACCCCTGGTTGTTTGTATATCACATGTGTACTGATGTTTCCACTCAATACAGTTATCGCATTATATAAAACTTAATCAGAAACTATATGAAATATGATAATAGTCATTATCACTATTTATCTCTAGGGCATATTTCCAACAGTAAGAGGTGCTGATTAGGTTTAGCGTAGACGCTTATATAGCGTAGGTCAGGGAGATCGTGGGGCTCAGCCCATGTCCGAGTCGGTAACATCCCACGTCTCATAAAGACTGGAAACGGCTAACTAATTAACGCGTCCGTTAATGACTCATAATTAATCCACGATTAATTTTCCTGACTAGCAAAAGTAAAGCTCGGCTCGGGGGGATTCCGGCAACCCGTGGCACACGCGCATCGTGACGAGGCGTGGCGAGGCGAGGCGAGGCGGGCGGCGTCGGAGGAGGAGTGCACAAGAGCTGCTCTTCTTCTCACACCTTAGTGAGTGGTGGAAGATCCCAGTATATAAGGAGGTGTAACTCTCACTCAACTAGCAATGTGGGATTAAACTTTGGCACCACTAGCATAGCCATATGCTGCCATGAAAAAATGGGCCAAAGAGAATTTCAGAATTTGTCTAATGGGCCAACAACCCAAAACTCACCAAATTCCAACAATCCCCCACAAAGTCTCATTGGCACATCACCTCACTTCCATTCCAGAATATTGTTTTATATACCGGTGTGTAGTGGAGACTGTTAAGTTGAACTTCCACGATAAACTTCATGCTACACTAGCTACCAACTTGAATAGTGGGCTATGCCTTGAACTACAAGTTTTCTACACACTAGTTTCACACAAAATCTAGACCGGTATAGGACTACCGCAGGGCTTCCCCGTAGTTTGGAGCTGATGCGTCATACTCCAGGGCCTTTCATGAGTTTATTAGAGAGCACCCAACTCTCACGGTCTGTGACGTTTGATAGTCAGACTCGTATAGGTATGTTCCTCAGTAGATGTTCTGCAGGACAACAACTATGCTTAGAAAAGCCACTTAGAACACATTAAGATAAATATCAACCTGCCATGCAGAATAAGAGAGTATTGCATCTTTATGGAGATGTAAATATAATATGGGCATACTCTTCTCTCAACTGATCAATAGCTTGTCTCTCGGCTCTAATTCATGGGATCTCCGATCACATAGAGTGGGTTTCCACTGTGAACAACTCATTGTGTGGGTCTCAAACCCATCTTCCTCGATGCATTATGTATCACATTACGTGATAAACCCTTTGTGAAGGGATCTGCCAAGTTCTTAGCTGTTTGGATATAATCCAACGCAATAACTCCGGAGTTTCTTAGTTTCCTGATAGATTTCAATCTCCTCTTCACATGCCTTGATGACTTCATATTATCCTTAGAACTGTTTACATTGATGATCATAGTTTGACTATCACAGTTCATCAGGATGGCGGGTATTGGTTTTTTAACCACAGGTAAGTCCATCAAAAGCTCATGAAGCCACTTGGCTTCAACAGTGGCTATGTCTAATCCTGTGAGTTCTGCTTCCATAGTAGACCTTATTAAGATGGTATGCTTGCAAGACTTCTAGGAAACAGCACCACCACCAAGTGTAAACAAATAACCACTTGTGTCCTTAATCTCATCAGTATCAGATATCCAGTTTGAATCACTATAACACTCAAGTACCCCGTGGATACCCAGTATAGTGAATACCATAACTCGCAGTGCCTTTCAAATAGCGCAAAAATCTCTAAAGAGCATGCTAATGATCATCTCTAGGATTTGACACAAATCGACTCAGTTCAAAGGAGATGTCAGGCCTCGTAGCGCTGGCTAAGTACATGAGCGAGCCAATAATTTGAGAATATCTCAATTGATCTTTAGCATTTCTTCGATTCTTTCAAAGTAGCACACTCAGATCATAAGGCGTTGGAGAAGACTTGCAGTCGCTATACCCAAAACGACTCAATATCTTCTCCACATAGTGGGACTGAAGCAGTGTAATCCCACCATTGTCATCCTTCAGTAGCTTGATGTTTAAGATTACAGTAGCCACTTCCAAGTCCTTCATCTCAAAGCAGCGAGATAGGAACTCTTTGACCTCCTCAATAATAGCGAGGTTGGTCTCGAATATCAATAGGTCATCGACATAGAGACACAAAATAACTCCCTCCCCCACCATGGCGATAGTATACACACTTATCAACTTTGTTTACAGCAAAGCCTTCAGCGGTTAAAGTTCTTTCAAACTTCTCGTGCCATTGCTTTGGAGCTTGCTTAAGACCATATAAAGACTTCACTAACTTACACAACTTACCTTCTTAACCATCTACGACAAATCCATTAGGCTGCTCCATATAAATTTCCTCATCTAGCTCTCCATTTAGAAAAGCCGTCTTTACATCCATTTGATGAAGGAGAAGACCACATGAGGCAGCCAAGGATAGTATTACTCGAATAGTGCTCAATATGGCTACATGTGAGTAGGTATCAAAGAAATCTTCACCTTCTTTCTAGGTATAACCCTTGGCCACAAGACGTGCCTTGTAATTTTCAATAGTACCATCAGGTCTAAGCTTTTTCTTGAACACCCACTTACATCCTACATGTTTGCACCCATAAGGACGATCGGTGATTTCCCATGTTCCATATCTAAGATGGAATCCATCTCACTACGGACAGCTTCTTTCCAGTAGTCAGCATCTTGAGATGCATAGGCTTTTGAAATAGAGGTGGGAGTATCATCCACAAGGTACACAATGAAATCATCACCAAATGACTTTGCAGTCCTTTATCTCTTGCTCCTTTTAGGAGCTTCATTGTCATCCTCCACAGGATCATCATAGTGTTCTATCGGCATAGTGGGTTCAGGAATTATAACAAATTCCTGACTAGATGAACTAGTCATCTCCTGAGTTGATGAGCTTGACATACCTTTCATGGGAAAGATGTCATCAAAGAAAGTCGCATCATTCGACTCCATAATCGTACCAACATGCATGACAGATACCTCAGATTTTACTATAAAAAATCTATAGCAAATGCTATGAAAAGCATATCCTAGAAAACACAATCCACAGTTTTTGGTCCAAGCTTTCCCTTCTTGGGTATTGGAATATTGACTTTCACCAAACAGCCCCAAGTTCGTAAGTAAGAGAGTTTAAACCTTTTCTTCTCCCATTCCACAAATGGAGTAATAGTTTTATCCTTTACGGGAAAACGATTTAGGACATGACACGCTGTCATTAGCGCCTCCCCCCACCATTCCTTGGAAAGACCCGATGTATCAACATTGCGTTAACCAAATCAGTTAGAGTGCGGTTCTTTCTTCCGGCCACCGCATTTGACTAAGGTGAGTAGGGAGGCGTCCTCTCATGGATAATACCATATTCCGTATAGAATAGATCAAATTCATTTCAAAATTACTCTCCACCATGATCCGACCTTAGCCGTTTGATTTTAAGATCAAGTTGGTTTTCTGCTTTAGCTTTATAGTTTTTGAAGTAATTCAAAGCTTCATCTTTAGATTTCAGAAGATAAACGTAGAAGTATCTAGTGGATTCATCACTCAATGTCATAAAGTATCTTTTCCCACCTCTTGTCAACACACCATTCATCTCACAAAGATCTGAATGTAAAGTTCTAGTGGTGCTAAGTTTCTCGGTTCCGCAGTCGTACGAGACTTGCGTGGTTGCTTTGCTTGCACACAAACTTGGCACTTAGAACCTTTGACAGTGGTAAATTTTGGAATTAAACTCATATTGGCTAGCCGCATCATGCAACCAAAGTTAATATATAAAAGTCGTGAATACCAAATATTGGACTCATTATCATTGCAATCATGATTAATAACTTTAGTACATGACTTTGACAAAGATAAGCGGAACAGACCTCCGCACTCATAACCCTTTCCAAAAAATTGTACATACTTAGAAATTACAACTTTATTGGACTCAAACACCAACTTAAAACCATCTCGACATAGAAGCGATATCGAGATGGAAGGAACGTGTTGCACATTCTTCAGCTGTACGGTCTTCCCCGAAGTAAACTTCAGATTTACCGTACCAACACCATGAACAGAAGCACGTGAGTCGTTTCCCATCAGCACGGAGGAATTCCTTGCGACCTGATAAGAAGAGAACATGGAAATATCAGAACATACATGTGTATTAGCACCCGTGTCAATCCACCATTCAGGAGAATGACATACTGAAAGGATAGTAGGTAAAATACTGTACCTAGTGTCCTTGATCTTAGTATTGCAAATAACAACATTAGTGGTCTTGCCGTTGTTCCCATGTTGCCGCTTGTCAAAGCGATTAGGGAAGCTAGGAGCCCAATGATCAGGATCACCATAGACATGGCAAGAGCCTTTCTTCTTATCATTTTTCCTCTTAAAGTTGGTTGAGTGAATGGCCTTGTTCTTGCCATGAAACTTCCCTTTGCCATCAGATTGGTTCTTATTCTTGAACTTGTGGGATTATAAGTTTTTCTTCTGGACAAAATTGGCACTAGAATCTCCCTCAAATCCTCGAGCACGTGTGTCCTTTGCTCTCGCCTTATCTTCCACATAAAGAGACCCAATGAGATCTGTACCGAAAACTCCCGTCTCTTATGTTTCAGAGAAGTAGCAAAGTTCCTCCACATGGGAGGAAGCTTGGCAATAATGCTTCCGGCTACAAACTTGTCTAGTAAGGTACACTTGAACTGCTCAAGTCTTTTGGCAAGTGATTGTATCTCATGAGCTTCCTCAACGACGGAGCGCTCATCAACCATCTTGTAGTCATAGAATTGCTCCATGACATACAACTTAGTGCTAGTGTTCGAGACCCCGAACTTGGCCTCAAGCGCATCCCACGCATCTTTGCCATTATCAAATGACATGTATGGGTCAACAATTTTGTCCCCAAAAATACTGAACAGAGCCGCGCCATAAACATGCTATCGTCTTTCTTGAAGGTCACTTCCTGCTCAGCAGAAAGATATCCTTCAGGTTTGCCAAGAGTGGCGCTATAGCAGTTTAGGTTTTTAAACCATAGAATTGCTCTTGCGCACCATCTCTTATAGTGCATACCATAAAAAAAGGGGGCCTAGTAGCCGCGGCTACACCAGTGGAATTCAGTTGCCTATAATCAGGTTTTTGGATTGTTTAAAATATAAGCAATAATCCATATGAGTTAATTCGAACAAATAATCAACAAAACATGATCATACATATAGCAATTAAATAGATCATGCAAACTAACAGAGTAGATGAACAAATTACATCTAAACAAGATAAACCTATTATATCTATACCAAGCGCTAGAACTAGAGACTCTAGCATAATATGAAAGAGATGGATTGAGATCACATACGGTATAGCAGAGGCAGCAGCAGCCGTGGCGGTAGCAGCAGTAGTTGCAACGGTGGTAGTAGTGTCGTCAGCCATGTCGTCAATGTAGACGCTGCCGATGTCCGGGAAGAAGTCCTCGTCGGGGAAGGAGTCGTCCGTATTGGCGTCAATAGTTATGGAAGCGCTCCCCAAAAACCTATTCGCCCCTCACCTGTACAGGTTCACAAGAAGGCAGGGTTCCGGAGGCCTACTATCCCAATCTGTAGTGCACGCTACAAGCCGGGATGGGGAAGACGAAGGCGGTGGCACAATAGACTAGAAGGAGACACGTGTGGTAACTGGCGCCGATTAGGTTTAGCGTAGATGCTTATATAGCATAGGTTAGGGAGATCGTGGGGCCTAGCCCACGTCCGAGTCGGTAACAACCCACGTCTCATAAAGACTAGAAACGGCTGACTAATTATCGCCTCCGTTAATGACTCATAATTAATCCACGATTAATTTTCCTGACTAGCAAAAATAAAGCTCGGCTCGGCGAGATTCCCGCAACCCGCGGCACGCGCGCGCATCGTGACGAGGCGTGACGAGGAGAGGCGGGCGGCATCGGAGGAGGAGTGCACGAGAGCTTCTCTTCTTCTCACACCTTCGTAAGTGGTGGAACAGCCTAGTATATAATGAGATGTAACTCTCACTCAACTAGCAATGTGGGACTAAACTTTGGCACCACTAGCACAGCCATATGCTGCCATGCGCAAATGGGCCAAAGAGAATTTCAGAATTTCCTAATGGGCTAACAGCCCAAAACTCACCAAATTCCAATAGCTGGCGGACCTTGATCCAAGATAGGAAAGGGACATCCCCATGTCGACGTGGTAGCGCGACATGTGTCTCGTTGCGTATAGACACTAGTAGGAAAAGGCCTAGTGGCGGTGTTTGGAAAAGGGAGTTAGTGGTGTTGAACCTACACGCCACTAACCTCACGCTAATGGTAGCAGCTAGTTGTGGCATGTGGGTTGAACTCTATTACTAAGTTAGATACTAGTGGCGTGTTCCTGAACGCCACCAGTAAGTTAATATGTACTGGCGTTCCAGCTCACCTGGACACCATTAACTACAATTCGGAAATTTAAAAAATACCGAAAATATTGCTTATAGTAGTAATATCAAATAACATGATACAACAATAGTAGACATCATTCCAAATAAAACAGCAAGATACAACAATTAATGCTGAATATCATTCAGAATACAACCTACAACAACTAACTTAGAAGACTATC
This sequence comes from Avena eriantha, assembly GCA_910589775.1. Taxonomy (NCBI): domain Eukaryota; kingdom Viridiplantae; phylum Streptophyta; class Magnoliopsida; order Poales; family Poaceae; genus Avena; species Avena eriantha. The sequence goes on from OU342743.1 coordinate 274,631,167, forward strand.
TAACTTATTCTACCTAAGGGCATGGTCTTCAAAGTTAGAAGACTACACTACAAGAAAAGTTGGCTTTTACAATGGACGATTTTCGTGGTTGAAGGCCCTTTTTTCGTGGCTAAAAAGTCTTCTACGACAGATACCCATCGTGGTAAAAGCCCCGTCACAAAAAAATCTACCACGGTTTTTTCCTGACCGTGGCGGATCGCACCCTTCAGCCACGAAAACTTGTTCCGTCGTAGATCTGTTCGCCATCCCCGTTGACTGCTAACGTCATGCAAGATGCCACGTGGCAAACACCGTTAACACCTACTTACCATCATTAACGGTCAGAGAAACCGGGGCAGAAGCCAGGACCAAAATAGGCCTGCTAAATATTAAGTGTGCTGGCCCATGAGGACAGCCCAATAAGAAGAAGGCCCATTACTGTTTCGTCCAGCACTATCTGAAATGGGCTAACTAGTGCAGACATTTGCGGCCCATGAACTTTCAGGCCCAACATTGTTTTAGTCTACAGAAGGCGCACCTTGGTCCAATACTGTGTGGCCCATCCTCAGCCTGGGCCAAGTCTGTCTATTACTATTAAGGCCTTCTGCCAGCTCGTCACTTTTCTCACACCCATCCTGGGCCCTTATAGCCCTCTACAGTTACGGCCCTTTACTGTTCTAGACATTCACTATTCCGGCCTTCTACTATTCAGTCCCATAAACGGGCCGCAAAGTTTCTGGCCTGCTAAAGTTCTGGCCTCCTACTATTCTAGCCTTGTTACTGTTTCCGGCCTATTACTGTTCTGGCCTTTCACTGTTCTGGCCTTTTACTGTTCTGTTCTTTTGTGGTCAGATTCTACATATAATGGCCTCACTGTAGGCCCATCACTGTTGATTGCTGGCCCATCAAGGACTGATAAAACATTGTGGGCATGCTACTGTTTAAGCCTATCTAACTTAGATCCATTGCCTGCAGATAAAGGTGGATAAACAAAGAACACAAGTTCTCTAAAATGCTAAATAAATTTTGGAACTATGAAAAAAACTTATAACTGGAAAATTAGTAAATTATTAAAGTCCTGAAAAATTCCATAGCACGTAAAGCATCATCGCAGTACAACACAGCTGATAAACAATATAATCTTAGTTTAAAAAATGTTCTTTTTAGGGAGCTCGCACCACCTCACATGTAACATCGGGATTACCACGAGACTTGCTGAGGATATTATTAAGTAGATTCTGCGTCAAAGCTTGCCTGTTTTTCCACTCAGATAACTCCTTCCTTTCTATGGAGACTACTACATCTATTTTGTTGGCTTCCTATCCAACTACATCAACTGCATCTTGGAGTGCATCACCAAAAACTCTTTCTGCTGGAATGTATGGAGCACTCGAGACCGTGTACCTACGTGAGCAATACACACTGTCACTGCTGCTCTGTCCAAAGAGATCTACACTTGACGTAGTTATTTTCTGTTCTGCCTTCATATTTATATTTGCAACCTAAAACAAAAAGAAACATCATATAACATAATTACCAAGGAATACAAAATCCAACGAATTTCAAATCAGTCATTTTGCTAAAAGGAAGAAAGCAATTACTAAAGGAAGGGCATCATACATCTCTTTCTTCTGGAATAACTAGAATAGTTAACTTCATAGAGGGATGAGATAGTGTGCAACTGTCACTTCTTCCCTGTGAAATGACTGCTCTACTTGATGAAGGCTGAAACTAAGATAAAAGAAGTTACAACATCATAGAAAGAAACAAAACTACCATGTTCATTCTGAAAGATTTTAAAAAGATTATTTGGTCTGTTATAGCAATGTAAGCACTCAACACAAGGACCTCATGAAGACGGGTGCCTCTAATAGACTAGCCAAATCATTTTAGAGAAATGGTAAAACAATCTATCGAACACTTAGAATGTTTAAATTTTTTGATTGTTTGCCCAAAGACAAAGTGTACTATCATGTGCCTCGTATTAAAATAGCCATACACATGTAGATACTAGAGTGAGATTTGAAGTGGGCGGTTCTTTATGATTCTTCAATTTCTATTATATTGGATTCTGTTGCATTTCTGGCCTTGTTATAATCACCCTAGTGCCTGAGACAAAAATAACAACTCAACTAGAGTCAATGGCATGCCACCAAGGTACTTAAACCTTAGAAAAGGGGGGCATCCTTACAGTAGCTCTATGTAGAGTCTTGCTTACTCAATATGTTGAGCTTGTTGGGGAACCCCAAGAGGAAGCTATGATGAGTATAGAAACAAGTTTTCCCTTAGTTATGAAACCAAGGTTATCGAACCAGTAGGAGCAAGGAAACACCTCCAAGGTGTTGTTTCCAACTTGGAATCCTGCACAACACAATCATAGAAGTTTGCCCCCAACTTACAGTGAGGTTGTCAATCTCATCGGTTTTGCTGAAAACAAAGGATTAAACGTATTGTGTGGAAGATAGTAATTGCTTGTAGAAAGTAAACAGAAAAAAGTAAATAGTAGATTGTAGATTGATGGTAAAAGAAAGGATCGGGGTCCATAGTTCACTAGTGGTGATTCTCCTTAAGATAGATGAAATGTTGGGTGAACAAATTACAGCGGGGCAGTTGACAAACATCTAGAAAGCATACATGCATATACTAATCATCTTGACTCCTATGAGATTTGATTGGGCATTACGACATTATACATAGACCGTAATCCAACTGCATCTATGACTAATAATCCACCTTCAGGTTATCATCCGAATCCCCTCTAGTATTAAGTTGCAAGCAACAGATAATTGCATTAAGCAAAGTGCGTAAAGTAAACAATACGATTGTTCTATGAACAAAGGATTGCTGTTTTCTCCCTAGTAGCAACAACACCTCTAGTACCTTAGAGATTTCTGTCACTTCCCTAGATTACAAGAGGCATGAACCCACTATCGAGCATAAATACTCCCTCTTGGAGTTGCTAGCATCTACTCGGCCAAGATAGCTACTAACAACGGAGATCATACAAGATCACAAATAACAAAGACATGATAGAATCTATAATCAATCTGAAATAGCATCTGAATATCCATCAGATCCCCGCAAACACAACATGTATATTACAAATAGATGATCTTGATCATGAACGGAGCTCACAACATCTAGACATGGTAACACAAAGGAGAAGAACTACTACATGGACCCATAGTCTAGGGATGAACTACTCACGCATCACACTGGAGGCAGGCATGGTGATGAAGAAGGCCTCCAGGGTGAACTCTCCCCTCCGGCAGGGTGTCGGGAAGAGCTTCAGATCCCTCCTAATCTAGGGACAGAGATGACGGCGGCTACAGACTCTTTCGTGGAATTTTTGTTTGGCTGCTTAGGGTTTTTGTATCGGAGGCTTCTTATAGGACAAAGGGGACACCGAGGGGGTGCCCTAGGCGGCTGCACCACCCCCTGGTGCGAGTCAGGCCTGGCTGCGTGACCAGGTGGTGTGGCCGGCCCCTAGCCCCTCTCCGTCTCGTATTCTGGCTTCGTGTTCCCCTCGGTGAAATATTGACTTTGGCTTTTGTCCCGTCCAATTTCGAGAATATTCATTTTCTGACTTTCCTGAAACCAAAAACAACGGAAAACAGGCAACTGGCACTATGGCATCTTGTTAATAGATTAGTCCAAGAAAGTGTATAAAAATACTCCAAAGTGTGGACAAAACATAAAAAAGTAGATATAAAACAAGCATGAACATCAAAAATTATAGATACGTTAGCAACGTATCAAGTCTCAGGGTTGCTGATCTAGTTACAGGTATGTTTGTCAAGGATGTCCGCTGCATCAAGTAATTGGACTGGTGGTCTTCATAATTCAGGGTGGGTCCTCTGCATAATGGTGCAGCGAATAGTAAATGCAAAAAGGTTCCAGTCTCATAGATGTTAGCATGAAGTGATACAAAAGCAATAGATACTTACGAGATTATAGGGGCCATTCATTCTATGATTTCTAGTGTAAGCTGCACCTGTTCATTGCATAACAACAGAAAACGGTTAGGAATAGTGGGGTAAGCAGAAGTAAATGAAACAGACATCTTAGTGGAAGTAGCATAACGAATGTAAGCGTGTACTACATACATAGGACAAAAGCATCAAGCAAGAAATAACAATTATTGCCATAGCCTACGCCAAGCCAGAGAGAAATTATAACTGCATCACATATGGGAACTTACTAAAGTAGATAATGGAAACAAATGTGTTAACCGTTGGCTGACTCATATTTCGCCATGGCATACAAAATCACAGTGGAATTCCTTACGGTTAAACCTGACTACAAAAAATTATTTAGGAAGATACAGATAACAAGTATAGTACTTGTAAGTTACTACAAAAGTTGCACCAATACAAAATACAGTTAACTGCTACATATTTATCTTACCAAAATCCAAGGAGATATGGTTACCTCGGTCGCGACGGCGTTTAGGCATCTTGCAAATCCTGGGTGGTGATGTCGAGGTTGTCGAGGGTGCTGTAGTTGCGGTGCTTGTGGGCGAAGGTGAAGCAGAACAAGGGTTCCTCTGAGCGCTGGACGACAGCGGCGAAGAAGCAAATTCCTAGTGGTGGGAATGTATTTGGCGTGCCAGGAGAGTGGGTCGATGAAGCAGATCTGGTGCAGTGCACGGCGACGACGCTGAATTATATCTAAGGTGGTAAAGGTAGATCTAAGGTTTTTCGCAGGGCTAGCGCAACTGGGGGCGAGGATTGTTTGTGGGTGTGGGTGTGGGGGAGGGGGGTTCGGTGGTAGGGGCCTATGTATAGAGGTACTGAACAGGGAAATTATGATTGAAGCCCCAACGAACCGACTTCACTAGGGGTAGAAGCGGGTGATACGTTGCAAACGTATCTATAATTTTTGATGTTCCATGCTTGTTTTATATCTACTTTCTTATGTTTTGTCCATCCTTTGGAGTATTTTTACACATTTTCTGGAACTAACCTATTAACAAGATGCCATAGTGCCAATTGCCTGTTTTCTATTGTTTTTGGTTCTAGAAAAGCCAAAAAATGAATATTCTCGGAATTGGACCGGACAAAAGCCAAAGTCGATATTTTACCGGAAGACTCATGGAGCTAGAAGACGAGACGGAGAGGGGCTAGTGACTGGACACACCGTGTGGTGGCGCAGTTCCCCCTGGTCGCGGCACCAGGTGTTGTGGGCCCCTGGTCCACCCTCTGACATCGCCCTTTCGCCTATAAGAACCCTCTGGTGCAGAAACCATAAAGAATCTAGCCTCCAGCCATGAAAAGTTCCACAGCACCGCCACCACCGAAGTGGAGATTCGGGAGACACAAGTCTCTGTTCCGGCACCCTGTGAGATGGGGAACTGCCCCCGGAGCCATCTCCATCGATCTCCACAACCATCTCCATCGCCGTTGCTGATTCCCATGATGAGGAGGGACTAGTTCTTCTTCGAGGCTAAGGGTTCTAATGGTAGCTATGTGTTCATCTCTCTCTCTATGCATGATCATATTGTGATCATGAGCTTTCTAATCAAGTAGATCTACCTTGCTACTCAAGTGCTTTAATAGATCTCTAGCTCTCCCCATATGTGTGAAAGTGATAGCGTGCACACCGTGGTGGCACTTAGGCTAGAGATGACAAATACTTGTTATGAGTTACATTTGGAGTTGGATGTCTCTATGAAATTGTGGTGTTTGTTGGAACCATCTAGCGCTCAAGGTGACATTGTGGGGTTATCTAGATGGGGAAGGCGGACTTTGAAGACTGTTGTTATAGCCCTACCATGGATTAGACTGTCCAGCCGGAGAGTAGTTCAGAGTAGTATCATGAAGAGAAGATATTTATATGAGAGTGTTCACTAGTGAAAGTATGATCCCTAGGCCTTGTTTCTAAACATTGAAACACCGTTTGCAACTAGATTTGTTACATGTTTGCTTGCTTCCATCTTTTTTCCTTTAGTCTTTTCCTCCCATCAAGATCTTTTCTGGCAGCGTTGTCTTATATACATACCACTTGTATTTCACTATCTCTTCGCCGAACTAGTGCACCTATACACCTGACAAGTGTATTGTGTGTGTTGGGCACACAAGATACTTCTTGTATCTTAATTGCAGGGTTGCTTGAGAGGGATACCTTTGACCACTTCCTCCCTGAGTTCGATAAACCTTGGGTGATCCACTTAAGAGAAACTTGCTGCTGTTCTACAAACCTCTGCACTTGGAGGCCCAACAACTGTCTACAAGAATAGAAGTGTGTAGACATCAAGCTATTTTCTGGCGCCGTTGCCAGGGAGTCAAGGACATCTTCACAAGGGGAGTTCCTCATAGACAATCTCTTTACTTTGTTTTATTTGCTTTGCTTATTTTATTTCTGCTTTCTTTGCTTGTTATTTTTATCAAAAATATAAAAAAAATTAGTTCCTACTATAGTTGTTATTTTCGTTGGTCTGTTATTGTCTTGCTTTATCATGCTTTCTATCAATGGTTAGTTTTTTGAAACTGAATCTAATTGGCAAGGTGGGTTCACGGAAGAACAAAAATATCATTATAAGGAACACCGCTTGTCACAAAAAGGGAAACACTTATGGGAATAAATTGATAAATTGTATACCATTGCTAGAAATGTGTGCTCTACTTATAATGTTACTTATTTCTTTGATAAATCTTGTTGTTGTAAGAGGTATAAACACCTCCCTTTTCAATGTGAGTATAATGATGATGTTACCATATCTTCTTATGTTAAGGGAAATTATGACTTTTATGATGTGGAATAAATTGAAGAATTTATTGCTTGGAAGGGTGCATTCGAACTAGCATATTTGCTTGAAAATACTGATGATGCACCTTATAAATATGAGGTTTATGATATACTTCAATTTTGCTTTGATAATTACAAGGAAAAAATGGCTATATTCTTGAATATCTTAATAGATGCTCTCCACCAACGGAAGAGACTAATGCCTTGCAGGAGCCTATGGAAGAAGAAATTGCTGAAACTGGAAGCTCATTGGATGAAAAAGAGGACGAGAGTGATGATCAAGAGAGGAAGAATGGATCTACCCATTCCTGCCTTCTAATGAGAGTAACTCTTTACCCCTTATAATATTTGATTATCCCCCATGCTTACTAAAAGAGGATGAATGTTATTTTCCTGAGGATTATTTTGAAAACATTTATAATAAAGCTCTATATGATGGTACTATATTGGTTGATAATATTAATTGTACTACAATTGAAAATGAGATTGATCAGTCATCTTTTTATAAAATTGTTAAAAGTGGGTTTGACGGTTTTAATCCCACTATTTTTGAGCTTGATAAAAATTATGTGTTTGTAGATCATGAAAAGGATGCTTTATGTGATAGTTATATTGTTGAGTTTATTCATGAGGCTACTAAAAATTATTATGAGAGAGGAAAATATGGTTGTAAAAGTTTTCATGGTACTGAAACAACTCTCTATTTGTTGAAAGTTTTGAAGTTACTCTCGTTTTATCTTCCTATGCCTATCACTTTGTATTTGTGAATTTATTTGCATACAAGATTCCTATCCATAGGAAGTGGGTTAGACTTAAATGTGTTTTGAATTTTCTTATTGATGCTCTCTTTTACTTCAATTCATATTCCTTATGTGAGCATCTTCTCGAACTATCATGCCTAACTTAAAGGCGTTAAAGAAAAGTACTTATTGGGAGATAACCCAAAAGTTTTAGTTGAGTCTTGGAAGTTATTGCTTTAGTAATAACCTCTCCTTATCATTTTTGTGTGGTTTTTGTGCCAAGAGTAACCTCTATAGAGAGAAAAGTAATGCTTGGGAAAGTTGTTGTCCCGAAACAGATTTTTGCACTTCGTTGTAACAATTCATGTAAATGTCTGTATGTTGGTTTGAGCTGTCATGTTTTGTGCTTCTTCCCCAGGTTGTTATCCAACTTTAGTTAGTTCAACACTTTTCTATTTGAGCAACAGAAAGTCTTCAAATTTTTTTGTTTCTATCTGCTGGTATGTTTTGACAGATTTCTACCATTATTTGCATTTGCTTCTTGTTGATTCCTTTTTGGGTTCTCTTTGGGGAATTGAGATTTTCAAAGGAAGTGCTACAGTAGCTTGTGTTTTAATGGAAGTTTTACTTGTGTTGGAACTGAACCCAAAGACTTATTATCTTGAGTACACTAATGTTGCTAATGAAGATTGTGTGAAGTTTTGTATGAAGGAAAAATTCCAGGTGTTAAGGAAAGAATGATGTAATGAGATGAAGAATGGACTAAACCTCATGCTTGGGGATGCCACCCGTGTCACCCCAAGAAATATCCAAGATCTACAAGCATCAAAACTTGGGGATACCCAAGGCATCCCCTTCTTCATCAATAAAAATCTCAGGTTACTTCGAAACATTTCATTTTATTGTTTCATGCACAGTTGTGTTGTTCTTGGAGCGTCTTCGTTTTCGTTTGCTTGGTTTGCTTAGTTTTCTTGAATAAATTGGTTGGACCCCCTTATTCATGCATTAGTTTTCAAATAAGTCGATTGGTGTTGGAAGAGAGTAGAAAGCTTCATGCTTTAGTGGTACAAAAGGGAGCTTGTTTCGACTGTGGCTTAGACATTATCATGTCATGCTAGATGTTGCTTTGACCTTATGCTTAGTGATTATTTTTGTAACATGACTTGTTCCAAACAATCAAGATTGCTTAATGTTCCTTGAAAAAATCATGTGTTGTTTTAGCATACAAAAGCATAATATTGTGGTATTCTCCTTTGATGCTTTGTTTGGGTTGACTTGGCACATGCTCACGCCATGTTATGACTATGAACTAGTCACCTTAGCCTCTATGCTCATTTACTTTTTGACTTTTGGTACCACTTTATGCTTTGATTGATAATGTTTTGTCGCTCTACATGATTATGGCCATTATTGCTCTCTTAGTTGGTCGCTCACAGTCTTTTGCTAGCCTCCATACCAACTATGAGTTCCACTCATGCATCCAACTCCAAATTAAACCATGTTATTTCAAAGAGTTCACTATAAATTCCTATGCATGGTGTGTTACACCATTCCAAGTATATTCTTGTTTTATCTACCTTCCGAATTAAACTTGTTATGTGAAAATTAGTGATTAAAGCTCTCACGAACTTGGTGGCACACTTTACTTTTCTTGCCCCTAATAAACTTGAACCATTGTGTCATCTATGTTGTATATGCTTGCACTTATATGTTGGGAATTAGCAGAACCATGCTGTCATGGGGAACGATTTCAACATTGCACTTGTACATTGTACCTAGTTAATATCATGCTCTTTTGTTTATGGATGTCGTCGGTGTGAAATGAAAAGGGGAGTTTGTATGTCCATGAAGTTATGTCACTACTGCAGAAAGGCTTATAACCTCTAGGTGGTTAGTGACGAGCAAAACTATGCCTGTCACTAGTAAGTATCTCTAGCGACAGGCAACGATAAGTCTGTCACTAGTACAAAATAGTAGTGACAGACATATAGACTGTCACTAGTATTTTTTGTGGAGACCGGTCAAGTGGAAAAATTACGTAGTGACAAGTATCGATAAATGCCTGTCACTGGTAACACTATGAGTAATGAAAGACTCAACATGTACCGGTCACTAGAATTTTTTAAGGTCGGCTGAAAAGGACAAATTTCTAGGTGACAACATGTTAAAGGCGCTTGTCACTGGTAACATGGACCTTTTTTCTTGCCAGATCGTTATGATTACAACCTGCTCATTTATCTTTATAGCGTGATTAAATCTTGACAAAGCATAGAACTCCATCAGCCTAGAAATAATGTCGCAAATTTGTCTATATCCCTATTTATTTAGACGTGTTTTAATATATAATACAAATCTATGTAAATGCGCGACATTCTTTTCGATACCGATATATCCCTATTTATTTAGACATGTTTTAGTATATAATACAAATCTATGTAAATCCGCGACATTTTTTTCGATACCGAGATATCCCTATTTATTTAGACATGTTTTAGTATATAATACAAATCTATGTAAATCCACGACATTCTTTTGAATAGCGAGCAAGCATATAGTTTGTGAATAATAATGAATAATGAAATACGTACATCCTTGATCGAAACAGGTGCTAAGACTATAGATGGGACTTGTAGACTTTGGCGATCTACAAAATCAGAACATGTCAAGTCGATAGAAATTCTCCACTCCATCAAATCATAGAGCAGATTTTTTTTGCGAGTGAGTTGAAAGTTTTGGATAGCAACCCTTCAGCGAACCAAAACCCTATCAACGACTCACGCCGCCTCCGCCGCCCCCGCTCGCTTCCCAGTGCCGCCGCTCCCAGCAGCCGTGCTGCGTCCAAGATTCAAGCCTAGTTTCCCCTTGTTCCAATACTAGTCTTTCCGCCGCCATCGTCTATTCCCTGAGATCTTAATCCAGTTGCATCGCAGGATCTTGCGCCGGAATCGCCGAGGTTCCGTGGTGATCCGTCGCTTGTGGCTACTCCGCCACAGTACTGCCAGGTAGCTGCAGCCTACATCCCGCTGCAGCCTCGGAGGTGGTTGAGTCTCTAGGTATGTAGCCACGCGGGCAGCAGTACTGCTGATCTTCCGATTCAATTCTCTTGGTAGATAGTTGTTCTGCTACACAGTAGTTCCATGGATAGGTTAGTCTGATATGGTACAGAATACTTTATTGATCCGAGGCAAACCTAGTAGGCGCGAGAAAGCTTTTCTGTTGATGCCGTCCTCAAGCAAAACTAGTACTCCCTACGATCCAAATTAGTTAACTCAAATTTGTCGAGATTCGAATATATCTAGACTTGTTTTAGTGTTAGATACATCTGAATCTAGATAAAACCAAGTCAACTAATTTGAATCGGAGGGAGTATTGTTTCTGCGATTTTTGCTAAGAGTGCATGGTGCAGTACTAAGAGATTGGTTTGATTGGTAGCACTATCAGTAGCAGCCTAGCTTTGTTTTCCTAATTAAACCCAATTTTAACTAATTTATGTGAGCTCATGGGTACAAGGTTAACAGGAGGATGCGGATGGACCTTATTGGTCAACGTGAATGAAAATGGTTTTGTATTATTCCGTTGGATCTACTACATAGGAAAATTAGGAACTACAACAGTATTTGGATATAATGGTTTGGATGACGATGTACTTTGACGATAAAGAGCCTATCATGTCTAGAAAATACATTATTGGTTCAGATTGTGGAGTATATGTTCGGAAGCTATGAGTTTATACCAAGATAGGACAGATTTTTGTGCACACACTATCTTTAAGATAATTCTTTTTGAAGCAGAATTTGATAATAAATTTACCAACAAGTGTGACGGTTTCGGAGTGAAGTTCTAATGGTGTTCATTGACTAATGTATTATGGTTCCATATTATACCTGCTGAGTATCTATACTCACTCTTGCATTCCCTTTTGTTTTCAGGTACTAGTGAAGCGACATGCATGGGTTGTGGGCGTAGCACCTCTACACCACTTGAGCATGTCACATTACCTTCATACATTAATAAGTAGACGACACTTGTGTTTTACCTCGTAGCTATAGCTTTACAATATTAATTGACTTTTATACATGCCATTACCTTGAGCCTTCGTCTGCTTCGAGATGTATACCTTACGGTTCAAAGTCATGCTAAAATCGTGTGCACTTTACATATTTACAATATATCATGTTCTTACTAATTGGCTGTTATGGATGCCCTTTTATACAAATATACTTTTTCTAAATTTCAAATAAGTTTCAAACTTAGGTAGCTTTAGTGTACGGTGGTAGCATTCTATGTAGGGTTGATACCTTGGGTATTATACCTAGGTGTTAAATTTGGTAGATGGTTATGTGTTGGTAATCTTGTCATATGTAGCAAATTAGCTTCTCAATTTTCTCTTGTTATCATACTTGGCAGAATTACTGAATAAGTGCTGGGAGATTTTCTCTTATATTTTCTGCCCCATGCAGGTGAATGCTAAAAAGCTCAAGTTGGGTGGTGTCGTGCGTGCGTTGTGACGTGAACTGATATGATGTATATGGCTACCTCTAAACGTCTATTGCAACCTAACCCGGTGGCTGCTCCATGTCAGCGTTTGTTTGGGAAGCGATATTTCTAGGTAGCAGCTAGAGCCGGCTAGTCATGAGAAGGAGATGATGGAAGCTTTGATTTTTCACAAGAGTTGGACAATTTGAATTTGAAATGTTGGTTGTTCTGAAATGACAATTAACTTGTTTTGGATGTTATATTATCAATGTTAATTCCACTCTATAGTACTTATGATCATATTTTGTTATCTATTACTGTATGTTGTCATATCGTATCATTGACATGCGAATGCAATACATATTTTTTATTCCTTAAATACTTACTAAGTGACGGGCAAACTACCAAACTACCAAAGGATCCATTTCTTACGGTGAGGTAAAACCACTACCCGCGAGAACTAAGTAGTGACAAGCATGAATAAAAGGTTGTCACTAGTAAACAAATACTAGTGACAGACGAGCGCCTGTCACTGGTAGCCTGCTACCAATGACACATTATCAGTGACATGCGTCTTGCCTGTCACTAGTAGGCTATTCTGAAGTAGTGTGTATGTGTGTTAGAGAAATGCGTGGGCCGCTAGACTAAGCCATGCCTAATCATAGTGGAAACTTGCAGCATCACCATATTGAGCAATCTATGAAGCATTCTTCTTATAAAAAAGAGATAGAGATTGAGAAAAAGAAAAAAAGATGAGAAAAGAGGAAAGAGAGAAAAAAGCACCATTTTCCCATGGTAAATAAGAAGATTGATGAGATGCATGTTGTCTGCTTGCCTTGTCATTTTGATATGGGGTTCTTCCGTATCATCGGGCAAGGGGTACCCTGTTGGCGGTTATCTATGATACACATGTACTTACTATGACAAGAACTTACCGGTAACTAAACTGGAGTAGCATGAGGAGCGGCCCTCGTATTCAAGGGACATGATATTTCCAACTTATACTTTGTCAAGCATATACTCCATAGTTTGTTCACTTTATCCTTAATCACTTCAAGATGCTTATGATAAGGGCAATGAGAGCTGAAAACTAACAAGTACCATAATTTTTGGAAGCTCTTTATGAGACTTGAAATCCCTGCTTCCCTTTGAAGGGCCTTTCTTTTACTTTTATGTTGAGTCTCCATCTTCTATATTTATGCACCTATTGAGAGAGCATAGTGGCCATTCTTAGTTTAATGTGCATTGTCCCAAGACTTGTTGATTGATGCATAACTTTGATATTGCTTGTTCTTAAACTATTTGTATCTAGTCACCCTTATGAACTTTGAAGGTGTCCTATGCATTTATGTTTTCCTACACTATAAGGGACAAGATGAATACCATTCTCATTATGTTTTCTTTATGTGAAACAAACAAACGTCTTTCAAAGCATTGTTATTCATGAATCTTTTGTTTGTGCATTTTCATGTTACAACATAGTTGTTATGTCTTATTGTTAGAACTATATCTTTCATGCGATGTTAGAGTACTATGATCCCAGCTACAATGTTCTACAAATACTTTGATCAAGATTATGATGGTGCATGTCACCTCAAAAATTATTCTTTCTTTTTTATCACTTACCTACTCGAGGATGAGTAGGAGTTAACCTTGGGGATGTTGATACGTTGCAAACGTATCTATAATTTTTGATGTTCCATGCTTGTTTTATATCTACTTTCTTTTGTTTCATCCACCCTTTGGAGTATTTTTACACATTTTCTGGAACTAACCTATTAACAAGATGCCACAGTGCCAGTTGCCTGTTTTCTGCTATTTTGGTTCCAGAAAAACCAAAAAATGAATATTCTCGGAATTGGACCGGACAAAACCCAAAGTCAATATTTTACCGTAAGACTCACGGAGCCAGAAGATGAGACAGAGAGGGACAGGGGCTGGCCACACCATGTGGAGGCGCGGGTCCCCCTGGCCACACCCCCTAGTCCACCCTCTAACATAACCCTTTTGCCTATAAGAAGCCTCCGATGCAGAAACCCTAAGAATCCAGCCTCCAGCCACGAAAAGTTCCGCAGCACCACCGCCACCGAAGGAGAAATTCGAGGGACAGAAGTGTCTATTCTGGCACCCTGCCGGGACGGGGAAGTGCCCCCGGAGCCATCTCCATCGATCTCCACCACCATCTCCATCGTCGTTGCTGATTCCCATGATGAGGAGGGAGTAGTTCTTCCTCGAGGCTAAGGGTTCTACCGGTAGTTATGTGTTCATCTCTCTCTATGCATGATCATATTGTGATCATGAGCTTTCTAATCAAGTAGATCTACCTTGCTACTCAAGTGCTTTAATAGATCTCTAGCTCTCCCCACGTGTGTGCAAGTGATAGCGTGCACACCATGGTGGCACTTAGGCTAGAGATTACAAATACTTGTTATGATTTACATTTGGAGTTGGATGTCTGTATGAAACTGTGGTGTTTGTTGGGACCATCTAGCGCTCAAGGTGACAGTGTGGGGTTATCTAGATGGGGAAGGCGGACTTTAAGGAGTGCTATATAGCCCTACCATGGATTAGAGTGTCCAACCGGAGAGTAGTTTAGAGTAGTATCATGAAGAGAAGATATTTATATGAGAGTGGTCACTAGTGAAAGTATGATCCTTAGGCCTTGTTTCTAAACATTCAAACACCATTTGCAACTAGATCTATTACATGTTTGCTTGCTTCCATCTTTTTGCCTCTAGTCTTTACCTCTCGTCAAGCTCTTTCCTGGCACCGTTGTCTTATATCCATACCACTTGTATTTCACTATCTCTTCGCTGAACTGGTGCACCTATACACCTGACAAGTGTATTAGGTGTGTTGGGGACACAAGAGACTTCTTGTATCATGATTGCAGGGTTGCTTGAGAGGGATAACTTTGACCACTTCCTTCTTGAGTTCGATAAACCTTGGGTGATCCACTTAAGTGAAACTTGTTGCTGTTCTACAAACCTCTTTACTTGGAGGCCCAACAACTGTCTACAAGACTAGAAGTGCGTAGACATCAGGGGGATTCCAAGATGTTTCAAACATTGGATACTGGGAGATTTTCCGGCTCGACTAAATTCAGATTTATGTATAGTCCAAGTTGTAGTAATTTGGTAAGCCGTACTCCCTGGAATCAAAGGCCAACAAGCACATCGGTGATCATCCATGGCCCATACTTCCTTGGTTCAGAAATTAATGGCCCATTTGGCCATTTGGCATCTAAATATTGATCATCCATGGCCCAGATTGGCTTGGTTCAAATATTAAGGCCGAGTAAGTATTTTTAAATTATTTAGAAAACATTTTGATTTATGAATAAACTGAAGTGTTGAATACCTTTTAGTGTTTTGTTCCAACAAATAATAGGGTTTAAACTAAAGTATTCTCCAAAACTATGTTTTTTAAAATAATTGAGAAAGAGGTCAGAGCCCTTCTTGAAGAAACTGAGAAGAGAGAAAACTGAAATATTACTTTGGTAGGAAATAAAATACTATGGCATTGATATATTTCTGCATTATATCTATTCATGAACGATGATGCGTATGAAGATATTGTCACCAAGACAGGTAGTGAGCACGAAAATTATGATTAAAGCCCCAATCAACTCGAGTGAATTTGTTTATCCATAGTCCAACTAATAATAGCAGAATGGTAGGCCGGTGGTATGGGGAATCGAGTGTAATAATAAAGCACTAAGCTTTAAAAAATTAAAGCACCCTTTATCAATAACTTTTCAATCACTATTGTTGGGAGTGTTCATACTTCTATTCTAACCAAAAATACGAGAACCCACTATTTCGCTAACGTGAATAATATAGCGCTTGAGGGACGACATCAAACCACTCATATGGTAAGCAGCGACGGTGTTTTCATCGAAAAATGTGAAAGTTTCTAGGCCCCACAAGTACTTTGTTCTCACAACTCTTATTGTCCCTTCATGCTAAGGATGTCAATTTTACACACTAGTGCGCAGGTACTGTACCCGTGTTGGTACGGTATGGACACAATTTTATACCCATGGGTAATACCCATACCCTAACCCGTTAAGTCATGGGTATGGGTAAAAGCAGATAGACCCATACCCTACCCATTTAAACTGACATAGTAGTAAAACTTACATGTAGATTTATAACCTATGGAGCCAAGCAACCTAGGAAAGAGTATGATACCGTGGCTTCTAAACTTCGATATTTTTCATGGGTACGGGCATGGGTAAAGTTTTATACCTGCGAGTACGGGTATGGGTAAAATTTTCTACCCATTGACTAAACGGGAGTCGGTATGATATTGTTCTACCCTACTCATACCCTCCCCATTGCCAGCCTTACTTAACTCTCATTCATTAATGCAGACACGTTTTCCTTTAGGTTTTTCGAAAGTTGTTCGGTCATGCACACATAGCATATTCTATGAAGTACAGTAGTACAACATACGTAGACCATAATTAATTATTCGAGCTAATCACTATTTTTCTTATTTAAAAAGAAAAAATTATTGGGCTTTGGAACATGTCCAACAACCTTTTTGTATTGAATTGCTAAAATCTGACTCTAGGAAGAGGAGCGCGAAGGTTTATCAATGGAACACAATTTCCAAATTCCTAGCCTTCCTATAAGAATTCATTAGTGTTTGCCCTTCCTAGCAAAAATCATGCCTACTCTCTCCGTTCCAAAATATAAGAAGTTTTAGCTTTGTGAAATAAATGTATCTAGACGCCTTTTAGTGTAAAGGTTTACTCCGAACCTCTGCGAACCTATACACCAAATGACGTCTAGATACATTCGATTCACAAAGCTAAAACGTCTTATATTTCTGAATGAAGGGAGTACATGACGATGACGTGTGGAGTCAACCACTCGGCCACCCAATAAATAAATCCCCTTTATTGATAAATTTTTAATCACTATGGTTGGGAGTGTTCAATCTTATGTTTAAAAGAAAATTTTGGGAACCCACTATTCCGCTAACGTGAATAATATAGTGCGCCTGAGCAACGACATCAAAGACCAAGAAGAAATGTGGGATTGCTAGGCCCCACAAGTAATCTGTCCTCACAACTCTTATTGTTCATTCCACTACTAGGAAACATCCTATAGGTAGACAAGCCAATCTGTGCCGCATATGTAAATCCATGCGCCACAGGGTCTTGTCAGTGGCGCACTAGGAAGCATGCGCCACAGAAACCTGGAAGTTCTGTGGCGCATTTTGTACAATATGCGCCATAGAAGATTGGTGGGACCCGCCAGCTGGGGTGGGTTGATCCAAGTTCTGTGGCGCACAATGAGATATGCGCCACAGAAGTTGCCTCTTCTGTGGTGCATATTTTATTATGCGCCACAGAACATGGAGGAGGGCCCCACCACGGAATCTAATTCACCCACGATCTGTGGCACATTTGCGGATATGCGCCACAGATATGTTTCACTTCTGTGGCACATTTCCTCACATGCGCCACAGAACCTGGAGGATGACCCCACCACACGGAATCTAATTCACCCACTTCTGTGGCGCATATGGAATTATGCGCCACAGAAGTTTGAGCTTCTATGGCGCATTTCCTCCATATGCGCCACAGATGAGGGCGTCCAGATCAATGTTAAAAAGGTGACAAAGCTCCCATCTTATCTATCCACCACCACCCATTTCACATCTCTTCCTTTCTACCTCCTCCCAACTCGTCTTCCTCCTCCCTCACACCCCATTTTTTCCATAGTTTCTCCATTTTCTTCTAACTAAACCTACTTTAGGCCATATATTGGTAAGTGTAAGCTTCCCTCCAACTTGTAGATCTAAAAGTTCCTTACTTTTCTCTCTCACATGTCTATTTGTTTACTAATTTCCTCTCCACCAACTTGTAGATCTATTTGTCCACACTCTCTCATCGCGCGGTCTCGTCTCGCTACTATTGTGTCTACTAGGTGAGTACTTGGCCATGAACATGTAGGTGAAGCTTGTCGCGCGGGCAGTGTGTGTGTGCGATCCATGGCGAGACGATGCTTGTGTGGTGCATGAATGTTTGCAATAGGAGGAAGTTTTTTGTTGCTTGCTTCTTGTTGTCCCGGCCGGTGTGGTTGCATGGATGTTTGCCGAAATGTTGATTCATTTCCATTTTGGCAAATTTCTGCACTACCCATATGTCCTAATTTTAGGAAAGGTCATGCCGATTTTTTCGGCTAGAATTCATGCATGTGTATGTTCATATGGTGTGGTTCTCACCTATACTCTCTGTTTTGACCGCTCAGGCAACCATGGTCCTCACGCTGAGCGAAGTTCGAATTACTAGGTACAAGAAAGACGCGAAGGAGGACATGATTCTGAACAACAAGACCATGATAAGATGTCCATGTCGAACATGCAAACTGCAGCGCTGGATCGACCCTAAATCTAGACAATTGGAGGGTCACCTGCTTAGGCGCGGTTTCATGTGCGACCTCAATGAGGCGCCGACAGGACATGTGGTCACGAAGACATGGGCGGGCGAGAAGATGAAGACTCTACCGGGCATGATCATCATGACGAAGGAGATGTCGGAGGGCATGATCGTCATGACGAAGGAGATGCCGGCGGGCATGATCAGCATGGAGAAGGAGATGGTGATGGCCATGATCATCATGAAGAAGGAGAAGACGCGAACACACAGACGCTGCTAACTTCGGTCTTGCAGGACCCTCATGTTCAAGAACTGCTCCTCAAGGAGACGAGCAACAACAAAGCTTCAGCCAGAGAGAAAGCCAAGATGGCCCAAATGGAGTTAGACGGGATGACTCCATTGTATCCTAGGTGTCGCCCCGAGGATACACGTTTGAGTGTAACGCTCAAGGCTCTGGAGATGAAGGCCGAACACAAATGGACTGGTGTGAGCTTCAACGCGCACATGGAATACTAGCACGACCGACTTCCTAAGGGGAACACATTGCCAACAAGTATCGAGGAGGCCAAGAAAATTGTGTGCCCTCTCGACCTACCACACATTAAATACCACGCATGCATCAATGATTGCGCACTTTATCGGAACGAGTACGTGGATAGAACCACATGTCCGGTGTGTGGCCAAGGACGGTATAAGAGATGGAACATGAAAGTTCCTCGAAAAGTGGTATGGTACTTTCCTATCACCCCCCGTCTACAGCGATATTTCGTAGATCCTAAGGAAGCAAAGCTCATGCAATGGCACGCGGAAAGAGAGAAACCCGAAGATGATCGAGAGAAGGGCAAGATCCTAACACACCCTTCAGACGCTAGCCAGTGGAATGCATTATACATCGAGTTCGAAGAGTTCGAGTGCGATGCAAGGAACATCAGGTTGAGTATGAGCACCGATGGACTCAATCCTTTTGGAAACCAGAGTAGCACGCATAGCACCTGGTCCGTGTTTATATGGCCGTACAACCTCCCCCCATGGCTATGCACGAAGCAAAGGTATGTACACACGAGCATTCTTATTCAGGGGCCAAAACAACCAGGTATAGATATGCATCTGTATCTCGGGCTATTGAGAGAGGAGTTAGCCAGCTTGTGGGAGACGTCGGCCCGTACCTGGGACGCCTACACTAAAGAATATTTCCATCTGAGAGCCGCGTTGCTCACGACCGTGCAGGACTATCCTGGTTACGCATATGTATCGGCACAGGTGAACCGCGGACACAATGCATACGTCAAGTGCATGGATGAGACACCGCATCTCCAGCTACCAAGGGATCCCGGGTCTTCGAAAACCGTGTTCCAAGGTACTTGAAAGTGGCTCCGCATGGATCACCCGTGGAGAAAACGTGGTGACCTGTTCAATGGTAAGGACGAGCTCGAAAGATCCCCGCATCCGAGGAGCGGCAAAGAAATCGAGGAGCTTTTGAATAATTGGGTAGATTGCCCTGCACCGGGAAAAAACGACCGAGGACAAAGCCGCTGCTGGGTGTGTGGAAAGCAAGGTCTGTTTTCTGGGACCTACCGTATTGGAAGGTCCTTCACACTCCCCATAGCCTCGATGTAATGCACATCACAAAGAACGTTACCGAGAGTCTGCTTGGCACTCTACTGAACATGCCGGAGAGGACTAAGGATGGACCGAAAGCAAGAAAGGACCTTAAACTTCTTGGCATCAAGAAAGATCTTCAGTACCCTGATAGTGATGATGATGATGATGGTGATCAGACGGAAGGGACTCAAGGTCGTCGCAAAAGAGTTAAAAAGAATGAGGTGGTGCTTCGCGCTGCCTGCTTCACTCTGAGTCTGGAGGACCTCGAGCAGTTTTTCAGGTGTCTCTTAGGAGTGAAAGTTCCTCACGGTTACTCGGGGAAGATAAGCAGATATATGGACGTGGCAAAGAAGATGTTCAGCGGTATGAAGTCTCATGACTATCACGTGCTGATGACGCAGATACTCCCCGTTGCGTTCTGTGGGATAATAGATGAGCATGTCCGTGAGACGTGGCCTCTGTAACTTTTTCGACGTCATATCTAGGAAGTCGATCGGTGTGAAGCAGCTCGATAGGCTACAGGAAGAGATCGTGATGATATTATGCGAGCTTGAGATTTACTTCCTCCCGCATTCTTCAACATCATGGTGCATCTGCTTATACATGTCGTGTACGACATCATCTAGCTCGGGCCGACATTCCTGCACAACATGATGTCATTTGAAAGGCTAAACGGTGTCATCAAAGGATTCGTTCGCAACAGGTCTCGTCCAGATGGAAGCATAGCCATGGGCTTTCTGATCTACGAGTGCATCTCCTTCTGCCAGAATTATCTAACCACCGAGAACGAGGATGTTGGAATACCCACAAAGAAGCACCTCGGCAGGCTCGGTGGATATGGTCACCGCGAGGGCTGACGCTCACTGCATGTCGGCATTGATGGTCGACGCACTAATTTTGAAAGGGCACACCGAGTCGCGCTACAACACATTGAAGTGGTCGGCCCTTGGGTCGGAGAGCATAGAAGCTTAATTGAGAAGGAGTACGTCGACCAGGGCCGGCTGAGGAAAAAGGGAGACGTAACCAGAGAGCACAACTCCAGATTCACGGGTTGGTTCAAGAAAAGGCAACTGGGCAATCCTGCACAGACACCTTTTACGGAAGATCAAAAACTCATATTCTCCTTGTCACAGGGCCCAGGGCACAACCTAAGGACCTATCAGTCATACAACATAAATGGTTACATATTCTACACAGAGGAAAGGACAGGAATAGCGAATATCAAAACTCAAGAGTAACTATGTTATCCTTTGCTGATGACGAGACTACTGTGATAGAAAGATTCTATGGAAGGATCGAGAAGATATGGGAGCTCGACTACTGTGGAGAGATTGTACCGATGTTCCGTGTTAGATGGACAAAGAACATGGAAAAAGATGGCCGGTATTTCACCACAATGGTTATACCAGATGCCAAATCGACGAAGAACGCCTCCACAAAAAATGAGCCTTGGGTACTCGCTAGCCAAGTTGATCAATGATTTTTTATTACCGACCCGTCAAAGCCCAACCGTGTTGTAGTTAGGAGGGGCAAGAGGAGCATCATCGGAATGGAAGGAGCCGCCAACGAGCAAAATTTCGACAAAAACGATGACCCGAAGATCGAAGAGGAATTCGACAAGTACTTCGACATGCCTACTACTACTAAAGTAAGAAGGAAGACCACACTACCTACTAAAGGTTGTCCATTCACAAGAAGAAATCTCAAAGTGCACGGGCTAAAGTATTCAACCACGACGAAAAATGGCAAGAAGATTGTGAAGAGACACTAGCAATTGTGTGACTTTTTGGTGTATTAATTCGTGTGGGTATAATGTGATATTAGTGTGGGTATTAGATAGAGATTAAAACATATAATGTGATATTCCTGTGGGTATACAAATTCACATTTGTGTGTGACAAGCAAACACACATATATATCTATCTGATTCGGGGGGTTTGAATAAATATGCATATGTGTTCTTGCGTTTTTTTGAATAAATATGCATATATGTATATGTTCTTGCTTTTTTAAAATAAATATGCATATGTGAAAAAATATGCATATATGTATATGTTCTTGCTTTTTTTGAATAAATATGCATATGTATGTAATTAAAAATATTTATAAAAAAAAGAAAAAAATGTGTGCGACAGCCAGGATTCGAACCTGGCTGCCCTAAGTGCGAGCAAGCGAGCAAGACCACTAGGACAAGTATCAGATCTTGTCATACTACGACGCCACGCTTTTTCGTACTATGTCCAGAAGTTCTGTGGCGACTTCTATGGCGCATTCTGTGGAAATGCGCCACAGAACTTTCACACTTAGCCACAGAATGGTTCGGCCTCTCCCCCCTAACCCGCCGCTTTATCACTTAGCCAAAATTCTCTCTCGATCCCCCTTTCTCTCTATCGTTGCAAACCCTAGCGCCGCCCTAGGCACCGCCGCGCTGGAGCCCTAGAAGCCCATGGAGGAGGAGGGGTCGTCGTGCTGGAGCCTGCCGCCCTTGTTGCGGGAGCCCTAGCCACCGCCGCGCCGGAGCCCTAGCAGCCCGTGGAGGAGGAGCCGCCGAAGGAGGAGGAGCCGCGCCGGAGCCCGCCACCCTCGTCGTCGTCGTCAACCTCCGCAGCTGCAGCACCGGAGCACGGTTCGTCCCTCCCACCCCCACCCCCCCCCCCCCCTCTGATGCTCATTCCCCCTATTTTTTTATTTCGATTGGCCGCATGGAGCTAAGAATCATCGATTGCGCGACAGGGTTGGTGTGCGGAAGGCAACATCCTGCAAATTTTAGTAGTGACTGATCCCCTTTTTGGATATGCCTGCTCCAGATTACTAGACGTACACCATGTGGTTTCTAATGTTTTTACATGTAAATCAAATTATAGTTGGTCTTTGGACATAGGTTAAATTGGGAATCATCAAATGAAAATTGTACTCCTCTTAGAACAGATTTAGCCATTAAATTGGGAATCATCCATTTGTTCATTAAATTTTGAATGGGGCCAGAATATGAGGAAGTTCTAAAAATATTATGCTCTCTTTGTTGTGGTTATACAGGATTGGTCACACTAGCTCACAGCCGGTTAATTTTTTTTTGTTTTATTCGTGGGCGTATTTTAATGGTACATATGTAGTACTAACATCTACATGATTAATGTTCAGTATTTATTTATCCATTCCTATTATGATGCAGTAGAATTTTCCGGGAGTGACATAAAATTCAAAAGAATCAAGGGTCGAGCACACATATATGATATATTGCATATTGAAATACTTATGAACGAAATCATAAATTATGTTGATAGCTAATGATGGACCAGATTGGGTTTCGTATGCCGTTAAATGGGTCTAAGATTACATTTTGCTTATCAACAGTTAGTCAATTTAAATCTAGACACATCAAAATAATGTATAGTTAAAAGGATTCATATTACTACTAAGAGCTAGGTGTCCATTTTTGTGAGGTTCTTTATATATAATTCACATTATGCTTCTAGTATGTAACAAATATACTATGAAGCGTAATGGTGCAACATGTGCTCCAGGGGTTATTGTGCTGCATTAAATGAACCTGCTCCTCAGTCCCTCCTTTATAAAAGGAAGACACATAGCATGAAATACTCATACTACTGAACACACAGAGATGATGTCAATGGTCTAGGACGTAGGGAAAGTTTTAAGCTCCATCATATTCTAATGTGTCTGCAAAGATTATTAGGCTTGAGAGACAACAGGAAGAGAGTGATTATCAGAGTAAAATCCATTTTCAGGGAGATTCTCCAGGGTGGCTAGATCTGTTCGAAGAACTGGTATACCTAGCATTGCAAAGGAACACCACTATTTCCTATTGTTACTGTAAGCGACCGTTGAGTTCAGAGCCGATGGATGGACACAAGGAGTGCGTCCTGGAGTGCGGTCGACAACCTATTCCGGCTCACCAGCCCTCCGTGTCACGGAAGTGTTGCCATTTGGGTGGGACCAGATGGAGCCATTCAATTTGCGTAGAGGAACAACCACTACTATGCTAGTAGTAGATGGTACTACTGATTTAAGTTTTCCTTTTTGCTATCTGCTCTGAATGGCAGGCTCGGGTACGTAGTCTGATTTTGTTAACCCTCCTTGATTGAGGATTACTTAAAAACAACAAATCATTCATCATGCTTGAATAATACCTCGGGTTTTGTTTTATGTTTTCTGTTTTTTTTACTTTAAAGCTCATACTATTTTATCCAAATTTTATGATTCATTATCTCACATTTCTTAATTTCGTGGTTAATAATCTATCTGTTTTTTCTCCTGATCTCCTATCATGTTGAATTCATCGTCCTTCCATTCTTCATGTTCACACATACTAATCATAGTGAATAAATGCTCTTGACACATTACTGGACTTATTAAAGGTTTCATTACTAATATGCATGCTCTTTGTCTGTGAAATGGTGCTGCTGTGCTACTGTGAAATGGTGCTACTGTGCTGCTGTGAAATGGTGTTGCTGTTCTTATTACAGGGTTATCAATGTTGTAGCAAATTGATGATTTGGGTTCTTATTACAGTACTGTGCTGCTGTGAAATGGTGTTGCTGTTCTTGTTACAGGGTTGTGCTACTAGTGCTAGTAGCAAATTGATGATTTTGGTTATCAATGAGGATGGGGCTGGGGCTATTTTTGTCTTGCAAGGATTTCATTTGAGTTGCCCGTTTCTCCCGAAGTGTCGATTCACTTCAGTTTCGGTTGAGAAATGGGCACTCCTAGGTAAAAAACTAGCAAAGGTCATGCCGAATTATTCGGCCGAGATTCGTGCTAACTTTTTGCCTCTTTTTAATAGAGTAGTGCAAACATGTCGGGCAACAACGAGTCCGGCCCTTCTAAGAACATGATCAACGTCGAAGAACAAGCTAGACAAGCCAACCAGTCATTCTGGCGGGGGGTCCCAACAGGAGGAGGAGGAGGCGATGAGGATGACACCACCACCAGAGGAGGAGGCTACCGTCGCCAGAGCTGCTGGGGCCAATGAGGGAGGAGATCTTGATTACGAGGGGGACGAAGACGACTACGATGGAACTAGTGAAGGTGGCGGCGAAGAGGATGACACCACCTATGGCGGCGCCCGCACGGATGGCGGCGAGCGCACGGATGGCGGTAGCGGCAACCCGGCCGCTTCCCAGAAGAAGAAGAAGGAATAGAAGGAGCGAAAGGTGCCAGTGCTCACCACCGTCTGAGATGAGTTCATTGAGGTCACAGAAAGTGGCCTACCCATTGTGCCAGAGGCGATTGCTAAAGGGTACGGCAACTCGGGTGCATCGTCCGGGAAAGCATGTAGATCAACACGAAGAACATCAGACATGCTGACAATGCAGCTTTGGTCGATAAACTCCTTAAGAAGCTTCATAAGCGATACCGATTCCCAAGCGGTTTAGAAACCTCGAGAGAAAAAACCCGGTGAACAAACTAGCCCTCACGAAGATGAGCAACGCCTTGAGCAGCTAGAAAACCTGGGTGAAGACTAGCATTGACAAAGGTGAAAGCTGGGAGGTTATTAGTAAGAAAAATCCGATGCTCGATGAAGAGGAGTTTAAGATATTCAAGGCGGATATAGCTACCGATGACGCTATAAAATGGACTAAATGGGGAAGGAGTATGCGGGAACAGAACATAGGTAACCACCACCTTGGAAGTGGTGGTTACAGGGGAAACAGGCCATTTGGGACACGGAGGACGCTGAGCTTGAATGCCTTGGTAAAGACAACCCTTGGCTTAAAATCACGGACTTGCAGCTTAGGCAATTTGTTCGGGCCCGCTACTACCTCTACAACGAAACAGGGGAGTTCATCACCGACGATCCGGAGGTGAAGGACTTCAAGAAGAAGCTGGTAAGGAATTTATCGCTGATCTCAAGTCTATTGCATTCTATTTAAAATAATGAAGCCAAGAATCTAAATGGGTTCACCTTTCCTTGTCTCTGCAGGAGGATGAACTGAACGCTACTGCCACAGAGTCATCTCAGGATTCGACGGAGCCGTGGGAGACGGTTTTCAACAGGGTAACCAATGCTTACAAGAAGAGGGACAAGGGGTTGCCGCCATCCTCATCAAGCCGTGTGTCCTGCTTCGGTACGAGCATGAAGTTCAAGGAGTACTACAAAGAGGACGCCAAGAAAAGAAGGGAGAGGAAGAACCAGTTGGCGGCTAAGGATAAAGCCGCGGTTGAAGATCTGAAGATGAAGGTGCAGACACTGGAGGAGAAGGCAGTGGACGAGAAAACGGTGGACAAGTTAGTGAAAGAGAAGCTCCGCTCGGTGATCCCCCCTGAGTTTTCTGAGGGGCTTACTGCTTGGAATGCGGGAGGTCGACAAGGGCCGATACATCTTCCTAGCTTAAGCGGCAGCAACTCGGGCATCAATGTTACCGTGTCGCCGGACCTGGTGACCCCGCCGGCCGTCAACATCGGGACGCAGCCGCTCGTTTTGGTCACACCGACGCCCCCTCCATCCAAAGATACCAATAAGGCGCAGCCGGCGGTGGTGGTGCTTCGTGAGGCACCCAAGCGGGAGATAGCATATGATGATAGGTCGGCCGCCAGCATCGGCCGTGTCTCTACATTAGCCTAGATCCACGCCATCACCAAGGTAACTAATTAGTTAGTGCACGTCATCTCCTTTATGCCTTTGATGCATGACTGCTGCCATCTCATGATGCCCAACAACATGTTTTGCCTTAGGACATTTCTTGCGTACTCCTGCTTAAAGATGTCGGCGGTGAGTTGAAGGATGTTGGCAAGGGTACTCTCATACAACCGGCGAGCCGCACGATGCACAACAATCCAATGGATGATGAGTGATGAGGGTCAGGTTGGCTCGGGTGTTGCAAGGGTGCGACGACATGGACCCCCCTTTCAACCTCACGGAGCCAACAAACACAAGACCCTTGGAGAATGCTAACACTGGCCCTTGACCTGGCCGAAGACCCAGATTCGTCTTGCGGGCGGGGGGGGGGGGGGGGGGGGAAGCACCGGCGCCACCTCTCGATCGATCGCTCGGCCACCACCTCGGAAGCCAGCAGCCGCCGTCGTCGCCACCACTAGCCGTCACCAGCAACTCTTGGCAGCGTGTGCACCGCCACATGACAAAGACGTTGTGCCGCAACCGTCGTCGCCCCGCTACCACCACCACATGATGGCACCCATGAAGATGATGATGAATTGGTCAACGTTGACGACTTCATCAACACCGGCGCCGCCAAAGGATTGTATATGCCTTTTGTGGATGAAGAACCCTTCACAGCTCGCGACGACCATCAAGCTGGTCGGCCCAATACATGCACGTAGTGCCTGGTCTTCCATGGTATTTCTCAAGAGACGCCTCCGGCCGCCGATCCACCACAAGAGAAACCGGGATTGGTTTTCAGCCCCAACACACTCCGAAAGGCGGCTAATGAGCAGATGGTAGTGGATGACACTGTTGTGAAGAAGAAGCACTATAGGAAGAGAGGTAATAATAATAAGAAGAAGGGTGCGAGCCAACCTCTTCCGAAGAGGATCCGGGGTCAGGATGCCGTCGTCGTACCATCCACACAATATGGCTTGCCCCGAGTGCATGTAGCTGGTGATCCGATATTGACTTCGGATATGCTCCACATTGCGGTTGGAGCCATGTTTACTCTGCACGAGGGTGTCAAGACACTAGAGGGCCTCCTTCTTAAAGACGAAGATCCAAATTACCCGGTTTTCATGACCAAGGTGCCATTGGACGTGGGCTTCGTCGATGAATCCCCCATGGATATATTCTTCATAGCGTTCGAGGAGATATTCAAGCTATTTCTCACGAAACGGCTGGACTATAACTTGGTCCGCCTATACGCGCTCAATCTGGCGATCAAGATCAAGAGAGAGAGTATCCCGAAAATCACGATAGTGGATCCCTACTACATGCGGGACAGCCAGTTGGTCGAAGGATCAGAGACACAAACCAAGGCGACGGCGTACCTCGAGAAGTCCATGGTGGACAACAAGAGGAAGGGTGCACTTCTTTTGCCTTTCTTTCCCGAGTAAGTACACACACTCGCTCATCGCCGTCGTAACTTATGCATTTCTTATAGATTTCTTCATTTGCTCTTTTTCCAACATTCCGTTTGAATTGTGTTGCGCAGAGACAAATACTGCACACTCATCGTCCTTGCCCCAAGGTATTTGATAGCCATGTATTTTGACTCGGGGAGTTTGACGAAGAAGAAAGACTACACCAGAATAAGGGGTGTTCTCAATGAGGATCTCGAGGGCTACGCCAAGAAGGGATGCACCTTCGTAGATAAGGGGGAATGTATCAAGGATGGCAAACCCGTGTTCAAGCACGTGCTCGAGTTCCCCTGCGTCAAGCAGTCGACTACTGGTGCCAATGAGGCCTTCTACGTCCTCCATCACCTTAAAGGCTATGTTCGGGATTGCCAAAACCTAACGCTGACATCTAGTCACCGAGGATCGGCCGAAACTTTGGCCCGAATCGATGTTGATGATCTTAGAGAAGACTTCCAATGCATTCAGATGAAGTTGTCAAAAATCATCATTGAAGATGTCAACACATGGGGGGTGCCCTATAACAAGCCAGAGGGTTGAGTAAGAGGGAGATTGAAGAACGCCTCTGTAAGCAGGTTGACACAAGGACGTGGATGACGAAAGAGGGCTATCTACCGTTCCCGAAGCCGAGCGAGAAGAGGAAGTCTTGATGATCGATTTGTGCCTCTAGCATGATCCTATGTGTGTATATTCTTGATGGACGGCTGATGTATTAGTGTGTGTGTGTCATAAACTTTACTATCTTGTGGTCGAAATGGTCATTTTGTTAGACTTAAACTACCTTGTGGTCGTGTTATCGTTGAACTTATTGCTTCTATGATGATCTATCTTTTAGGTTTATGGATCCTTTGTTTTTAATTCTATGAATATATATATGTATATGGATGTGAACCCTTTATTAATTCTTTTTGTTGTATTTTTACTAATATGCCTTGTCATCTATAGAGATGGCGACGAGGTGGTATGTGGTGTATATGGGTAGGGTTACAAGAGTCTACGAGGAGTGGGAGGATTATCACAAACAAGTGAACAAGTTTAGCGGCAACATCTACAAAGGATACGCGACTAGAGAGAAGGCGGTAGCCAAGTGGAGGAACCACATGTGGAAGAAGAACCAGATGAAGATATTGGTCGGGCTAATGCTCTTGCTCACAATTATCACATCTGTATTCTATTTTATCCTAGTGTAGGCGGCGGTGGCCACTTCATATTTGTAATGGGAGATGATATGAACTTTGTATTCGGCACTTGTGTAAAAATTCGGCACTTGACACTATATATGTATCTCGATTTGGCTCTAAGTGTGATGACATTATACTTGTGTTTGTATAATATGTCGGTTTTCATCTACTACATGTGCAATGTACTGTTTATACTGATCTAGAGAAATAGTGTATAAATACTTGATTATACACCAGGAATGTATTTTATTTTGAATACTTGTAATATATTCAGTGGCGCATATAGAAAAGGTATCTGTGGCACATATAGATTCTATGGCGCATTGGATTATATGCGCCACTAAACATATTCCTGTGGCGCATATACAAAAATGTGCCACAGAAGTCTGAGAATTCTGTGGCGCATTTCTATATGCGCCACAGGAAGCAGATATCAGTGGCGGGGTAACTGTGGCGACATAGATATATGTCACAGAAGGTAGATTTACATGCGCCACAGAAGAGGTGTTTCCTAGTAGTGTTCATGGTCATTGATACATGTGGCCTTGTTTTTCCTTGAGATTATCCGAAAGTTGTTCGGTCATGCACATATAGCATCATCGCCAATGTTTTCGAATTATATCTACTACTATAATGGAGCAGTTTTGAATTAGATCCATAGCACCAATCCTAACTGTTGGGCTGTTAGATCCAATGGTTCAGAGCAGCTAGATTCGTGTTGAAGGAGTAGTACCTAGAGCAAACTCCACCATGTTCTAGAACCATCATGTCACCCCCCTCCCCGCAAAAAAATTTCATAGCATAGTAGGTTGTCTTCTCAATATGTGTAGATAGTTATTGTTAATATACTTAATGTATGCATTTTTCTCTAACAAGACTATTGGTTAATAACAACTTAATGTTCATTAAATCACATTGCATACAGTTTATACGAGTGTGGCATGTGCCTTTTACTAGTAGTAAGTAGCGTGTGACTTCTTACAAATCTTGCCACTATATAATGTACGAGTAACTTTGAACAATGAAAAATGAATCAAGACTGGCAAATCCTAACAATGTTGACTGTTGGATCTTTTTTTCCATTCTAGCACGTAGAAGATTCTACCGATAGTCCTTAGCACAATCAACTCTATGCAAAAACCACAAAGATTCTAATGACATGTTATACATTTAATTATCTTAGCATACCCAGTATATAGTGCACGAATAACTTTGAACTTTAACTGTTGGATGAAGATTGGAAATCCCAACATTGCTTACCGATGGATTTTCCTTCCACTCTAACATTTAGAAGATTCTATTGATATAGTCTTTAGCACAATGAACGATATACATAAACCTCAAAACACACTTTCCATCATTATAGAACCTATATATTATTTCTCTAGAGCATGTCAAGAATTAAGTACCTACTAATAGGTTGATTTCTAAATGATACAACTTACAAGCACCAAAAATACACCAGATACTTTATGGATGTGGCTCAAAATTATAATTATTTTTTGAGCTTTACCTATTATTAATTTAGATAAAAATTATATTTTAGTACTATATTATAATTAACTATGAAATTTTTCCGGAAAAACTAAGAAACATTCAATGACTGGTTACGTATTATGTGCAACGATTACAGAAAATGTATGTATTTTGCAAAGAAAAGTTCTATGGTTGTTGTTATGTGCAAAAACCT
The DNA here is from genome assembly GCA_910589775.1 of Avena eriantha. NCBI lineage: Eukaryota > Viridiplantae > Streptophyta > Magnoliopsida > Poales > Poaceae > Avena > Avena eriantha. The sequence goes on from OU342743.1 coordinate 274,662,022, forward strand.
CCCGAACATGTGGTGGTACTTGCAATATCCTTGCTGCTGATGCTCTCGGTGCGAAGGAGTACCAACCGTTCGATCTTTTTTCAACGATGGAAGGGAACTTTTGTAAAAAACGATGGAAGGGAGTATAAAAACGATTGAAGGGAACTATCAGGCTGCTCCTACGACACGTGGCAACTCCTGGATGTCCCAAGCAAGCCTTTTTAAGGGGCCATCAACAACGACCACTTCTCCCATCCAGGAACGACACACACAGCGAAGAACTCTCTCTGTCTCTCCCTATCCCTTTAGGCCGGCCAAGCCACCACACACACAAAAATGCCGTGCAGCTGCTCCAATCAGTGCACCTCCATTGACGAGTACAACGCATGGGCGAACAGGGATATCAGTCCCTACCATGGTGATAGCGGGGAATCTGTTGACGGGTCATACTATTCCGACACACAGGAAGGTAATTTTTCCAACGAGGACCCTGCTTACCATCATCTGATGGAGGGGACGCTACCGGCAGAGAGCAAAGAGGAGGAGGAGGAGGAGGAGGGGAAGGAGGATCCTTGGTCTTTCATCTATGAAGGATATGTCGATCCATCGTCCATCAGCAAGAAGAAGAGGGAGCACGAGCAGGAGGATCAGGGATCAGAAGATTTATGGCGATTACTCGATTCGTCTCCAAGAAGAGTGCACTCGATCCCGCCTTCATCCGCAATGAGAAGAGGAAGGAGAAGCAGGCGGGAGGCTTGAAGAAGAAGATGGCGAGAACTGGGGGATGCCACGGGAAGCGGAAGAACGACGCCAGAACGAAGGTGATAGCAGAAGGATCCAGGTCCAAGAAGACGAAGAAGTCTTAGGATTAATTTTGTTTAATTTCACCTCTACTTCCTCTCTATAACAATGTTCGGAGATTGAATATTAGTATTATCAAGTGCAAATTGGAACGGTGTTTGCGATCTAGTACTAGCATAAGTATTCCGTTTGTCATTTCATCTTCCACTGTGACGCAATAAAACCTCTTGTATTACCGAGGAAGGTGAAATTACTTCCTCCCCTTAATTTCTGCATGCGTTTGAGGAAAAAAGGGTGCCAATATAGAGAAACCCATGTTAATTAATCACGTGAATTCAGGTAATTAATACTAAAAGGAAGAAGCCTGGGAACCCGCATGTATTCTTTAATTACTAATATCAATCATTATAAGTGAAATACGGATTAGTAGTATATCAAAGTCCATAGATAAAAAATAACCTCTGCACAGTCCATGTAAATCATCTCCTTGCGCGGCATTTCTGGGGAATTGATTTGAAATTATTTAATATCACATTGTTTTGAAAACTCAACTGCGCCCAACGTGCCATGTGCTCTCCCCTATCCCTTGGCCGTCATCGCGGCACGTCAAAAAGCTGCATCGCCTGCAAAATCAAGCAAGCATGAAACATCGGGCTATGCTAGAAGAATCCAGCAGGCACGCAAACATCAGAATCATAGCCCTAGCTAGTCTCGGTCCCATCGATGCTCCCGGCGAGGCACCTACGACTACATAGCACCAGCAGAAACGCAAACATCAGAATCATAGCTCAAGCTTGTGGGTTGCTCACAAGAAATAGAAAATTGATTTTCCCTCTCTCCTCTCTCTTCGATTTATATTTTGAAAATTTTGAGGCTCTTTGTGTTGCTTTTTATATTTTGAAATTTGTGAGGTTGTTTATGAATTCGTTTTGCTTTCTAGAATTGTTTACAAAACACGGTCAAATTTTGAGGCATGCATATTCTTAGCATGAAGTTGAATCTTGCCAAACTCTCACTTGTTCTTGATACATTGCCTGCCTGGTGGGTCCACTGAACAGATTTTCGCAAGGTGTAAAGTTAATTTGAAAGACAGCCAAAATTTCAAAACACGGTTTGTCATAGCCTCTTTGATTGTTTTCAAAACATGGACAAATTTCTAGGCATGCATATTCTTAGCAATAAGCTGAATCATTCAAAACTCTCACTCGTTCTCGATACATTGACTGCCTGGTGGGTCCAGTGAACAGATTTTCGCAAGGTGTGAAGTTAATTTCGAAACGCATGCAAATTTTCAAAATGCGGTGAGCCATAGCCACTTTGATTGTTTTTAAAACACGGTCAAATTTCTAGGCATGCATATTTTTAGCAATAAGTTGAATCATTCCAAACTCTCACCCATTCTCGATACATTGACTGCCTGGTAGGTCCACTAAACAGATTATCGCAAAGTGTGAAGTTAATTTCGAAACATAGCCAAACTTTCAAAACACGGGGAGTCATAGTCTCTTTGATTTTTTTCAAAACACGGTCAAATTTCTAGCCATTAATATTCTTAGAAATAAGTTGAATCATTCCAAAGTCTTAGTCGTTCTCGATACATTGACTGCCTGGCTGGTCCACTGAACAGATTATCGCAAGGTTTGAAGTTAATTTTGAAACACAGCCAAACTTTCAAAACACGGTGAGTCATAGTCTCTTTGCTTATTTTCAAAACACGGTCAAACTTTCGAGGCATGCCTATTCTTAGCAAGAAGTTGAATCTTTCCAAACAACTCTCACTCGTTCTCGATACATTGACTGCATGGTGGGTCCACTAAAAATATTATCCCAAGGTGTGAAGTTAATTTCAAAACAAAGCCAAAATTTCACAACACGGTGACTCATGGTCTCTTTGTTTGTTTTCAACACACGGTCAAATTTATAGGCATGCATATTATTAGCAAGAAGTTGAATCTTTCCAAACACTCACTCGTCTCCATACATTGATTGCCTGGTAGTGGGTCCACAGAAAAGATTTTTGCAAGCTGTGAAGTTAATTTCGAAACACAGCCAAAATTTCGAAACACGGTGAGTCATAGCCTCTTTGATTGTTTTCACAACGCGGTCAAATTTCTAGGCATGCATATTCTTAGCATGAATTTGAATCATTCCAAACTCTCACTCGTTCTTGATACATTGACTGCCTGGTGGGTCCAGTGAACAGATTTTCGCAACGTGTGAAGTTAATTTCGAAACACAACCAAAATTTCAAAACATGGTGAGTCATAGTCTCTTTGGTTGTTTTCAAAATAAGGTCAAATTTCTAGGCATGCATATTCTTAGCAAGAAGTTGAATCTTTCCAAACTGTCACTCATCTTGATACATTGACTTCCTGGTAGTGGGGCCCACTGAATAGATTTTCGCAAGATGCAAAGTTAATTTTGAAACACGGGCAAAATTTCAAAACACAGTTAGTCATAGTCTCTTTGATTGTTTTCAAAACACGGGAAAAATTTCTAGGCATGCATATTCTTAGCAAGAAGTTGAATCTTTCCAAACTCTCGCTCGTTCTCGACACATTGACTGCAGCCTGGTGGAGGGTCCACTGAAAGGATTATCGCAAGGTGTGAAGTTAATTTTGAAACATAGCCAAACATTCAAAACACGATGAGTCATAGTCTCTTTGATTGTTTTCAAAACAAAGTCAAACTTTTGACGCATGCATATTCTTAGCAAGAAGTTGAATCTTGCCAAACAACTCTCACTCGTTCTCGATACATTGACTGCCTGGTGGGTCCACTGAAAAGGTTATCACAAGTTGTGAAGTTAATTTCGAAACACATCCAAAATTTCAAGTGGGACATTCAAATAACAATCTTCAAGAGGAGGCAAATCAAGCATATCATCAATCCTTCTAGGCATAATAGAAACACTACTATCAAGATCACACAAAGCTTTGAAATCAAAGTCATTCAATTTCATATTAATGATGGGTTCCCAACCATCTTCTTGCTTTATAGGAATAGAAGCTTTATGTTTCATATTTTCTTCTTTAATCTTTATGAGAGCATCAGTAATGTGTTTTGTAAAAGCCATGTTCATAGCACTAGCATTAGGACTTTTAGCAACCTTTTGTAGGAACTTAATAACTTCAGAGATATTGCAACCATCAAGATAAAAATCAACTTTATCATCTAAAGTAGTATAACTATTACTAGCCTCAACACTAGTGGTGGTGATAGTAGAAACACTAATGTTTCTTGCAATTTCATCTTCTCTTTCCAACTTAGCATGTAATTCAGCTAATAGGCTAACATTTTCATCAATTCTTACTTGTATGGCATTAGTAGCTGCAAAGGGATTCTCATTAGTTTCAGGTTTAGCAGCCATTTTATTCAAAGTAGATTGAGCTTCAGCCAAAGATGCTATATTTCTTTCAGCATTAGAGAGTTTTTCCTCGATAGTTTTATTGAAAGCAGTTTGTTTACTAATAAACTCTTTAAGCATAACTTCAAGTTCAAAGGGAGCACTCTTATTATTGTTGTAAGAATTTCCATAAGAATTACCATTGTTGGGAGGATATGGCTTATAATTGTTGTTACCAAAATTGTTCCTATAAGCATTATTACTATAAGCATTGCTGCCAAAGTTGTTATTTCTTATGAAGTTCACATCAACTTGCTCTTCTTGAGCAACCAAAGAGGCTAAAGGAACATTATTTGGATCAATATGGGCTTTCCCATTAACAAGCATAGACATAATAATATCAATCTTATCACTCAAGGAGGAGGTTTCCTCAACAGAATTTACCTTCTTACCTTGTGGAGCTCTCTCACTATGCCATTCAGAATAATTAACCATCATATTGTCCAAAAGTTTTGTTGCAGCACCCAAAGTGATGGTCAGAAAGGTACCTCCAGCAGCTGAATCCAATAGGTTCCTTGAAGAATAGTTCAATCCTGCATAAAAAGTTTGGATGATCATCCAAGCAGTCAGTCCATGAGTGGGACAATTCTTAACCAAAGATTTCATTCTTTCCCAAGCTTGAGCAACATGCTCATTATCAAGTTGTTTAATGTTCATTATTTCACTTCTCATGGATATAATCTTAGCAGGAGGATAATATTTTCCAATAAAAGCATCTTTGCACTTAGTCCAAGAATCAATACTATTCCTAGTTAAGGAATTCAACCATTCGTTAGCTTTTCCTCTCATAGAGAAAGGAAACAATTTCAGCTTAATAATATCACCATCTATATCCCTATGCTTTTGCATCTCACAAAGTTCAACAAAGTTATTTAGATGGGAAGCAGCATCTTCATTACCAATACCAGAAATTGCTCTCTCATAACAAGATTGAGTAAAGCAGGTTTTATCTCAAAGAAAGTATTTTCAGCCATAGGTGGAGCAATAGGTGTGCTCATAAAAGCATTGTTGTTGGTGCTAGTGAAGTCACACAACTTAGTGTTTTCAAGAGTAGTCATTTTTTTGGGTTTTCAAATAAGAAAGCAAACTTGTAAAACTATTTTTTTTGTGATTTTGATAAAGAAACAAGCAAACTAAGCAAAAAAAAGAAAACTAAGCAAAACAAAAACAACAAAGTAAAGAGATTGGTTATGAGGTACTCCCCTTGTGAAGATGTCCTTGACTCCACGGCAACGGCGCCAGAAAATCTTTGCTGGTGCGTGGTTGACGTGGGAGCTTCTTCTTCTTCAATCCCCGGCAACGGCGCCAGAAAAGATCTTGATGTGCTCATCGTTCGACGTAGAGCTCGTGGGGAACCCCAAGAGGAAGGTACGATGAGCACAGCAGCAAGTTTTCCCTCAGTTATGAAACCAAGGTTTAATCGAACCAGTAGGAGCAAGGAAACACCCCAAAGGTGTTACTAGCTGAGCTTTGGCAGGGCGCACTACCGGTGCTAGTAGCAACGTGGAGACCTGCGCAACACAACCACAGAACTTTGTCCCCAACTTGCGATGAGGTTGTCAATCTCACCGTGTTTTGCAGAAAACAAAGGATTAAACGTATCGAATGGAAAGAAGTAAAAGTTTGCAGAAAGTAAACACAAAGCAGTAAAAGATTGTAGATTGTATGTAAAAGACAAGGACCGGGATCCATAGTTCACTAGAGGTGGCTCTCCTTAGATAGATAACATGTTGGGTGAACAAATTACAGCGGGGCAATTGACAAACACCGAGAAAGCAATACATGCATATACTAATCATCTTGACTCCTTTGAGACTTGATTGGGCATTACAACATAATACATAGACCGCCATCCAACTGCATCTATGACTAATAATCCACCTTCAGGTTATCATCCGAACCCCTTCCAGTATTAAGTTGCAAGCAACAGATTATTGCTTTACGAACTGCGTGTAAAGTAAACAATACGATTGTTCTATGAACAAAGGATTGTTGTTTTCTCCCTAGTAGCAACAGCACATCTAGTACCTTAGAGATTTCTGTCACTTCCCCAGATTACCAGAGGCATGAACCTACTATCGAGCATAAATACTAACTCTTGGAGTTGGTAGCATCTACTTGGCCAAGATAGCTAATAACAACGGAAAGCATGCAAGATCTCAAATAACAAAGACATGATAGAATCAATAATCAATCTGAAATAGCATCTCAATATCCATCGGATCCCCGCAAACACAACATGTATGAATTACAAATAGATGATCTTGATCATGAACGGAGCTCACAAGATCTAAACATGAAAGCACAAAGGAGGAGAAACCAGCCATCTAGCTACTACATGGATCCGTAGTCCAAGGATGAACTACTCACGCATCACACCGGAGGCTTGCATGGTGATGAAGAAGGCCTCCAGGGTGAATTGCCCTCTCCGGCAGGGTGCCGGGAAGAGCTTCAGATCCCTCCTGATCTAGGGATGGAGATGACGGCGGCTACAGACTCTTTCGTGGATTTTTGATTGGGTACTTAGGGTTTTCATCCCGAGGGCATCTTATAGTCGGAAGGGGATGCCGAGGGGGTGCCTGGGCTGGCCACACCACCCCCTGGCGCGGGCCAGGCCTGGCCGCATGGCCAGGTGGTGTGGCCGCCCTCTGGCCCTTCTCCGTCTCGTATTCTGGCACTTGATCCCTTCCAGAAAAATAGGCACTTTGGCTTTTGTCCCGTCCAATTCCGAGAATATTCATTTTCTGACTTTCCTTGAACCAAAAACAGCAGAAAATAGGCAGCTGGCACTGTGGCTCTTGTTAATAGGTTAGTCCAAGAAATCATATGAAAAGTACTCCAAATTTGGAACAAAACACAAGAAAGTGGATAAAACCAAGCATGGAACATCAAAAATTATAGATACATTTGCAATGTATCAGTCGTCATCTCCATCCCTAGATCGGGAGGGATCTGAAGCTCTTCCTGGCACCCTGCCGGAGGGGATAATACACCCTAGAGGCCTTCTTCATCATCGTGCAAGCCTCCGGTGTGATGCGTGAGTAGTTCATCCTTGGACTACGGGTTAATGTACTAGCTAGATGGCTGATTCTTCTCCTTTGTGCTATCATGTTTAGATCTTGTGAGCTCCTTTCATGATCAAGATCATCTATTTGTAATTCCTACATGTTGTGTTTGCGGGGGTCCGATGGATATAGAGATGCTATTTCAGATTGATTATTGATTTCTATCATCTCTTTGTTATTTGTGATCTTGCATGCCTGCCATTGTTAGTAGCTATCCTGGCCAAGTAGATGCTAGCAACTCCAAGAGTTAGTATTTATGCTCGATAGTGGGTTCATGCCTCTAGTAATCTGGGGAATTGACAGAAATCTCTAAGGTACTAGATGTGTTGTTTCTACTAGGGAGAAAACAACAATCCTTCGTTCATAGAACAATCATATTGTTTACTTTACACGCAATGCGTAATGCAATTATTTGTTGCTTGCAACTTAATACTGGAGGGGGTTCGGATGATAACCTGAAGGTGGATTATTAGTCATAGATGTAGTTGGATTACGGTCTATGTATAATGTTGTAATGCCCAATCAAATCTCAAAGGAGTCAAGATGAGTAGTATATGCATGATTGCTTTCGCGATGTTTGTCAATTGCCCCGCTATAATTTGTTCACCCAACATGTCATCTATCTTAAGGAGAGCCACCACTAGTGAAATATGGACCCCGCTCCTTTCTTTTATCATCAATCTACAATCAACTATTTACTTCTTTCTATTTACTTTCTACAAGCTATTACTTTCTTCCACACAATTCGTTTAATCCTTTGTTTTCAGCAAAACCGGTGAGATTGACAACCTCACTGTAAGTTAGGGGCAGAGTTATGTGGTTGTGTTCTGCAGGTTTCCACGTTGCTGCTGGCACCGGTAGTGCGCCCTGCCAAAGTCCAGCTAGCAACACCTTGGAGGTGTTTCCTTGCTCCTACTGGATTGATAACCTTGGTTTCATAACTGAGGGAAAACTTGTTGATGTGCTCATCATACCTTCCTCTTGGGGTTCCCCAACGAGCTCGATTTATTTTGGGCCATCAAGCTATTTTTCTGGCGCCATTGCCAGGGAGTCAAGGACATCTTCACAAGGGGAGTCCCTCATAACCAATCTCTTTACTTTGTTGTTTTTGTTTTGCTTAGTTTATTTCTGCTTTGTTTGCTTGTTTCTTTATCAAAAACACAAAAAAATTAGTTTTACAAGTTTGCTTTCTTTATTAAAAACACAAAAAAATGACTACTCTGGAAAATACTAAGTTGTGTGATTTTACTAGCACCAACAAGAATGATTTCATGAGCACACCTATTGCTCCACCTGTTCCTAAAGCTACTTTCTTTGAAAGAAAACCTGCTTTACTCAATCTTGTTATGAGAGAACAATTTTCTAGTATTGGCAATGAAGATGTTGCTGCTCATCTAAATAACTTTGTTGAACTTTGTGAGATGCAAAAGCATAGGGATATAGATGGGGATATTATTAAGCTTAAATTGTTTCCTTTCTCTTTGAGGGGGAAAGCTAAAGATTGCTTGAATTTCTTAACTAGGAATAGTATTGATTCTTGGACTAAATGCAAAGATGCTTTCAATGGAAAATACAATCCACCTGCTAAGATTGTATCTATGAGAAGTGAAATAATGAAGTTTAAACAATATGATAATGAACATGTTGCTCAAGCTTGGGAAAGAATGAAATCTTTGGTAAATAATTGTCCCACTTATGGACTGACTGCTTGGATGATTATCCAAACCTTTTATGCAGGATTGAACTATTCTTCAAGAAATCTATTGGATTCTTCTGCTGGAGGTACCTTTATGACCATTACTTTGGGTGCTGCAAAAAAGCTTCTAGATAATATGATGGTTAACTATTATGAATGGCATACTGAAAGAGCTCCACAAGGTAAGAAGGTAAATTCTATTGAGGAAACCTCCTCCTTGAGTGATAAAATTGATGTTATTATGTCTATGCTTGTTAATGGGAAGGCTCATATTGATCAAAATCATGTTCCCTTAGCCTCTTTGGTTGCTCAAGAAGAGCAAGTTGATGTGAACTTTATAAGAAATAACAATTTTAGCAACAATGCCTACATGAATAATTTTGGTAAAAACAATTATAGGCCATATCCTCCCAACAATGGTAATGCTTATGGAAATTCCTACAACAATAATAGGAGTGCTCCCTCTGAACTCGAATTTATGCTTAAAGATTTTATTAGTAAACAAACTGCTTTCGATAAAACTATTGAGGAGAAACTCTCTAATGCTGAAAGAAATATAGCATCATTGGCTGAAGTTCAAACTTCTTTGAATAAAATGGCTCCTAAACCTGAAACTAATGAGAATCCCTTTGCTGCTACTAATGCCATACAAGTTAGAATTGATGAAACTGTTAGATTGTTAGATGAATTGCATGCTAAGTGGGAAAGAGAAGATGAAATTGCTCGAATCATTAGTGTTTCTACTATCACTACCACTAGTGTTGAGGCTAGTAATAGCTCTACTACTTTAGATGATAATTATGATTTTGATCTTGATGGTTGCAACATCTATGAAGTTATTAAGTTTCTACAAAAGCTTGGTAAAAGTCTTAATGCTAGTGCTATGAACATGACCTTTACAAAACACATGACTGATGCTCTCATAAAACATAAAGAAGAAAAGATGAAACATAAAGCTTCTATTCCTATAAAACAAGAAGATGGTTGGGAACCCATCATTAATATGAAAGTGAATGATTTTGATTTCAAAGCTCTATGTGATCTTGATAGTAGTGTTTCTATTATGCCTAGAAGGATTTATGATATGTTTGATTTGCCACCATTGGAAGATTGTTATTTGAATGTCCCACTTGATGATAATGCTAAAAAGAAACTCATGGGGAGTCTTAATGATGTTCTTACTACGGTTAACGATTCCTATGTCCCCGTTGATTTCTATGTTTTGGATATTGAATGCAATGCTTCTTGTCCTATAACTTTGGGAAGATATTTTCTTAGAACTGTTGGTGCCATTATTGATATCAAAGAAGGCACTATTAAATATAAACTCCCACTCAAGAAAGGTATAGGACACTTCCTTAAGAAGATAGAGAAGATTTATTTTGCATCTCCTATGAAAACAAAATTAGCTCTTAATGCTTCTTCATTTGAGAACACTTGATTCTTTTTCTTGCTTCTTATGCCTAACTTAAAGGTGTTAAATAAATGTACTTATTGGGAGATAACCCAAAAGTTTTAGATAAGTCTTGGAAGTTATTACTTAACCACTCCTTATCCTTTTTATTTGCATTTTGTGCCAAGAGTAACATCTAATGAGAGAGTGTAATGATTGGGAAAGTTGCTCTCCCCAAACAGATTTCTATGCTTCACCGTAAAAATTCGTGTAAAATCTCTGTACGTCATTTTAAGGCGTGAATTTTTTTGCTTCTGCCCCAGGTTGTTATATAACTTTAGTTAGTTCAACACTTTTTGATTTGAGCAACAGAAAGTCTTCGAAAAAATTGGTTTTTACCTGCTGGTCTGTTTTGACAGATTTCTGCCATTAGTTGCATTTGCTTCTTGTTGGTTCCTTTTTGAGTTCGTTTGGGGAATTGAGATTTTTGAGGGAAGTGCTACAGTAGCTTGTGTTTTAATGGAAGTTTTTTTGGTGTTGAAACTGAACCCAAAGACTTATTATCTTGAGTGCACTGATGTTGCTAATAAAGATTGTGTGAAGTTTTGTATGAAGGAAAAATTTCAGGTGTATGGAGAGAATGATGTAATGAGATGAAGAATGGACTAAAGCTCAAGCTTGGGGATGCTACCCCATGTCACCCCAAGAAATATTCAATAGGTACAAGCATCAAATCTTGGGGATGCCCAAGGCATCCCCTTCTTCATCAATAAAAATCCCAGGTTTATTCCAAACACTTCATTTTTATTGTTTCATGCACACTTGTGTTGTTCTTGAAGCATCTTCATTTTTGGTTTTTGGTTTTCGTTTGCTTAGTTTTCTTAGTTTGCTGAATTATTTGGTTGGACCCCCTCTTTCATACATTGGTTTGCAAATAGTTTGGTTTGGATTGGAAAAGAGTAGGAAAAGTTCATGCTTAAGTAGGAATAGATGTTTTCTTCTTGCGGGTGTGCCCTTCATGTGTCGCCTCCCCGTCTATCAATTTTAGCTGCCCAAGCTCCGACTCCATCCTAAGAGATTCCGATATTTTGTTGAACTCTCTATCGCAGTTGTCTACGCGGCTGAAGCTACCTTTGACTATGATGACCCCGTTGGGGGCTGGTATTTTCAGCACTAGGTATGCGTAGTGAGGTACTGCCATGAACCTTGCGAAAGCTGGTCGCCCCGGGATCGCGTGGTATTGAGACGACCAGTCCTTCACTTTGAATTCCAGCTTTTTTCGCCTGAAGTTGTTTTTTGACCCGAAAATGACGTCAAGGTGGACTTTGCCCAATGGAATTTCGGCTTTTCCAGGAACTATCCCGTGGAAAGTTGTGTCGGTTGGGGTTAGGTTCGTCATGGACCAGTTCATGACCCGCAGAGTTTTGGCATAAATCAGGCTGATGCTGCTTCCTACATGCAAGAAAACTTTGCTCATGTCGAACCCGCTGATTTGAGCTTCCACTATCAGTGCTGACTGGCCTGGCTGAGGGACCCATAATGGATGGTCAGCTTTGCTGAAAGTGATTTCTTGCTCTGACCAATGTAGATACTCTGGTGTAGGGGGTGGCTTTGTTACCGCCAAATTTACTTGCCTAGTGACCAGCTTTTGTGTTGTATTGGAGGGTGGCCCCTTCTGGATCATTGACATTGCTCCCTTTGATCTAGGATATTCGCTGTCTTGGTATACTATGCTTTGCGGCTATCCCGCCAGTGGAGGTCCCTGCGGTGGTGGTGGAGCTCCAATGGCCAAAGTGCCGGGTGAAGGGGCGTAATTTCTGTTTGTTCCTTCGGCTGCCTTTGCGTTGCATAGTTCTTGCATCTTTAGGAATGTCCGACAGTCCTATAGGATGTGGTTTGATCGCCTTTTCCCTATTGAGTCGACGTAGTAGTGCATATTACAGGGTCCTTCCAACATTTGTCCTGCTGACATTGGTGGGTCTCGGTTCGTCGGATGGTATCGTTTTCACGGCTGGCTTTCATTGATGTTATCCCTACTGCCACGATATCCGTTGTTGTAGTCGTCGTTTTGTCGGTTGTCCATTTCGAAGAAACTCGATGCAACGTAAGTTGGTGTGTGGTATCCATCATTTGTTCAGTGTCTTCGGTCGATGTTACGCCGGTCTCTTTCATCGGGTGAACGAGCCCTTTTGTTGTGTACTACATCCTCTCCGTCAGCCCAACGGTTGGCTATCTCCATCAGCTGTGAAATTGTTTGTGGCTTTATTCATCCTAATTCTTCAATGAATTTCTATCGTCGGAGACCATCATTGAAGGCGTCGATCGCTCTTTCGTCGGATATCGCTTTAGCCAATTTTTTGGTGATGTTCCATCGTTTGATGAAGGCTCGTATTGATTCTCCTAGCTTTTGCTTGAAGGCGCGTAATTGCTCTAAAAATGCGGGTCGCTTGAATGTGGATTGAAAGTTTCTGATTAATTTGTCTTCATGTTCATTCCAACTACTGATAGAATCTTCTAGTAGCTGCTTTAGCCGGGAGCATGCCGCACCAGTTAGGTGGAGCTACAGGCTTTGCATTGTAGTGGCTTTGGATCCTCCCTGTAATCTGATAGTCGCTAGATAATCTATCAGCTAAGCTTCGGGTTCTTGGAGGCCGTCGTATTTTTGTCGATCTTGTGGCAGCTTAAAGTCCTTCGGTACCAGAGTTTGGTGAACCCGTCGGGTAAAGCAGCTGGCTCCGCATAATTCTTGTTCGTCCTCACTTTCGTCGTCATGGTATCTTCGGGTGCTGCGCTCTTCTCGTGATCGATCAATCCTTCGCTGGGTAATGTCGTTTCTTGCATCGTTGCATGGTTCTTGTTCGGAAAAGTGGACCCGATGTGGCGACCATGATCGTCGGGTGTGACCTTCTTGCTGAGGGCTATTGTGACGGTGTGGGGATCGGTCACATTACCTCGTGGTTTCTTTATCTTCATGCGCAAGAGTTTATCCCACCAAACTGAGATTCATCAGGGCAAATCGATGGAGGGCTGCACGGGGATCATCGGGTGCAGGTTGTGTCATGACTAGATATGTTTGCGCGGCGACAATAGCTGCCTGGGCTGTCTTTGCTTTGATGTTCCCATCTTGATCTATCGACATAAATGAGAGATCAAGGTCCCAAATTAATCTGCTTCTCTCTTCTTCGGGTATGCTTCTTAATCTTGGCGATGCTCCTTTTGTGATGCTTCTTGATCCTCGGGTGGGGCTTAGTTGTGCCCTTCGTCAGCTAGATTCATCGGCTACCCTCTTCCTCTTGTCGAGATGCCTTTGCATCCTGAGGATCTTTATCTTTTTGTAGTGTAGCAGATATTGGTATGCCAATAGATCTTCGTGGGTGGCATCTGTTGTCATTGGGGTCGCACCCGAAATTTCTGCTCTCGCTTTCTCCCATGCATTAGCTGGTAGGCTGAGGGTTTGCCTCTCATCTTCGTGTGGGTGCTCTTCTTCTATATTTTCTCGGTTGACTGTTGGATCTGCTTCGTTTCCCCGACTTCCTTTGTCGTCATTGCTTCCTGCACTATGGCTTGAGAGGATATTGGGTTACCATTGGAGTCTTGCTGGGTCATGGCGTCTCCGATGATCACGCATACTTGGTGTTGAGTGGCGTACGAACTCGTGACGTCGTTGTTTTTGCTGATCGAGACACTATCGGATGAGCCAATGAAGTCCATCAGCTTTTGCTCTGGATAAATTTCCGCCATCCGAATCCCAAAGTCGATGCTTTCGCTACTTTCTTCGGGTTCTGAATTAGTTGGGCATGCTTCACGTGGTGGCGTGAACGGTGGGTCTAATCCGAAGGAGAGATTGTCATAGAGACCATCAAGATCCCCAAGATTCGTCTCGACTTGCTCGCCTTCGTTGCCTTCTTCGATCTGCGCCTGGATTTCCATTGGAGATGTAATGGGAAGTTCTTGTACTTCTGTTGATTTGCGAGTAACTTGATGGGTAGGCGGGCGTGGATTTGCTTTCGTCGAGTTGATGCTTGGTGGAGAGCGTTCTGCCGAATCCGTGTTTCCAGCATTCAAGTTTCCCACAAACGGCGCCAATTGACGAGGGGTAACCTCGGCAATGCCCATGGTGATGGACTTGGGGTTTCGCGGATAAGAGAACGTTGGGGATTTCGTTGGATGTCAGGAAAACAATGAAGACAAAGTCGCCTGAATATTGGGGAAAACACTCTATTACAAGTTGTCTACTAGATTTTGGTACCCTCGCTTTGGCTTCTCCCTCCCTATATATAATAGGTCGGGTCTCAAAGTTGTATGTGGATAGGTTTCATACACACGTGATTACATAACCAACATAGTGTCGGTTCATGATTTCTTTCCTAATACAATAAGAAGTTTCGGTCGGTTGCTTCCTTGGGATTTTATCTAGAATCACTATGGGCCGTAGGCCTTTTACCCAATGTAGGGTAGCGAATAGTGAGCATCCGAGTAATCATACCCATGTCAGTTGTACTGAGAGGGTTCGAAAAAATGTAGGGTTCGAAAAAATGTTTAAATGCTTGTACTGAGAGGCTCGCATCGGGGACCTACGAGACAGAACATACAAGACTCCAACCGGGACCCACAAGCCAGAACATGCTAGAGAGGCAGACATAAGGGCCCCAGCAATAAGACCATACACGGCTACCATGGTGAAAACAGCGGACGTGTCCGAAAAAAAAGTCCATCATACACACGTTGCACTTACACAGAAGATGACATGTCGGACCCAGCAGGCCCAAGCATAGCCCATGAAATTAGCCTATCAGCCTCAAGCATACCCCAATACCTTCTAATTCGGCCTTTTCGTGGTCTTGTGGCCACAGACCATGGCCCATTCAATTTAGGAGTGACCCATGGAATATAAGCCATCACGAATAGGGCATCCGCCCCGAGTTAGCCCAGAATCTTTTTAATTCAGCCTTTATGAGCATTTTTTCTACTCTGAGGCTGACATCTGGGACCCAAAGAAACAGTCCAACATACACACATTTCTTTCAAATAGAGGCTGTCAGCTGGGACCCAGCATAGACATGTTTCCTGCATAGAGGTGGTTGACATCTGGGACCCAGCAAGTTGCCAAAATAGCGGACATGGCCAAAAAAAAGTCCATCAGACGCATGTTTCATTTACAGAGAGGCTGATGTGTGGGACCCGGCTGTGCGAACTTATACAGATGCTGCATCGAGCAATGTAGCCAGTTCGAAACAGGGATGTGTGAGCGAGAAAGAAGTTCAGCATGTACACGTTTCTTGTAATGAAAGGCTGAAATGGGGACCCAGCAGCGTGAGCAAACGGTAGATTCATCGAGCAATGCTATCTAGTTTGGAATAGGGTAGCGCTAGAGAATAAAAAATTTCATCATACCCACGATGTGGGGCTAACATACGGGACCCACCAGCCTGAATAAACGGCCGATGCAGCGAGCAACGCTATCAAGTTCGGAACATGAAGGCGCGACAAAGGGTAAAAAGCCATCATACACACTTTTCTTGTAATTAGAGGATGACATGTGGTGCCCAGGATCATGATTAAACGGTACATGCATCGAACAACGCTATCAAGTTCGGAACAGGGTAGCGCGAGCGAAGGAAAAAATCCCGCATACACACGTTTCTTCTAATGAGAGGATGACATGTGGGGCCTAGCATCGTGATTAAATGGTAGATGCGTCGAGCAGCACTATCAACTTTGGAACGGGGTAGCGCCAGCGAAGGAAAAAATTCCATCATACACACGTTTCTTCTAATGGGAGGATGACATGTGGATCCCAGGAGGTTGATTAGACGGTAGATGCATCGAGCACCGCTATCAACTTCGGAACAGGGTAGCTCGAACAAAGGAAAAAAAATTCCACCATACACACGATCCTTCTAATGAGAGGCTGACATGTGGGACCTAGCAGCCTGACTAAAGGGCAGATGCCTCGAGCTACATTATCAAGTTCAAATCAGGGAGGCGCAACCGAAAAGTATGGTCCGCTAGAGACACTGATGTCCGGGACCCACATGCCTCAAAAGACTTTGGCGAGTCAACATCGCGCAAGGAAACGAAAATCTTTCTTCTGCCACGTGCTGGTCGAGCTTCCTCCATGTTTTTAGCAGATCTGTCGTAGTAGAGGGCCACAAAACTGGAAAAAAAGTTTTCCATCGACCACGGCCTAGCCGAGAATTTCGCGGCGGAAGACACGCCTTCTACGATGACCGTCGGGCCAAGTCGTTACGGAAGGAAACTTTTCTTGTAGTGCTAGTTCTACCTAAGGGAATGATCATCAAAGTCAGTAGACTCTGGGTCTGGGATCTCATACGAGAAAAAAATGACTCCACAAGTTTTGTCGAGGTAGATTCTCAACCTTATCACGGCATCCATCCCATATCTTTCTACTAATTTTGTCCAAATTGGTCCTGTAAAATATGTTTGGTTCGCCTCGTTGATTACTAGAATCATGTAGGTCTTGTTGGATATTTCCCCTTCCACCAAGGTGACCTCAAATTGTCCATGGTGATTGACACGTCTGTTCACATGGTCAAGAAAGTCCTTTATTGCGTGCAAGGGATGCTCTGATAAAAAGTTATATGAAAAAAATAGTTAAGTAGTTCCGATCAAAATGCATGCAAGGATGAAAATCATAATTAAGCTAAAACATATTTCCATAGTCTCAAAGTATTCGGGAAGTACTATAATAAACTTCTTATCCTGACAACTTTCATGGCCACAATTGATGAAGGGATGCATTTTCTGCATGTTCATCTAATATATTAAATATGTTCAAGTATCCATAGCTATGCTTAAATATATTAGGAAACTCAAACATGAAGGCAAGCAAGTTATCTTACAAATGCAAGATGTCATGACTGAACTGAGGGGAACCAAAATAAACATTCCTATATCTAAAATTTGAGCCCATATGGAAGTAGAAAACCAAAATCAATCGAAAGCATATTCATATGAAAATAAAGCTAAAAGTAGGGCCTCATACAAGGCTCGCTCACACCACCCCCGAGATCGCATCCTACCATTTTTAATCATTGATGAGTGCATATTTGCATCATATTTTATATTATTATTTTGCACTTTAGATGTAGGATCTTGTTATTTTACGGCATTCGCGCGCACATTTTATCTATTTTCACCAGGATCAAGACATATGATGGATAAAATGGACACAATTCTTGGAGCAGTTGTATCGGGGATAAAAGGAGTCAAAAATAACGTAAATCGCTTATTTAGGAAATAACAATAACACCAGAAAAAAACCCCAAGTAATCAAAGCATACTGACGGTTTAACGACCAACTATACGGCGGGACTAAATTTTCTGGCCGTATAGTTCCTGCCGTATAGTTGGTGTCGCCACTACCTCCTCAAATAGTTTCACCCCGTGCAACTGGATCGGGGAGACGACATACATAACAACCAGAAATCACCGAAACCTCACCTCCGGAAGGCATCTGGAGGGGGAACTCGTCCACCGGGGATCCATCTTCGCCTTGCGCAGATCCGGGAGGCTAAGGCATCGATCTTCATCATCAACCACTGCATCACCACCATCTTCATCCATCCCATCTACATCTTGCCTAGATCTTGTTGTAATTCCCGTACTCATTATGGATTTATACAAGTACTATTCACATATCATAGATTCCATTGTTATCGCCATGATGTTGATTTCCTCCATGTCTGAGTAGATCATTAGTTCTTGGGGAGATGGAGAAACCCTAGTATAAGATTGAAATAAGCTAAAGTTTATTATGATATTCATCGCTATGACCATGTGTTAGATTGTCTTCATCTTGATGTTGTGAGAAGTCGACCTCTCAATATTTGCCTCTTGTGGGGACTTGATGGAGGGAACTACTTCTTGGTAGACGGAGGTGTGTTAGCACTTACAGTGACTATAAATATGTTGGCACTCCTTACGTATCAACTTGGGAACCGAGGAAACTAATGGAACACTATCCATGCCATGGGATACGTCCTACGGGATTAAGTCCCTTTATAGTGCAGTAATTTGATTGATGTCGATTGCTGTCTGTTGTGGTTATGAGGATGATGTGAGCAGCGATTGCTGTCAATTTGTCCAAATACGGAGTTCCTCCCACACATACATAGTTGAGAATGTTCATGACAATAATTTTTACCTTAGCTCTTTATAATGCTAGAGGTGTATCCGCTACTCCTTGAGAATGTTTTTTTCTATTGCAGTTCTAAATATCTTTTACATACATGATACTTACTTTCTGTGTTTAGTTATTTTACTTTACTTATTGTTCTCTTATACAAAAACCCAAAAACACATTTCTATACAATACTCGCATTTAATCTTGTTACTTAGATCTTTATTTAGCATTTCTATTGTAGTATTTAATTCAAGAGTTATTAGACTTCAGACTCCTGCTCCCAATGGGATCGATATCTTTATTTTGAAACTAGCTACAAACAATCTGTGCACTTGCGGTCATCAATCATCGGCCATATAGAAGTAGAACACCAAAATCATCTAGATTTTGTACCCCTACAATTATCTAAATTTACTATACATCTAAAATCATCTAGATTTTGTACCCCTACAATTATCTAAATTTTCTATACATCTAAAATCCCTAAAATCACCTATTTTCGACAATACACAAAAATCACCTAAAATCACTAAATTAAATACACTAAGAGAAGGGGAGGGTAGTCTACCTGCGGTGGCGGGAGGTCAGGGGAGGCGTGGGTCGGTGGAGGCGCGACATCGAGGGCGGAGAGGACGATGACATCAATTTAAGGGGAGGTGCAGGCCGGTGGATCTGTCACAGCGCGACCCTCTGTGGGTCTAGGCCACCAACGGCATGGCTGGACCAGGGCGGGTGGGGCAGAGCGGGCGGTGGCGCCTGGCGATTTCAGGGGAGGCGGAGCTAGGCTGGACCGGTGCGGGGTTAGGTTGGCGGCAGCGGTGCTGGACTGGGGCGGGGCTATGACAGCCGGGGATGGGTAGGCAACGGTGATTTTGGGGGATGGGCGGGAATATGCGTGGTGCGGAATGAAAATAGATGAACTATCATGCGAGGTGGGCTGTGCCTTTAAGATTTTGGATGGCATAGTGGTGCCGTCTTGAGTTTAAAGGACGCCACCACATCACCATAGTTGCGGCATGCAAAAGTGTGGAACGCCTGGCTATATTGTTCCAGACTCGCCTCGTGGTCCCCACTTAGAGGCAGCATTCGCGGTTCATCAAATGCCATTACTATGTTGTAGTGGCTAGTGCTAACCCACTCAGCCACTTTTGTAACATCCCGAAAATATTAATCAAGATTATCAAGTTCTAAATATCCAAGTTTAGGGTTAACAAGAACTTTTATTATTAAATCTAATATGAGTGTATATGTGAATTGCATTAGTGTATGAATGAGTGCAATTGCCATGTTTGATTGGTACAAATGATAAGGAATAGTTTAAAGATAAATACTACATCATCTAGGCCATTTACAAACAAAATCCTAAGAAAGGAAATTCAAATATTAATCATATGATCAAATGGTCATTTTGACCAAAATTAACAACTAGACCACTTTGGGTGTTTCTAGTAAAATAATTCTAGTCTAAACTTTCTCAATTCTTTTCACCCCTTGCTAGACCAAGTAAAAATGAACCCAAACCCACTTTACAAACCAATAAAGACAATTCCCAAATCTATTTAAACGACAATTCAAAATTGAATCAAGTTCATATGCATAGATCACCATTTTCAAAAACCACTCAAATCAATTCACCTTGGCAAACCCAAGCAACCATAGACACTCAAGCATGTGACAAACACACTCACCAAAATTTAGCGAAAAATTCAAATCTTGTGTTCATGCGGCCATTTGGTCGAGCACCTGGCAGACACAGACTAAACCTTGCCTAACTTATAATGTTTTGAGCAGTGATCACTTGCCATTAACCCCTCATTTCACTCCCCTGGTCTCTCCCAACACTAGCAGACCAGCAGACCAGCTTCCCCCTTTGCCGTTGGGCCAGTACCGTGCCGGCCGATGCTCACCGCGCCAGTCGACCATGGAAAACTCGCCACATCCAGCACCGCCCTCTCCCACGACACCTAGGAGACAGACGACCGTCCATCGCCACCCTCTGTCCACCCCTCAACCGCAAGCAAGCCATGGACCACCCACAATCGTCGTGCCCATTTCACTGTCCGCCATGCCGAGAGCGTGCCAGAGCACCGTAGTCGACACGCGCACGCACGCCCACAATCTCCGTGCCTCACCTTCACCGCGCGCGCCCTCACTCGTCGTGACCCTAGCTACCTCCCAGACATGCCCGTTCGCCGCCGCGTAAACCATAGCTGTTGTGCACCGTCTCGAACGCCGCCGTTTCCGCCTAGAGCACCGATCATTCCCGACCGTTCTCGACCACCCCTTGTCGCGCCCTCAATCGCACGATGACCGCCCTGAAGCACCACGTCGACCCCTACCCTCAGCCATGCCGTTAGCCCCCTGTATCACCGTCACCAACGAGCCCGAGTCATCCCGCTCTGTCCCTCTCGCTGGTGTATAAATAGAGGCCACCCCAGCCTCAATTCGACACACCATTCCACTCCCCACTCCTCACAGAACCTCCCACACCTCTCCCCAGAGCAAGACAAGCACCAGCCCGCCGGAATTTAGCCTGAGTCTGCCGCTGCAGAGGAAGAAGGAAGCCGTCGATTGGAGCCATCCCAGGAGTTGTCGTGACCGCGCCTCGACCCGCCGTCGAAGACAACCCCATTCGCCCCCATCGCGGACCCTATATGGAGCTCTGGTGAGGATCACACGACCCCCACCACCGTGTTAGGGTTAGAATCTCATCGGAGCTGTTCGCTGGAGATGACGAACCTCAGCCGTTAGATCCTAGTCTAATCGTAGCGCTGAGATTGAACGATACCTTGTCGGGTTAAATGAGCCACTGACTATTGTGACCACCTTGTCAGCAGCCCGCTATGCTAGGGCAGTGCAGCTGGGCTGTCCCCTTTGGTTTCCCGCGCAGAGCCCGTCGATTCAAATAGAAATTTTCCAATTTAGTTAAAACTAGAATCTGTCAGTAGATTCAAAAATCAATTCAAGCAGATTCACTGAACCAAATTGCATGATTCCAATTTTGTTAGAAAGGTATGCAAATTATCTATCCAAGACCGTTGGATTCAAACCATTTGGAATTATAGATCACATATAGTAAAAATAACAAGGCAGAGGCTTTTGCCACTTCAAACATTTTTCAAAAATCAACCGTAAATGCTTTTGAGTTGATTCCAACTCTCAAAAATCACATTTGACAAGATCTATCTGAATATATAAAAATATTTAGGTTTACATGCAGTGATATTGGACTAGTACTAAAAGAATGCTATATAGGCATTTCTAGTCACTTTAATTGTATTAAATAGAAATATTAAACTTTATAAAATGTGACCAACACTTTAAATCACATTTCCAAGTATTAGAATATGGTGTGATGACATGTGTCAACATGATCCCATATTTTAATTGTAGAATATTTATTGTTAAGTATTTTCAATGAGTAGAAATTACTTTTCCAAAATAAAATAAATAAGACTATGTGTTTATTTCATGTGATGATTGTGATGATGCTAGATCATCTAGTGTGAACCTTAGTGTGCTAAATAGAAGTAGTTAAGTATTGTTTGGTGATTATGTACCTCGTATTCATTTATAGACGATAGTACCGACCCGGGATACGAGGAGGAGGAGTACTATGAAGAAGAAGAAGAAGAAGAGAACTTCAACCACTACACTACTCAAGGCAAGCTAACACTTGCAAGTATTATACCTATGCAAGCCATCCTTGCAAGATAACCTATGCAAGATGCATTAGCCATGCTTTGGTAATACAACTTTGATTATACCAATCCCAAGTTTTACTTGCAAGCTTTATTCTTTTACTTTTACCAAAGTTCTTTACCTTTAGTTAGTAAATTGTGAGTATTGGAAAAATAGGATAGATACCATAAAGAGTATAAAACTAGGCCTAAGTAGTTATACTTAGATGTCATCAAAAGGCATAACCTAGAGCTGCATAGTTACACTTGATTAGCACCCCTCATTAGTGAATACTCTCAACTCTAGTGGCTAGTGCTAAGCATAAAAGTTGATCACTTTCGATGAGAATACTTGGTGAAAATGATTATGAAAACTTTGGAATGATGGTTCATTCTATTGAAATGTTTTGACATTTCAAAATGACTTGATGATGAAACTTCTTGAGGCATGAGCCTTGACCATTTATAAAAACTGATGGCTGGGTTTGGGTGCGATACCATTCCAATTTTACCGTACAACCATAATACCTGAATTGGGTAGGGCTTAACTGGAAGTTTATATGCCTTAGTATGGGTTCCCTCGTGGAAAGAGGTTGAGCTGAGGCTACCTCGTTAATGTGAATGTCCACCTATGCAGTGCCCAGGATGGCAGATGGCCATGGCTGGGAGGCCAAGCACATAGGGGAGGTGCATATACTAGAGTGTGTAATTGAAAGGTTAGGATTGATTATCAGCATACTAAGTATGATGATTCAGGGTTATCCCTGACGGAGGTATCGAATTTTGTGGTGAAAGTGTACCACCTCTGCAGAGTGTCAAACTATTCAAATAGTTGCGTCCACGGTCATGGACAGTTAGAGTGGCCATACTGTTCCGTTGTGAAATGTTTTCAAAAATGACTTGTGAATTGAACTATGACCTTGACTTGACCAGAACAGGGTTGTGGACATGAAAACTAGGTTCCCACTTAGGTGATGTAGAAACTAAAATTAGTTTTATTTACTTCTTAACTAAGTATGAAATAAACCTGGCTTTTGTAAATAAACCTAGAGCTTAAGATTCCTACTAGAACTACCTTACTTGTTAGTGATAGTTTGCGAGTACTTAAAGAGTACTCATGGCTTTGTCCCTAGCTATTCCCGTGGCCAGACTGTGAGGAGAACTACCAGGAAGATGGACAGCAGGAGGTCTATGACAACTAGGATCATCTCCCATCGTCAGCATTTCCTGTGACTCTGAAGATGGAGCCCCTACTACGTTTACTTTTCGCTGCTTTGATTGTATTAAGACAGGATCATGACATCCTTTATTTGTAAGACCTTTATTATGGTTTGTAATGGATGATGTACTATGGTACCAATTCTGTTCTGTCTCGCAAAAATGGTAATCCTGGGATTACGATGTATGGCATAACATGCATCTGGGATAAAAAATTCGGGTGTTGACAAGTTGGTATCAGAGCCATCCTGACCATAGGAGACCCTAGTTGGAATGGACGTTTGAACTAAAACTTAGTTTCAAAACAAAGGAACTGAATATTTATGAAAACCTACTCCCACTCTTATCCTTGAGATTCTTTCAAAAAAATCACGTTCCTCAAAAATTATTGCAATCCTACATAAAATTTGACACACTCATCCTAAATTCTTATAGATGGAGGTCAAGTATAGCAAATTCTACCAGCTAGGCAACGGAGGCCACCTGATCTTTGAGAGGGATCTAGATGCACTCGCAGAGTATCTTGAGCGCCCGCACCTGGAGTTCTTCGGGGCCCAACTCAATGATCAGCAAGGAGGAGAGCTATCATGGCTGATAGTTACCGATCTCAGAGGCAAGATGGAAGCACCCACTTTGGAGAAGATCCAATTCAGCGTTCGGGAAAACAACTGGCTAGATGGATTAGCCAGGGATATGCAAGAATCTCTTGCCCGTTTTTGTGGAAAAAACATCAACCAGATCCAGGGAACTCACTTTGCTCACTACACAAAGCGTGACTCTATGGGAATGCCCTTGGAGATGCAAGGACACCAGGAGATGAAGCACCAAGTGGATAATCTCGACTTCATGTTGTATGACAGACATCAAGAGTTGGACAACGCCCGTGCCTACGCAAACCACAACCATGCCATTGCAGTCAAGAAGGACCAGACCCTCACCATCCTCGCCAAGGAGCGCCAATCACTTCGTCATCAATGTGACAAGAAGGATCGCATCATTGATCGTCTTCGCAAGAAGGTGGCCACTCTCGAGAAGACCATCCGTGTACAGGAAATCCAGGTTGAAGCGAAGGAGGAGGAAGGTGAAGATATCACTGGAGATCTCTACTCTTACATCAGTGATGATGATGCCTACCTAGAGGATGATGCCATGGAGTTCCACACTAATGATGATGATTCCAATTTCATTGATGATGATTAGATGCACTTGAGCACTACCATAGGAATGAGTTCTATCCGGTCCCATTGTATCATAGTTTCACAGAATGGTTCTTAAAACCATCTGTTTTCTATTTGTGTTGTGGTGTGTGTTTGTATTGTGTGCTATGAATGAATGAATGAATGAATGAATGAGTGAGAAGAAGCTAGTTTGCAAAACCTGTGTCAAACTCAAAGTTTAAAGTTTTTGAAACAAAAACCTAAACCTTAGAAATTTCCCTCTTATCTCATTATCTATCTCAATCTTCAGATGACTCGTGGAAATCCCGGAGGAAGCAGTTCATCTCAGGACCCAATGCTGTAGATTCTGCAAATACTAGTTTCTGACTGTGAAGCTAGTAGAGCCGAACGCCAAGCCAACCTAGCCATGCTCCAACAGATAGCTCAGATGGCCCACAATAATCAGGGACACGGAAACCAGGATAACCATGGATCCAAGCTCAAGAACTTTCAGAATACCAACCCACCTATCTTTAGTAAGTCTGAGGAGCCCTTAGATGTTGATGACTGGCTGCAAACCATGGAGAACAACTTAGAGGTCGCAGGAGTTGAGGCTAATGAAAAAGTATTGTTTGCCACCCATTATCTGGAAGGTGATGCAAGAGCTTGGTGGAATAGCACCCGTACCATGAATGGATGTCATATGATGACTTGGGAGGAGTTCAAACTCAAGTTCAGCCAGACTCATGTGCCCCTGGGTCTGATTAAGTGGATGAGGGATGAGTTCAGAGAGTCGAAACAAGGAAAGATGATTGTCGTGGAATACCGTGACAAATTCTTGTCTTTAGCTAGATATGCCCCTGATGAGATTGACACAGAAGCCAAGAAGAAAGAGAGATTCCTGAACGGACTGCATGATGAGATGCAAACCATGCTAGTCAACATTCCCTTTGAAGATATTGAAGCTTTAGTGGACTCTGCCATTCAGATGGAAGGGAAGATCAACCAAGCCAATGACAACCGCAAGCATCGCATGATGCACCAGCCTGGATCCCACCATAACCAGAAGTATCGCCCCAACCCGTCTACAAGATATGCCCCAAGAAACAATAGACCCCCTATGTCCCGTCCAAGATATCCCAACCGTAGAGGAGGAAACCCAAGGTCTCAAGGAAACCACAACAATAACCCTGGCAACTCCTGTAACTTGAACCGTGCACCGCCCAAGTCCAACAACAACAACAACACTTCCCCAAGGACTGGAAGCAATGTTGTGCCTATTGCAGGAAAAGACAAGTCCCAGATTACTTGCTTTGAATGCGGAGTCAAGGGTCACTACTCCAACGAGTTCCCTAAGAAGCTTGCAACAACAACTAATGTGAATGCACCCGCTTAGTAGCAACGCCGTGTTCAGCCTGGAAGGAGATTTGCCCCAGGGAACTCGCTCAACCGCAACGGCCGTCTGTTCCACATGAATGCTGAAGAAGCTCAGGAAGTGCCAGATGTCGTGCTGGGTATGTTATCTGTTAACTCAGTAGTTGCAAGAGTGTTGTTTGATTCTGGAGCATAGCACTCGTTTGTTACAGAAGAATTTGCATGCACTACTAAGATTCAACCAACAAAATTGAAGCATGTTATGATAGTTCAAATACTTGGTTCAACCACCAAAGCTAGAAAAATTTGCAAGGCTGTACCTATCAGAATCCATGGGATAGATTTTTATGCTAATCTAATAGTACTTGGAACCAAAGGTTTGGAAGTAGTACTAGGAATGGATTGGATGTCGAAACATAAAGGATTAATCGACTGTGCGAAGAAAGCCATAACCATGACCAGTAGCACTGGAGTATCAGTAGATCATGTATTTGAGACATTGCCCCGTCAATTCAAATGCAACAAGAGTTTAGCCCAACCAACCCTAGACCAAGTCAGAGTAGTCTGTGAATACCCCGATGTGTTCCCAGATGAATTGCCCGGTATGCCCCCAGATCGGGATATCGAGTTCATCATTGAACTAGTTCCTGGAACTGGACCCATAGCTCAGAGACCTTATAGTATGAACCCATCGGAATTAGTGGAGCTGAAGAAGCAAATTGATGCTATGCTGGAGAAAGGTTTGATTCAACCAAGTGCGTCACCATGGAGATCGCCTATTTTGTTTGTGGATAAGAAAGATGGAGGTAACCGTTTGTGTACGGATTACCGAATGTTGGATGATGTCACCATCAAGAACAAGTACCCACTGCCAAAGATAGAGGATCTGTTTGACCAGTTGACTGTTGCTAGAGTGTTTTCTAAGATTGATCTTAGAACTGGTTATCATCAACTCAAGATTCGTGCAACGGATATTCCAAAGACCGCCTTTACCACCAGATATGGATTGTATGAGTACACTTTCATGACTTTTGGATTAACCAATGCCCTCGCTTATTTCATGAATCTCATGAATAAGATTTTTATGAACTTCCTGGATAATTTTGTCGTTGTTTTTATCGATGATATTCTGATATATTCCAAGTCAGAAGAAGACGATGAGCTACACCTCAGAACCATCCTTGAAACCCTTAGAGAGCATCCGTTGTATGCCAAGTTTAGAAAATGTGAGTTCTGGTTGAACAAAGTAGGATTCCTAGGACATATTGTGTCGGTAGGAGGAGTCATTGTCGATCCCGCCAAGATCAAAGATGTGGAAGAATGGAAAGTCCCAACCACTCAAACCCAAGTCCGTGCATTTCTTGGATTAGCGAGATATTACCACAAGTTCGTAGAAGGATTTTCAAGCATTGCAAGACCAATGACCCAAATGTTGAAGAAAGATAAGAAGTTTGAATGGACAGACAAATGTGAAGCAAGTTTTCAAGAGCTCAAGAATAGATTGATTTTAGCCCCATTTTTTGTTATGCCAGATATCGAGAAGCCTTTTGATGTGTATTGTGATGCATCCAAGATTGATCTCGGATGTGTGTTGATGCAATAAGGCAAAGTCATATCATATCTATCTAGACAACTGAAGCAACATGAGAAGAACTACCCTACCCATGACTTAGAACTAGCAGCTGTAGTCTTAGCTTTGAATACTTGGCGTCATTACCTTATGGGTAACCGCTGTGAGATTTATTCGGATCACAAGAGTCTGAAGTATATGTTCACCCATAAGGATCTAAATATGAGGCAAAGGAGACGGATAGAGTTAATCAAGGATTATGACCTTGACATTCACTATCACTCCGGCAAGGCCAATGTGGTAGCGGATGCTCTTAGAAGATTGCCGTGTAGATTAAACACCATGATCAAAGAATCCCAACCAAATTTGCATGAAGAGTTGGAGCAGTTTAGAACGGAACTAGTTAGCAAAGGATTTTTAGCTAGCATAGAACTTCAACCCACTTTGATCAGTCAGATCAAGGAATCGTACAAAGGAAATGCAAGTATCGATGGAATCAAGCGTCGTATCGGTACAGGGAAGGTACCCAGATTCACCGGAGATGAAGAAGGAGTTTCGTAGTACAAAGGACGTATCTATGTGCCAGCAGATTCGGAGTTAAAGCAAGTCATTATGTAGGAAGCCCATGATACTCTTTATTCTATCCATCCCAGAGGAACAAAGATGTATCAGGATTTGAAGGAGCAATTTTGGTGGCACAATATGAAGGAGAAATTGGAAGATACATAGCCAAGTGTGATATCTGTCAGGGAGTGAAAGCGGAACATCAATGACCCGTAGGACTTTTGCAACCCTTGCAGATTCCGGAATGGAAATGGGATTCTATTGGAATGGATTTCATCACCGGTTTGCCTACCTCTAGTAGGGGAAATGATTCTATTTGGGTCATAGTTGATAGACTATCCAAGGTAGCCCATTTTATACCTATCAAGACCACTTACCAGAGTTCGAAGCCAGCAGAGCTGTAAATTACTAGAATCATCAGTCTGCATGGAACCCCTAAGACCACAGTTTCGGATCAGGCAACTCAATTTACCTCAAGATTTTGGCAGAAAGTCCAAGAAGGATTAGGAACCAAGCTGAACTTTAGCACAGTTTACCACCCGCAAATTGATGGACAAACTGAAAGAGTCAACCAAATTTTTGAAGATATGTTGAGATATGGTGTTCTAGAATATGGATCAAAATGGGAAGAGTGTCTGCATTTCGCAAAATTCTCATACAACAACAGTTATGAAGCTAGTTTACAAATGGCCCCGTTTGAATTTCTGTATGGAAGGAAGTGTCGTACCCCCTGAATTGGTCACAAGTAGGAGAGATTCAGATTTTTGGACCCGACATCCTACGAGAAGCTGAAGAGAAGGTTCACAAAGTCCATGAACACCTCAAGACTGCCCAATCCAGACAGAAGCGTTATGCTGACAAGAGACGTCGAGACCTGACCTTTAATGTCGAAGATTTTGTGTATCTCAAAGTATCACCCTTGAAAGGAATGCAATGTTTTCAACTGAAAGGGAAGTTAGCCACCAGATATATTAGCCCCTTCAAGATTTTGAATCGCCGAGGAGAAGTATCATATCAACTGGAACTGCCCAAAGAGATGTCAGCCATACATGATGTGTTCCATATCTCGTTACTTCGCAAATGCCTAGAAGTTCCGGAGAAGACCGAAGTTTTGAAGAACATCGATCACCGAGCCATAGATATCAACAAGGATCTAACCTATCCTGAAGTAGCCATTCGTATTTTGGAAGAAGCCTTCAGAACCACCAGGACCCGGAGTATCAAATTTCTCAAGATAAAGTGGAGCAACCACACTGAAGTAGGAGCTACTTGGGAGCGAGAAGATTACATTAGGACAGAGTTTCCAAATCTCTTTAGTTCCTAGTTTTTCTTTAATCTCGGGATGAGATTTTT
This sequence comes from Avena eriantha, assembly GCA_910589775.1. Taxonomy (NCBI): domain Eukaryota; kingdom Viridiplantae; phylum Streptophyta; class Magnoliopsida; order Poales; family Poaceae; genus Avena; species Avena eriantha. The sequence continues at coordinate 274,691,424 of OU342743.1, forward strand.
TTAAGAAGGGAAGGTTTGTAACACCCCAAAAATATTAATCAAGATTATCAAGTTCTAATCATCCAAGTTTAGGGTTAACACACACTTTTATTATTAAATCTAATATGAGTGTATGTGTGAATTGCATTAGTGTATGAATGAGTGCATTTGCCATGTTTGATTGCTACAAATGATAAGGAACGGTTTAAAGATGAATACTACATCATCTAGGCCATTTACAAATAAAATCCAAAGAAAAGAAATTCAAATATGAATCATATGATCAAATGGTCATTTTGACCAAAATTAACCACTAGACCACTTTGGGTGTTTCTAGCAAAAGAATTCTAGTCTAAACTTTCTCAATTCTTTTCACCCCTTGCTAGACCAAGTAAAAATGAACCCAAGCCCAATTTACAAACCAACAGAGACAATTCCCAAATCTATGTAAAGGACAATTCAAAATTGAATCAAGTTCATATGCATAGATCACCATTTAAAAAACCACTCAAATCAATTCACCTTGGCAAAACCAAGCAACCATAGACACTCAAGCATGTGACAAACACACTCACCAAAATTTAGCCAAAAATTCAAATCTTGTGTTCATCCGGCCATTTGGTCGAGCAGCTAGCAGACACAGACTAAACCTTGCCTAACTTATACTGTTTTGAGCAGTGATCACTTGCCACTAACCCCTCATTTCACTCCCCTAGTCTCCCCCAACACTAGCAGAGCAGCAGACCAGCTTCCCCCTTCGCCGTTGGGCCAGTACCGTGCCGGCCGACGCTCACCGCGCCGGTTGACCATGGAAAACTCGCCACAGCCAGCGCCACCCTCTCCCACGACGCCCAGGGATAGGTGACCGTCCGCCACCACCCTCTGTCCACCCCTCAACCGAAGGCAAGCCATGGACCACCCACAATCGTCGTGCCCATTTCTCTGTCCGCCATGCCGTGAGCGCGCCTGAGCGCCCCAGCCGACACTCGCACACACGCAGCACCTCGCGTTCACCACCTGTGCCCGCACTCGCTGTGACCCTAGCTACCGCCCAGACATGCCCGTTCGTTGCCACGTGGACCATAGCCGCTGTGCACCGTCTCGAACGCCGCCGTTTCTGCCTAGAGCACCGATCGTTCCCAACCATTCTCGACCGCCCCTTTCTGCGGTATCAATCGCATGACGACCGCCCTGAAAAACCACGTCGACCCCTACCCTCATCCATGCTGTTAGCCCCCTGTATCGCCGTCACCGACGAGCCCGAGCCATCCCGCTTTGTCCCTCTCGCCGGTGTATAAATAGAGGCCACCCTAGCCTCAATTCGACACACCATTCCACTCCCCACTCCTCATAGAACCTCCCACACCTCTCCCCGGAGCAAGGCGAGCACCAGCCCACCAGAATTTAGCCGGAGTCCACCGCTGCAGAGGAAGAAGGGAGCCGTCGATTGGAGCCATCCCAGGGGCTGCCATGACCGCGCCTTGACCCGCCGTTGATGACAACCCCATTCGCCCCCATCGCTAACCCTATCTAGAGGCCTGGTGCGCCTCACACGACCCCCACCGCCGTGTTAGGGTTAGAATCTCGCCAGAGCAGTTCGCCGGAGACGACGAACCTCAGTCGTTAGATCCTAGTCTAATCGTAGCGTTGAGATTGAACGATAATGTTTTGGGTTAAATGATCCACTGACTAGTGGGAACCCCTGTCAGCAGCCCGCTGCGCCAGCGCAGTGCAGCTGGGCCGGCCTATTTCATTTCCTGCGCAGAGCCCGTCGATTCAAATAGAATTTTTCCAATTTAGTTAAAACTAGATTCTGTCAGTAGATTCAAAAATCAATTCAAGGAGATTCACTGAACCAAATTGCATGATTCCAATTTTGTTAGAAAGGTATGAAAATTATCTATCCAAGACCGTTTGATTGAAACCATTTGAAATTATAGATCACCTATAGTACAAATAACAAAACAGAGGCTTTTGCCACTTCAAACATTTTTCAAAAATCAACCATAAATGCTTTTGAGTTGATTCCAACTCTCAAAAATCACATTTGACAAGGTATGTTTGAATATGTTAAAATATTTAGGTTTACATGCAGTGATCTTGGACTAGAATGCTATATAGGCATTTCTAATCACTTTAATTGTATTAAATAGAATATTAAACTTTATAAAATGTGACCAACACTTTAAATCGCATTCCCAAGTATTAGAATATGTGGTGATGACATGTGCCAACATGATCCCATATTTTAATTGGAGAATATTAAATCTTAAGTATTTTCAATTAGTAGAAAATACTTTTCCAAAATAAAATAAATAAGACTATGTCTTTATTTCATGGGATGATTGTGATGATGATAGATCATCTAGTGTGAACCTTAGTGTGCTAAATAGAAGTAGTTAAGTATTGTTTGGTGATTGTGTAGCTCGTATTCATTTAAAGACGATAGTACCGACCCGGGATACGAGGAGGAAGAGTACAATGAAGAAGAAGAAGAAGAGAACTTCAACCACTGCACTACTCAAGGCAAGCTAACACTTGCAATTATTATACCTATCCAATCCATCCTTGCAAGATAACCTATGCAAGATGCATTAGGCATGCATTGGTTATACAACTTTGATGATAACAATCCCAAGTTTTACTTGCAAGCTTTATTCTTTTATTTTACCAAAGTTCTTTACCTTTTGACAAGGGTTTAACTCGTCAATGCCCATTGTTATGGACATGGGTTTTGGACAAGAAGGGAGCGCTGGAGGCATCAATCGGCTAGCAAACAAGGACACATGGACGCAAGGTTTACCCAGGTTTAGGCCTCGTAGAGGTCTCTACTCCTACTTTTCTACTCTTGGAATTAATGAACGAATCGAAGATTACAGGGGCGCGCAGATGCAACCTGGAGAGAGTTGTGGAAACTAGGGTTACATGTGTCTCTTCGCCACCCCCTCCTAGCCTTTATATAGATAGGCTAGGTGTCGGGTAGCAGGTCGAGTCGGTTACAGATTAGGGTTTTCCCTTTGAACTTTCTATCTTAAGCTTCTTCTTGTGTCGCAAGCCATCGAGAGTCCGTGGGCCACTCGAATTCTCCATTTGGGCCTTGGAAACACCGTGGGCTTCTGCCGTATCTGGACCGTATATACCAAGCTCGAGTACCTGTACGGTATACCCATGTCAGTAGCCCCCGAGTGTCTAGTGGAATCGCAGATTCGAGTGGGGACTTTATGAAACCTTTCGAGTGCATGACTAGGTATTTATCGAGTGTTCAGTTTATGTCATAGGGATTGTTGATATACGTGCCTGATTTAACCGATGTATCGGTATTAGTTAACTGCCTTAGGGCAAAACAACGCAATCTACTCAAACTCGAGTCCCTGGACTCGAATTCGGAAAAGTGCTGGTGTAATTCGACTCAGGCCGCGGAGGTCTTACAGAAATCGAATTCCAGTGTATGGGTGTGAGCACTCAATGGGTCCTTCAAGGCATGTTCGTCGCACCTGCAGGCATGGATATGTTTTCTGGTAGTGTGAAATAGATGCGTTGCCAGGCCTTATTCAGGTCTTATCTTCACGATGTAAGCGTAGTATCCGAATTTTTGTCATCACGGAGATGATTTGGGTGGCCCAAGAGACGTAGTCTCTTTGTATGAATAGTATGAGGCGGAGTAGCCATAGCATTAGAGTGTGGATGTTATCAACACACAGTACGATGTACAAATAATCATAGGGTGCGTGACCAGCGCTCCGTATGGGAGTAGCCCCCGAGTGCCTGGTTGAGTCGAAGACTCAGGCGGGGACTAAAACTTTTTGCGACTGTTGTCGTCTTTTGTTGCTTGTTTTTAGTCGAATTTTCTTCCGGCGCTCCCTATGGGAATAACCCATAATCCTCAATCGAATCGTAGATTCGAGTGGTGGGTATGCCTTTAATGTTCTTATACCTGTAGAAAGATATATCATAGGGTGCGCGACCAGCGCTCCCTATGGGAGTAGCCCCCAAGTGCTTGGTTGAGTCGAAGACCCGAGCAAGGACTAAAGTATTCGAAATCTTCTACTGCTGAAATGACGTCAGTGCTGACAATGTGATGACCTTTGTTGCCCGCGTGAGCGGCTTTTACGGGACGTGATGAGTGGTGGGTCCCACTTTCTGACTTTGATTTGACCGGGCATATGTAATCTTCTTGTTTAACCGTGTCTCCTCGATTTCCACGCGTAGTGGAGATAGTGGGGGACGGTTCGTGTTTTGGCTTCACCACGTGTTGATGGCGATGTGCGCCACACGTCCAGTAGGGTTTCTGTTGGCCGTCCGATGGCATCCGTGAGGAGGTTAAGTAGCAGCGCAGCTGCGGTAATTTTCACATCTGCCTTTCTCTGCTCGTGCCTCCATTGCCATTGGTGCTGCTCTCTGCATCCCTGCGCACATCCTCTTCGCGGCACTGCACAAACTCAGTGTCTTTCTGAGCTACTTCCTCCGTTCTCACCGCCATCGCAAGATGGGCAAGAAGAAGGGAGGCGCCACCGCTAGGTCTGCCACCGCCATTGCTGCCACCAAGAAGAAGGGCGGCTCCGCAACTGTGGGCACCAGCACAGCCGACGCTGGGGAGAAGAAGGGCGCGGGTACCCGCATCACTAATGGCGCATGGCGCGCATCCATCATCAAGTCCTCCAAGCTTCATCTCCTGCGTCAAGATGGAGTTCTTCCCTCCATGGATGATGACTCACGAGTGCCTGGCGTGGAGGTAATTCCTTGCCCTCCTGGTGGTTTCCGGGTGATGTTCCTTGCGTTCATCATCCAAGGTCTTTCTCTGCCCCTGCATCCTTTCTTCAGGGGCCTCCTTTGCTTCTACGGGCTCCAGCTGCATCAGCTGACCCCGAATTCTATTCTTCATATCTCCTGCTTCATTACACTTTATGAGTGCTGGCTCGGAATCGAGCCGCACTTCGGCCTCTTTAAGAGGCTTTTCAAGCTGAAACGCCAGTCAGCATCTAGTTCTATAGTCTATCACGTAGGAGGCTGCGGAATCCATGTCGACTCTTCCGCCACGTATTTTGATGTCAAACTCACGGCGTCCGTCCAAGGGTGGAGAGACAAGTGGTTCTACATCCGCGACCAGAAGGCCGACGGAGAGCACTTCGGACTCACTCCCTTTGATCCTGCGACGCCGTGCAAGAGGAGGCATTCTTGGAAGAACATAGTGATGCCTGGTGAGTCCGAGGAGACGGAAGTGATGTACTAGCGTGTCTGCAACATCGAGAGTCGCATAGGCAAAGAAGAGGGAGGCGCTGCCCTTATTTGCACATGGTTGCACCGCCGCCTCCAGCCTCTGTAGGCCAGAGTCCATCCCATGTTTCACTGGGATGGCGCAAATGATGCCACTCACGTATCTGCCGATGGCATTTCCGCGGGTGAGGTTGATAAGAGCGTGCGCCTGGTGACCAAATACACCGTCAAGGAGGTTCTCCCGAGGGAACCAGTTGTGCCCCCTTTCGATGCTTCCAACCCTCCTCCTAAAGTAAAAGTGTTCTACGAAGTAGTTTCCTTTGTTGACTGCTTTTATGATGTTTTGACATATGTTGTCGTATATTCTGAATGTAGGACTGGAAGGTGTCTCCCAGCTTTCCCCCTCTGCCTGAGGGGATTATCCCAAGCGAAGTGGATCAAGAGGACGAGTCGGAGTCGACCGTCCCAGTCAAAGAGGAGGAGGGAGCCCCCAAGTCCAGTGACCCAGACACTCGCAAGCGTTCCCGCAGCAAGGACTCAGATGCCTCATCGCCAACAATGCCAGAAGGCCCCTCTGTTGTTGCAGAGGAGCTGATCCCCGCCATTCCTGTGTGCTCCATGGCTCCTCCTGCCCGGAAGAAGCTTCGACTGCCAAAGGAATCATCAGAGTCAGAGGAGCAATCCTTCGACCTTGATAGATTTGACTGGTAAGTTCTATATTCGCGACCTCGTTTTGGTTTCTTCTTTGAGTTGTTGTTTTTCCTAAAAATTTTGCTTGATGTGTGTTCCAGCCAAGCGGCGTCATCGTCTTCTGACGACGTCCAATTTGTGAAAGAGTCCAGAGTCGCAGACTCCAAAGCCAAGAAGATGGCTGAGCGGTCTCCTTCTCCTCCATTGGCGGCCCACTCTAGGCATAATTCATCGAGTTCCCTACATGCTGGGGAACATCAGATGGTTACCCGGATGACTGTGCGACAGCCTTCTTTGGAGTCTGTGGAGGATCATGTAGGTATCTTGTAATTGACAGTCGAATTTATTCTTCGCGCTGTTTGCTTGAACTTTTATTATCTCTTGATGCAGATCATCGTGAAGGAAGCTGCCCGCCTGGCCGAGCAAGTCCTTGACATGGGTCGACAGCATGCGTGACTTGACAATCGCCATCGCATTGTCGAAAGTAAGTCTTAACTTCGTCTTCATCTTTGTGAATTTCATTGATTCGATTTGGTGATATTCCCTGTATGTCGCAGCTGAGCATAATGAATTACTTCGCCATGTCGCAGCAGAGAAGACGCTAGTCGCAGCGACGAAGAATCACGACGAGACGATCGCAGCTTTGGAGGAGTCACGGAAGCGAGAGGAGGATCTCCGTGTCTCCACTTCTGAGAGGGAAAAGTTGTTCGAGGAGCAACTTTTCGCGATTGCCAAGTCCCTCTCAGGTCTTCTATTTCATCTAGATGTGACTTTCTCTTCTGTGCTTTGACGTATGGTTGTTATACTACGACTTTTGTGTATGCAGATGCCAGTGGCTTGAGCTTTGACGCCTAATCTCTGCGCCGCGCAGATGCTTTGGCAGGCACCATCGCAACAGTCGAAGACCGCAGTGTATCCCTCCAGGAGACGTTGGGGAAGGCCAAGGATGTACTCAGTCGTATCCGCGAGGACTTAACTCCCAAGGCCGGACTAATCGACAACCTTGGAGACTTGGTGGAGTCCCTGGCTGGAGGAATCCCCGCGTACTTCAAGAATTCGCAGCGCTCCATCGGTGCCACCATGGCACTCGCAATGGTGCAAGCCCATGGTGTGGAGATCGATCTTGCCACTATTTCTGAGGCGATGCCTATCGACGCTGGAGGCCAGCAGGTAGTGTTTGCTCCCTTTGCTGGTAAATGCAAAAATTATGGTCCTCGGCTTATTGAGACACTCGCCAAGTATTCCGAGGAGCGGCGTCAAGCAAAGGCTGCAAAGGCTATGGCATCTTGGGGTACTGTCGGCAAGTCCGTGGCATCGGAGACTACCACGGATGCGGTGAAGCCCCCAAAGCCCAAATCCAAGTCGAAGAAAAATCCTCCGTAGTTTGTCTGTGTAATAGCTCTAGTGTTTGGCCTTTTGTTTGTGGAACAATGCTTTTATGGGGGTACCCCAGTCAGGACTTTGATATGTTTGAATGCATCTAAGCCTTTGGTCAATGTATCCTCGGACTCTTATTTGATTTTGCTTGGTTAGTGATAGGGTACATCGAGTGGTCCTTCGAGTGATCCTCGTGATCCGTCACCCACTGATGAGACCTTGGCGCAGCCGCGCTCAAGGGTGGATGAGTTGTCCCTCCTGTCACAACTGCGCGATCACGTTAAGCAGCTGGAACGTAAGTTGCCCATCCTCCGTGGTAACGCGGATGTATGGAAGTCGAGGGTGGGGAAGGCTACCGCCCGCGAGCAGTATCTATTCGAGGAGGTGACGTAGCTGGGCGATCAATTCAACTGTTAGTTGTCTGCCCTCTTGTCTTCTCTTTTAGTCAGTCGCGGCAATTCTTTGTCTTCATATTTTGCCCTTTTTGCTTGGTGTAGTTGACAGTGCTTGCCATCTGCAGGATGAGAAAGACCAAATCTCCATTCGAATGAATGACCTGACCCAGGAGCAGCTTCAGGCGAGTGGGTACTTTTGGGTGGACCATGATCGTGCGATCACACTTGCGACCCTGCAGGATCGTGCTTCTCGAGTACTCCACTTTTTAAAGAAGGCGCAGTCGTGCCTTAGGCATATCTACCAAACGATGTTTCCACTGGACACCATCCCTTCAAGCCTATTGGCTCTTTTGGCAAAGTTCCAAGATCTGAGTGTCGTTCGCGAGTGTGTGCAGCAGCAGTTAGTGGCTGGTGCCAAGGCTGCTTTATCCCTGGTGCGACTGCATAGGCCAAATGTAGACGTTGCAGCTGTTGCTACTGGGCCGCCGACCCCGCCGGAAGATTCGACCTAGAACATGGTTCCACATTACCAGGCAGTTGATCGCCTAGCAAAATAAATCGTCGATTTCTACGAGGAGCAGACGGACATTCTTCTGTTGCAGCGGTAGCTTTAGTTTGTATCCTGCACACAATTGTACAAGTGTTGTAAAGTTCATATAGATATGTTGGATGTAATTAATTTCTATTGATATGTAAAGTGCTTACTAGCTTATATATTTTGCGAGTGTATTTGTACTCTGCAGTTCCTTTTCGTTAGCCTGACTTATTTTATCTCAGCACCTTGCCAACCTGCCAGGTGCCTTGCAACTGGGTTGGTGTTTATCAAGGGTTCGATTGATGTTGTGTCAGCTACTCGGAATACTGCGACTTGTTCATAGAACGACGATGTAAAGGGTGGCGTAGCCCCCGAGTGATAAGATTGCTAGAAAAAATGAGGGAAAACATAGAGTTTCGGGGCACTTAGCTTTATTTATTCGTAGAATAGTACGAGGTACAATGTGTGGCTAAGTAGCCTGGCTGAATAGCCTTAGTTATAATGTAAAAAACGACTAGGGGTAGAAGTGACAAAGCTGTGTGACGTTCCAGCGGTTGGAGTCTGCGACTCCGCTCTCGAAATCTTTAAGGCGATAAGCACCACCTAGGATTACTTCTGTAATCACGTATGGTCCCTCCCAAGGGGATTCGAGCTTGAGGTGCCCTTGCTGCTTCAGTCGTAGGACCAGGTCTCCTTCGACGAAGGATCTGGGGTGTAGCCTTTTGCTGTGGTAGTTGTGCAGGTTCTGCTGGTAGATCGTCGATCTTTGTGCTGCGATGTCCCATGCCTCGTCAAGGAGATCGACGGAGTCTTCGAGTGCAATTGATGACTCCTGCTCGATGTACGCGACCACCTGTGGGGCTTTAAAGCTTACTTCTATAGGTAGCACCGCTTAAGCGTCGTGCACCATGAAGAATAGGGTGTATCCCGTGATGCTATTTGGAGTTGTGTGCAGGCTCCAACGTACGGACTACAGCTCGTCTGGCCAACATCCGGCGGCTTGTTCGAGTGGCCGGAGGAGTCGCTTCTTGATTCCACTTCAGATGAGGCCGTTGGCCTTTTCGACTTGACCGTTGGTCTGTGGGTGAGCTATCGAGGCGTAGCTTATGTTGATTCCCAGGTTTTCACAGAATTCCTGGAACTCCTTGGAGGTGAAGTTCTTCCCATTGTCCATGATGATGCTATGTGGCACACTGAAGCGGTAGACAATGGACTCTAAGAACTTCACGGCGCTGGCTCCTTATTGGTTTGTCACCGGCATGGCCTCGATCCACTTGGTGAACTTGTCGACTGCGACCAAGAGGTATACGTAACCTCCTTGCGAGGATCTCGGGAGCTTGCCGACCATGTCGAGTCCCTATTGAGAAGGGCCAAGCCAATGGTATTGGCCGGAGTTCCGCGCCCGGTGCGTGCGGTTTGTCCGCCAATCGCTGGCAAGCGTTGTAGCGCTGGATGATGTCCTTGGCGTCGCGCATGGCCATGGGCTAGTAGAATCCATCTCGTAGAGCTTTGGCGACGAGGGCGCGACTGCCAGCATGGTGCCCGTAGGTCCCTTCATGGATGTCGAGGAGGACGGACCTTCTGTCCGCGCTAGAGACGCACCGCTGGAGTACTCCTGTGATGCTGCGCTTGTATAGTTTACCGTTGATGATGGCGAATGCCTTGGATTACTGTGCAATGTGTCGTGCGTCAATCGGATCGTCAGGAAGCCTCTTGCTGAGAAGATGTGATGTAGGGTTGAGTCCAAGATGGCTCGATCATCATGACACCCATTGGTCCTTCGAGTCCCGTGTCGAGCTCCATGTCGTCGAGTGCCATTGGCTCATTGGGTGGCGTAGCACCCGAGTCTGTTGACGCTCTTGCTTTCTTCTCTGTAGCCTTTGGCTTGATGGAGCGTTCGTAGATACACTCGAGAAATACCCTAGGTGGTATGGGAGCGCAGGTGGAGCCAATGTTGGCAAGTGTGTCTGCCTCTTCGTTGCTTTCGCGGTCTACGTGTCGCAGTTCATAGCCATCAAAGTCCCCTTCGAATGTGTCGTAGAGCTCGCAGTAGGCAATCATGTTGTCGCTCAGTGCGTCGCACTCGTGCATTGTCTCGTTCACCACCAGTTTGGAGTCACCGTAGATGATGAGCCTCTTGGCGCCACAGGCTTTTGCCATCCTCATCCCATGGAGTAGGGCCTCGTACTCAGCTTCATTGTTGGAGGCCGTGAACTACATTCGCAGAATGTATTTCAGCTTGTCCCCCTGGGGCGATGTCAGTACGACACCTGTGCCGGCACCATCCTTTTTTTTGGACCCATCGAAGTGCATTGTCTAGAGATAAGACATATCTGGATTTTCGGGGAGCTGGTTCTCCATCCAGTGCACAAGGAAATCAGGGAGGACTTGCGACTTGATCGCGTCGCGCTTTTCATATGTGATGTCTCGTGGAGACAGCTCGATTCCCCAAAGCGCAACTCGTCCGGTGGCATCAGGGTTGTTGAGGATATGCCCGAGTGGGGCCTCGTTGACCACCACGATTGGGTGCTCCTAGAAGTGGTGGCGTAGTCGCCTGGCTGTCATGAAGATGCCGTACGCCAGCTTCTGGTAGTGCGGGTACCGCTATTTTGTTGGCGTGAGCACCTCGCTGAGGTAGTAGACTAGGCGTTGGACCCCGTGGACCTTGTTTTCTTCGGCTCGTTCCACCACGAGCACCGTGCTGACCACCTGGTTGGTGGCGGAGATGTAGAGCAGCAGTGGCTCCTTTTCGCAAGGCGTCACTAGTACTGGCGAGGTGGATAGTAGACGTTTAAGGTCTTCGAATGCTTCTTGTGCTTCGTCTATCCACTCGAACTTGTCAGTTTTGCAGAGAAGTTGGTAGAAGGGTAGTGCCTTTTCGCCCATTCGACTGATGAATCGACTGAGCGCCATGATTCGCCCAGCCAGCTGTTGGACCCCTCTTACGTTCTTCGGCTTCTCCATGGCCAGTATGGCTTTTATTTTCTTCGGGTTTTCTTTGATTCCTCTCGCGGAGATGAGATACCCGACTTATTGCCCAGATGGTAAGCCGAAGGCGCATTTTTCCGGACCGAGCTTGATCCGACAGCGGTCTAGGTTGGCGAAGGTTTCGCGTAGATCGTTAATTAGCAAGGCTTCCTCTTTTGTTTTGATGACGATGTCATCAACATAGACATGGATGTTGCGACCAAGTTGATTCTTGAGGCAGGCCTCCATGCACTGCTGATAGGTGGCTCCTGCATTTTTTAGCCCGTAGGGCATCGTGTTGTAGCAGAACACACCAAAGGGCGTCGTAAACGCCGTTTTCTCTTGGTCTTCCTCCTTCATTCGAATTTGATTATAGCTTGAGTAGTTGTCGGGGAAGCAGAGGCGTTCACATCCCGCGGTGGAGTCGATGATTTGGTCGATTCGTTGCAACGGGAAGTGATCCTTTGGGCAGTGCTTATTCAAGGAGGTGAAGTCCACGCACATCCGTAAGATATCCATGTCTTTTTTGGGCACAAGCACTGTGTTGGCGAGCCAGGTGCTTTCCTTGATCTCGCGTATGAAGTTTGCGTCGAGGAGTCTGTTGATCTCCATTCCGACCGCTTTTGCTCTTGGTTCAGATAATCGTCGTATTGTCTGCTTGACTGGCCTTGCGTCTGGATTTACATTAAGTGTGTGCTCGGCGAATTCCCTAGGAACCCCTGGCATGTCTGCTGGACACCAGGAAAAGATTTCCCAGTGCTCATGGAGGAATTCGACGAGCACGAGTTCCTATGCGGAACTCAAGTTGTTGGCGATGAGGGCCATCTTGGTCGGGTCCGTTGGGTGGACCTGGACTTTCTTCGTGTGCACCGACGAGTCGAAGGACAGGTCGGGTGAACTTGGCCTGTTCAGGGGAGGCAGATTGTTGTCTGTCGACTCCTTTAGTCTTGCGAGTTCCTCCTGCATGCTGAAGGACTGGGAGATTCTGTTGAATTCCCTATCGCAGTTGTCAGACCTTTCGAAGTTGCCGTTGATTGTGATTATGCCGTTTGGACCCGGCATCTTCATCTGCAGGTAGGCGTAGTGTCGCACTACCATGAACCTCACGAACCCAACACGTCCAAGGATGCAGTGATATTGTGAAGGCTAGTCGACGACCTCAAAGTCGATGCGCTCTCGCCAAAAATTTTGCGGCGTGCCGGAGATGACGTCGAGGTTGATTTTTCCCAGGGGATATACGCCTTTCCCTGGGACGATGTCGTGGAACATCATGTCTAAAACTTCTAGACACGTCAGAGGAATCCTCATTGCACGCAAGGTACTCGCGAACATGAGGTTAATGCCGCTGCCGCCATCCATGAAGACACGACTCATGTCGAAACCCCCAATCTGCGCCTGGAGTACGAGAGGACAGAGGCCTGGACGAGGAACTTGGCGTGGGTGGTCATGCCTGTCGAAGGTGATGCAGGATTCGCTTCCACTGAGGTACTCAGTGGTGGAAGGAGGAGAGTTGATCGCCAAGTTGACTTGGCGAGTGCTGGCCTTCTGCACTCGATTTGAGGGACACCCCTTTTGGATAATCCCCATGTTGCCCACGGGTCATGGGTATGGTTTCCTGCCGTGATTCTGGACCGGTGCGGCCGCGGGTGGTTGTAGTCCGGGCGGTGGTGGAGGAGCTCCATGTGCCACGGCACCTAGGGCAACTCGATAGCCCCTGTTGAGTGCGTCGCGATTCATCCGAGCCAGACCCTCATGGAGCTTGAGAAACTCGCGACAGTCCTAGAGAAGGTGGCTGGATTTTTTCTTGCCGTCGTGCTTGTCGATGTAGAAGTGCACGTTGCACGGCCCGGATAGTTTGTCCTCGATGGTTGTTGCGGGTGCCTCTTCGCGAGTGCGGTGCTTCCCCACCTGCGTGGTTTTCCAGGAGTCGCGGTATCCACCGCTGTGATAGTTGTTGTTGCGGCTATCGTCGCATTTGTCGGCGTAGCCGGCTGCAACCATGTTGACGTCGTCGCGGTCATCGTAGATGTGCATTCGCCGCTTGCCTCAACAATCGTGTCGGCGCCCGAGGTCGTCGTCATCATCGGAGTAGGTGCGATTTTTCACCGAATCCTCTCCGTCGGCCCACCGATACGCAATTTCCATCAGGTTGTCGATTGTCTTAGGCTTTGAGCGGCCTAGCTCCTCCCTGAGCTCTATGCGGCGAACACCGCCATTGAACGCGTCGATTGCGCAGTCTTCCGAGATGTTTTCCACGGAATTCTTAATGATGGACCACCTCTGGATGTATGAGCGCAGCGACTCGCCATATCTCTGCTGGCAACTTCTTAGTTCTTCGATCGATGCAGGCCTTTCATAGGTGCCCTTGAAGTTGCATACAAAGCTATAGACCAGCTCTTTCCAGCTGCGAATGGATCCACGCGGGAGATTGTTGAGCCATGCGCGGGCGGTGCCCTGCAGCTGTAGCTGCAGGCATTGCATGGTCGTGCTTCGACTCCCTCTATGTAGCCTAACGGAGGAGATGTGGTCCTCCAACCAGATTTTTGGGTCTTGTAGGCCGTCGAACTTTGGGTTCTCCGACGGGACTTTGAACCCTTTAGGCATTCGTTTTTGCCTGATGGCCCTACTGAAGCATATGGTGCCACATAGTTCAGTCTCGGCCTCTTCTGAGTCAGTCGAGCGAGCGCGTCTTGCCCTTGATTTGTCGATTTTGCGCTGCATGAGGTCATCGCGCGCATCGTAGTCACGATCGTGCCCCCATGAGCACCGACGCCAGGACAGATCGTGACTATCGTCACTGGATGAGGGTGAGGAATAGTGTTTTGCCAGAGCCTTGCCTTTCTTCGACTCCGGCGTTGGCTCTTTGTCGAGGGCGGCCTCGATTAGCCCCAAGCCCACGATCATAGATTGGTGCGTGGTAGCTTGTGGATCTCCTGCTGGTGGCTGGTTGTTGTTGAGGTACATGGTGGCAGCTGTCACCACCGCTCGCGGTGTCTTTGGGACCTTGTTGCCCCGCGTGTCGACTGTCATAGAGCTAAAGTTGAGGACTTTTGCAGCTTCTATTTTTTCTTGCTCGGTGATATGGGCCATCCGAGATCACCTCTTGTTGGCCAGGTACTCGTTGCCTTTGGAGGAGGATCCTCCGTGGGAAGAGAGCCCAGCCCGTCGAAGACTCGACTCATCCGCCGCCTTTTTACATGCCTCGAGTTGCGCGATTGCATGTAGCTGGCGTCTGTACTCCTCCTTTAGTAGCCAATGGTAGCCCATCAGCATGTCATGTGGTGTGCCGGGGGCAGAGGATTGCCTCGCAGAGCTTCTCGGCAACGGGCCCACTCGTCATCAAGTTTAATCACGACACGCTCTCCTGTGTGTTTGTTCACCATGGTTGTCGGTTTGACTACCGCTCCGTTGTTGATAGGTGCGTTGTTGCTGCCGTTGGGTGGTTCAGCACGGTTGGGCGGTCCGGTGCTAGATCCGGGGCCACGTTTTCGTGATTGGTGGTGGTGTCGCCCGCATTGATGACCGCGCACATGAAGTGGTTAGGGAAGCTGTTGCTCCCGCAACTTTCAGATCCGGAGCCGTGGGCTCCATCTTTAGTGGCTAGATCACCCAGATCGGATCCACGACTGCTGTTGTTGTCCGTGCTCCCAGCTGTTGCCGAGGTGTTGAGATCGCCGAGGGTGCCAATTGGTGGCGGGAACCACGATGCTGAGCAATCACGGGTGCCATTGGCTAGTCAGGCATGCGAAGCGTGGCCATCTGACCAACCTGGAAGCAGAAGCTCCCAATCGCTAGACTGATTTCCTCACCCACGGACTCGAAAGCCGGGCGAGTGGCCAGCGTGTGGATGGTGAAGTTGAACGTGCCAAAGAGCTGGCAAATCTCCGCTGTTGCGGAGTTGTAGATCGCGGTTGATGGGGCTAAAGAAGCCGCGACATCAGCACTCCCAATTCCCACAAACGACACCAATTGACGAGGGTTTAACTCGTCAATGCCCATTGTTATGGACTTGGGTTTTGGAGAAGGAGGGAGCGCTGGAGGCATCAGTCGGCTAGCAAACAAGCACATAGGGACGCAATGTTTACCCAGGTTTAGGCCTCGTAGAGGTCCCTACTCTTCCTTGACTGCTCTTGGAATTAACCAAGGAATCAAAGATTACAGGGGGGCGCAGATGCAATCTGGCGAGAGTTGTGGAAACTAGGGTTGCGTGTGTCTCTTCGCCGCCCCTCCTAGCCTTTATATAGATAGGCTAGGTTTCAGGAAGCAAGTCGAGTCAGTTAAAGATTAGGGTTTTCCCTTTGAACTTTCTATCTTAAGCTTCTTCTTGTCTCGCAAGCAATCGAGAGTCCGTGGGCCACTCGAATTCTCCATTTGGGCCTTGGCAATGCCGTGGGCTTCTGCCGTATCTCGACCGTATATACTAAGATCGAGTACCTGTAGGGTATACCCATGTCACTTTAGTTAGTAAATTGTGAGTATTGGAAAAATATGATAGATATCATAAAGAGTATAAAACTAGGCCTAACTAGTTATACTTAGATGTCATCAAAAGGCATAACCTAGAGCTGGATAGTTACACTTGATCAGCACCCCTCATTAGTGAATACCCTCAACTTTAGTAGCTAGTGATAAGCATAAAAGTTGATCGTTTTCGATGGGAATACTTGGTGAAAATGATTATGAAAACCTTGGAATGATGGTTCATTCAATTAAAATGTTTTGACATGTGTTATGAACACAAAATGACTTGATGATGAAACTTCTCGAGGCATGAGCCTTAACCCTTTATAAAAACTAATGGTTGGGTTTGAATGCGATACCATTCCAATTTTACGTACAACCACAATACCTGAATTGGGTAGGGCTTAACTAGAAGTTTATATGCCTTAGTATGGGTTCCCTCGCGGAAAGAGGTTGAGCTGAGGCTACTTCGTGAATGTGAATGTCCACCTATGCAGTGCCCAGGATGGAAGATGGCCATGGCTAGGAGGCCAAGCTCATAGGGTAGGTGCCTATACTAGAATGTGTAATTGAAAGGTTAGGATTGATTATCCACATACTAAGTATGATGATTCAGGGTTATCCCTGACGGATGTATCGAATTTTGTGGTGAAAGTGTACCACCTCTGCAGAGTGTCAAACTATTCGAATAGCCGCGTCAGTGGTGATACGTCCAAAATGTATCTACTTTCCCGAACACTTTTTCTATTGTTTCTCCTCTAAACTTGTGTGATTTGGATGCAACTAACGCGGACTGACACTGTTTTCAGCAGAATTGCCCTGGTGTCTACTTTTCGTGTAGAAAATCAACTATCAAGAAAAATCCCGTAAAATATGCCAAAAATCCTATTTCACCAGAAGACTCCCAGAGCCAGAATACGCGACGGAGGGGGCTGGGCCTAGGCCACACCACCTGGCTGCGCGGGCTAGCCCAGGCCACGCCAGGGGCTGGTCTGGCCGCCCCAGACTCCCCCTCGGTCTCCCTCTTTGCCTATAAGTTGCCTTCTGACCTAAAAACTCAGGGGGGTTCGGCGTTTTTCTAGAAGGAGTTCCGCTCCGCCGCCACCACCAGATTTCACGAAACAGTACTAGAAACTTTGTTCTGGCACCCTGTCAGAATGGGGAATTGGAGGAGATCATCGCCATCATCGCTTCTCCATCGACCATCCATGTTTCCCCCATCTATGAGTGAGTAATCCGCCGCCGTAGGCTATGGGGATGGTAGGGATTGGATGAGATCGTTCATGTAATGGCATCAGATTATTAGGGCATGGTGCCTAGTATCTTTTATTAGTGGTTTATGACTTTGTTGCGACTTGTTGTGCTTAATGCTTGTCACTAGGGCCCAAGTGCCATAATTTCATATCTGAACATGTTATTGATTCATTATGATAGTATTGTTTATGGTCTTATCTGCAAGTTGTATACACACATTGTTGTCCGGAACCAATGGCCCCGAAGTCACAGAAATCGGGATAACCGGAGGAAATGGCTTTGATGTGAGGATCACATCTGTTCACGGAGTGTTAATGTTTTACTCCGGTGCTCTATTAAAAGGATCACCTTAATTGCCAGTAGTTCCCTTGAGGCCCCGTTGCAAACGGGCTGGCAGGACAAAAGATGTTGTGCAAGTTCTCATTGCGAGCACGTATGACTATATATGGAACACAATGCTAGGATTATCTGGTACTTGGATGCTTTATCTTATTTATCTACAATTTCCCTATGTTCTGATTGCTATGTGAATTGTCTTATCCATGCAACACCCGTCCATCCATCCCTATGCCTACCGCACTCGAATCCTACTGTTTACTGCTATTGTTACTGCTATCTCTACTTTACTATTCCTGCTACAAAACTGTTGCTACTGATAAACTGTTGTGAGTAAGATTGTTTCTAGGTGCAGCTGAATTGACAACTCAGTTGTTAAGGCTTATAAATATTCTTTGGCTCCCCTTGTGTCGAATCAATAAATTGGGTTTCACTTCCCTCGAAAATACTGCGATACACCCCCTATACTTGCGGGTCATCAAGACTATTTTCTGGTGCCGTTGCTGGGGAGCATAGCTTTATTTATCAAGTTCACTTGGATTCTCTATTGTTCGCTGCTATCCATCCATCATGGGTAAGTCTCGTGATGGCAAGTTTCCTATTTTACCATCCACTACAAGAAGAGGTACAATTCTGAACACCTCTATTGCTCTTGATTCACCATCTGTTATAAGTAAGCTCGTTACACCACCACATACACATGCTACACACACTTCTACTACTGCTGAATCTGAAACTTCTGATGCTTATGATGCTGCTTCTACTGTGCTTGATAAGAGTGGTTCATTAGGTCCTTTCCCAGATGCTACGATTGCTAGAACTATAGTTAGAAATACTGAAACTCGTAACGAAGACACTACCACACATGTTAGTTCACCTGAGTCTAGTGAAAGTTATGATATTGAATATGGTTATGTTGAGCTGACCTATGAATTTATTAAAGAATGTAAAAACACCCATGATACGAGTGTTGCTAAGAGTCTCCTTGAGAGGCGTACTATTAGACCCAAATTGTCTCATGTTGCTAAGTTTGCTGCTTCTCCCATAAACATTATAGATGAAGATTATGATTTCTCTCTCGATCTATCTTACATAGCTATTGTCGAGAAAGAACCTTTTTGTGGGACTAAGAATGAAAGTGCGGTAGCACATATGAATGAACTTTCTACCATGAGTGGATTGTTTTCTGATGATATTAAGATGCGTACTTACTTTGTTGCTAAGATTTTCCCCTTTTCACTGAAAGGAGAAGCTAAAACTTGGTTTAGTAATTTACCTCCTGGATCTATTGATAGCCCTGATTGCTTGATTAGTACTTTCCTGCAGAAATATTTTCCTCCTAGTGCTAGACATGCTATTTTGCAGGAACTTTTTGATTTTAAACAGGGAGAAAAAGAGATATTGCCTGAATCTTGGGAAAGGTTTTGTGCTTTGATTCATGCACAACCTGGAAGTCCATTACCTAAGAATGAGCTTCTTGATATATTTTATAATGGACTAACCAAAGAATCTTGGACATACCTAGATAGTTGTGCTGATTGTGTTTTCAGGAATAGGACTCCTAAGGAAGTTGAGGAATTAATGGCTAAAATAAGTAAGAACTATGAAGATTGGACTCCTCCTAAAGAAGCTATACCTGAAGTAATTGTACCTGAACCTACTATTCCGGTACCTATTCCAACATCAAAGAAGAGGGGAGTTATTGAATTAAATGATGAAGGAATCTAAGAAATGTCTTAAGGAAAAGGGAATTAAAGCTGCAGATGTCAAGAATTTACCTCCTATAGAAGAATTATGTAAGCCTATTCCCTACTCATCCACTATCGAGGTACACTCTCTCCAACATTTTGATGAAGGTGATATCCCTTATTCTAAACCTCCTGGTCAATGCTTAGAAGAATTCGATATCTTTATTGTTAAGCAAGATAATTTTAATAAAAGGGTGCAAAATCATCTAATGGAAAACACTAGAGCTATTGTTGAGTTGAAAGATATTGTGGAAAGAACCTCTAATGATGTGAAAATGATTGTTAAACACTTTCAAATGGTTCGAACTCAAATAGATCAACTCATTAAAGTGCAAAAATACTTGCTAGTTAATGCTGCTAAACAAAAACATGCTTGTGAAATTAGAACTAGAAGTGGAGCTGCTACCCAGGATCCTCTTTATCCTGAGGGGCATCCTAAAAGAATTGAGCAGGATTCTCAACAAGGTGAAAATAGTGGCTCTACTCATAAGAAAAGGAAAAAAGAAACATAAAACTATTGTAGAACCCTCTGAACCTGCTATAGATCCTAATAGTATATCTGTCTCTGATGCTGAAACTGAAAGTGGTAATGAAGAAAATGAAGTTCCTAATGAAGAAAAAGTTGAAGAAGAACCTGAAAACCACACTAAGAATACTAAATACACTAAAGAAGATTTTATTGCTAAGAAACATGGTAGTGAAAGAGAACCTTGGGTCCAAAAACCTATGCCTTTCCCTGATAAGAAACACAAGTCAAAGGAAGATGAACACTATAATAAGTTTTGTGAGTAGATGAAACCTTTATTCCTGCTAATTCCTTTGATTGATGCTATTAAATTGCCTCCTTACTCAATGTATATGAAGGATATTGTCTCGAATAAAAGGAAGATCCCTAATGAAGAAATTTCTACCTTGCTTGCTAATTATTCCTTTAATGGTAAGGTTCCAAAGAAACTTGGAGACCCAGGGATTCCAACTATCCCTTGCTCTATTAAGAATAGTTATGTTAGAACTGCTTTGTGTGATTTGGGATCTGGAGCTAGTGTTATGCCTTTCTCCCTCTATAAGAGGCTTCAACTAGAAAAATTAATACCAACTAATATATCTTTGCAAATGGCTAATAAATCTACCACTATTCATGTTGGTATATGTGAGGATGTACCTGTTCAAGTGGCTCATAATTGCTTGATATTAACTGATTTTGTTGTTCTTGAAATGCCTGAAGATGATAATATGTCTATTATTCTTGGGAGACATTTTCTTACTACTGCAGGAGCTGTTATTAATTGTAATCAAGGAAAGGTGACCTTTAATGTTAATGACAAGGAACATACTGTCTATTTCCCCAAGAAGATTGAAAGGACTTATGGTTTGAATTCAATTGAACATGTTGAGGGCATTCAAGTTGGAGAAATATATTGTCCCATACCAAGAGAAATTTTGAAACTATTATGATTGGGACCATTGCTATCAAGGTTGAGGTAACATAATCATTAGTGGAATGCAAAGTTTTGGCTCATATGAAATTGTTTTGGTAACAAGACCTGATCAACCTTGTTAACAAAAGGATTTCATTGAACAAAACAATGTTTTCACTATGATTATCTCCGTTTACTTCTATTGCTATCCATTTTAGTTTTTACTTTCGTTTAGTTTTCTTCTTGTTGTTAGTTGCTTGCATTTTAGAGTCTCCTGGAACTTCTGTAGTTCTAGCCCTGTTTTGTCATTGCATCATTTCCAAAAAAATCTGTCTGTCAGAAAATCATTCTTCTATACCTGAAAATTGCCCAAAAATAAAGTGTCTTGAAAAATGCCAGAAAATTCATATTAAATTTTTACGTGAAAAAAGGGGCAGAGGAGTACCTGGGAGGTACCAGGGGGACCCACCAGGCAGGCACACCACCTGGTGGCGCGGCCTGCCCTGGTTGGCGCCATGCCCTGGTGTGGGCCACCCCTGGCTCTCCACTAACTCTCTCACCTGCCACTTTCTTCTATCTCCCGAGTAAGCTCCAGTTCATTGCTAAAAATCGCGTTCTTGTTGTGCTTGCTCTCGATTTTTTTCGATCTCTTTCCTCACCCCATCTTCCTTGCTGAAATTTGGAGCACTTGTTCTCTGGTATGTGACTCCTCTCCTTGTCCAAGTAGATTTGAGTTTAGTGGATTATATCTTGAGTATTTGGCTGTTGTAGGTGATAGGTTTTGAGGTCTTGTAAGCTTGTTTGATGCTTAGAGATATAGTTTTGATGCATGTTTAGGACTCTTACAAGTCCCTATGAGTAGAATCCTTCATTATATTTACTTTGCAATCACTTGTTTAATAGGTGTTTAAATTTTAGAATAGAAGATGAGTGAGCACCACCTAAACCAACATGAACTATGGGTGCCTGAGATCATGAAGGTCCACCGGGAGGAGGAAGTTTTTCCCTCCATTTATCCATGTTCTGAGTTCATGAGAGCTGCAGGAATTCTCCAAGATTTCCACACTTTGGTTTCTAATGCAGGGTTAGAGCACTTTTTGGAAGATGAACCTTGTCAATTTGTGAAGGTAACCATGTCTGTGGTGCAGGACTTCCAATTTAGTCACTCTTTGCCTAACCCCATGGTCCATTACAAAATTTACAATATTGTTGTCTACCTTTCTCTTGATGATTTTTGTGCAGCTATTAACGTACCTCAATGGGAATCATGTAGAAGGATTAAGGAGCGACCTGAACCACTCATGGATTTATACACAGAAATTTGCCAAGGGAGCAGCTTCTCGAAGGAGAATGGAAAAATCCGTAACATTCATCTTCCCTCCATTCGTTACTTTGACTACTTTGTTGCCAAGTGTGTCCTTGCTAGGAAAACTTCCAATAAGTTATCTTCTTATGATCTAGCATTTATCTCTGCTGCCCTTAAACGAGATAGGTCTTACAACTTAGGTGCTTTGATAGCTTTCCGTCTTGCTGCTAACCGTGAGAGAGGTGGAATTTGTGGAGGCCTAATTGCTTCTCGTTTACTAGCATTGCATGGTTTAGTGCCTCATCATCTAGACCTACAGTTCCCCATAGAAAGGCTTGATTTTAATTCCATGATACATCATAAATTTGTTTCCTCGTGGGCTAGTATGAGTGAGTTATCTTATGAAATAACCTTTCTCAAAGCTGGTTGGAGAAAGAGCAAGTCCGAGTGTGTTGTTCTTTTGCATGCACCTGTTTTGTTTAACCTTGATAACAGGGAAGGATGGTCCCTCACTAAGGAGGAGCTTGACACGTACTTGGGAGAGCTCTCCCAACAGGAGCAGGACACTGGAAGGGAGGTCACGGATGATTCGGTCTAGCCCTCGAATGAGGGAGAGTCTTCATATCAACAGCCTGCTTATGATTGGGGAGCTTCTTCTTCTTCCCACGGGCCCAACTACGACCATTCTTATCATGATCCACCTTCTTGGAACCCTTACCCGTATCTAGATTGATACCCACTTAGGCCAAAAGCCTAAGCTTGGGGGGAGGTATGCCGACACCGCATTCATCTCCTTATCATGTTGCGTCGGTACTTTGTATATTCATGTTTCGTTCTCCTTTTAGTTTTCGTTCTTTCTTTGCTTTTGCTTTCTAAAACACAAAAAAGACCAAAAATATTTCCGTTGTTTCTCTTTGGGTTGTTTCTTCTTTTTGCCTTGGTTTGCTTTTCCCTTTTGTCTTGTTTGAACTATTCGAAAAACCCAAAAAGATTTTGCTTTGCTTGTTTTTTCTCTTTGGTTCTTGTTTTAAAAATCAAAAACAAAAAAAATATTTGTCGTTCTTCTCTGGTTTTGTGAGTTTGTTGCAGGGTTCAGCAGTCCTTAGTGAATATTGGTTTCATATTATTATTCAAGCCACACAAGTGAAGAGCAATAATGAGGATTAATGATAACTTGAGGCGTGGTAAGAGGCTGGTAATGAACTCTATTTGTTTTCATTTTTGTACATATACTCATTATTCTGGGCATGCTTAGTCCGTTTGTGTAAGGTGTATGTTATCTTTCGATGCTTAGTAGTTCTTGCTTTCGTTTGATTAGTTCCAGCTTACTAATAGTTTGTAGCATGTTTTATGAATGTTTGCTTGCATTACTCTATTCATAACTTAGTATGACACCGTGGTATGCTCCTCTGAATGTTTCATTTGAATTGACTTGGCACATGCTCACGCATGCACATGACTGTAATAATAAGTTAAGCCTTGATGAATTATTTTTCCTTGAGGATCTTGAATCACTTTCATGCCATGATTATTCCTGTTTTGTTGCAAGCCTGATTATGACAGCTATTGCTCTCTTGTTTGTCGCTCCCTTACTATTGCTAGCCTTCACTTACACTCAGTATATTTTACTCAAGTTTCCAACTCCCTAAACCAAATATCTCCAAAGTGTCCACCATACATAGCTATTAGCATCATTTGCTACTTCCGTGCATATTCAATATGCCTTGTTTTCTTCCGAATAAAATGTTTGCTTGTTATGAGAAAGTTAGTTAGTAAAGCTCTCGCAAACTTGATGGCACACTATATTTTCTTGCACTTAATAAACCTGAACCATTGTGTCCTTCTTTGTTGCGTATATGCTTGCGCTTTATAAGTTGAAGTTAGCAGAACCATGTATCATGGGGAACGCTTTCAACATTTCATTGGTACTTAGTACCTTGTTGATATCATGTTCTTTTGCTTATGGATCCCGGCGGTGTGAAATAAAAGTGGAACTTGTAAGATCATGGAGTTTGTATGTATGTTAGAGAAACGCCTAGGCCGCTAGCCTAAGCCATGCCTAATCATGATGGAAACTTGCAGCATAACCGTAATGAGAATTCTATGAAGCATCCTCGATAAAATCTATGCACATAGTAAATAAAAAGATCGCTGAGATTCTCATTGTCTGTTTTCCTTGTCATTTTGATTATGGGACAGCTCATGTGTCATGTGCAAGGGGTACCCCATTGGCGGTTCTCTATGATACGTATATACTTACAATGACAAGAGCTTACTTGTGACTGAAGTTGAGTAGCATGAGGATCGGTCTTCATAAGTAAGGGGCATGAGACTTTGATTTATAACTTGTCAAGCATATCCTCTTAGTTGTGTCACTTTAACCTTAACCATTTAAAGATGCTTATGATAGGGGCAATGAGAGCTCAAAGCTAACGAGTACCATACTTTCAGCATTTGGAAGCCTTTCAAACTTTTCAAAACCTTTTTGTTTTCCTTGTTGAGTCACCACATATTCTATGAGAACCTTCTTGAGAGCATAGTTGTCATTCTTTGTACTTGTCTCAAAACTTGATTATTCGTGTTATGACTTTGATGCTTGTATCTTTGATATCTTTACTTCTAGTCATCACTTGAACTTCAGAGGTGCCTTGACATTCACAATCAAAGGCAAGCGAGATACCACTCTATCATACCTTTTTATGAGCATTGTAATGTTGCTTATGTTTATGCTTCATGCTACTTATTAATTTTGAGATGGAATCTATTCATAGCTTGCATTGACTATTAAGTAGACTCAGTAGCATACTCTTTATTATGAATTGCCTTAGTAGTTGGTCACATGCTGAGAATATATACATCATATGAAGCAAATGTGTTCGTGAAAGTTCTTTTATCGCACTCAGTTTTCAACTGAATTGCTTGAGGACAAGCAATAAGCTAAGCTTGGGGGGATTTGATACATCCAAAACATATCTACTTTTCCGAACACTTTTGCTATTGTTTCTCCTCTAAACTTGTGTGATTTGGATGCAACTAACGCGAACTGACGCTGTTTTCAACAGAATTGCCCTGGTGTCTACTTTTTGTGCAGAAAATCAACTATCAGGAAAAATCCCGAAAAATATGCCGAAAATCCTATTTCACCAGAAGACTCCCGGAGCCAGAATACGATACAGAGGGGGGCTGGGCCCAGGCCACACCACCTGGCCGCGCGGGCTAGCCCAGGCCACGCCAGGGGGTGGTCTGGCTGCCCCAGACTCCCCCTCGGTCTCCCTCTTCGCCTATAAGTTGCCTTCTGACCTAAAAACTCAGGGGGGTTCGACGTTTTTCTAGAAGGAGTTCCGCTTCACCGCCACCACCAGATTTCACGAAACAGTACCAGAAACTCCGTTCTGGCACCCTGCCGGGACGGGGAATTGGAGGAGATCATCGCCATCATCGCCACCATCGCTTCTCCATCGACCATCCATGTTTCCTCCATCTATGAGTGAGTAATCTCCCGATGTAGGCTATGGGGATGGTAGGGATTGGATGAGATCGTTCATGTAATGGCATCAGATTGTTAGGGCATGGTGCCTAGTATTTTTTATTAGTGCTTTATGACTTTGTTGCGACTTGTTGTGCTTAATGCTTGTCACTAGGGCCCAAGTGCCATGATTTCAGATCTGAATATGTTATTGATTCATTATGATAGTATTGTTTATGGTCTTATCTGCAAGTTGTATACACACGTTGTTGTCCGGAACCAATGGCCCCGAAGTGACAGAAATCGGGATAACCAGAGGGAATGGATTTGATGTGAGGATCACATGTGTTCACGGAGTGTTAATGCTTTGCTCCGGTGCTCTATTAAAAGGAGCATCTTAATTGCCAGTAGTTCCCTTGAGGCCCCGCTGCAAACGATCTGGAAGGACAAAAGATGTTGTGCAAGTTCTCATTGCGAGCACGTATGATTATATATGGAACACATGCCTAGGATTATCTAGTACTTGGATGCTTTATCTTATTTATCTGCAATTGCCCTATGTTCTGATTGCTATGTGAATTTTCTTGTCCATGCAACGCCCTTCCATCCATCCCTATGCCTACCGCACTCGAATCCTACTGTTTACTGCTATTGTTACTGCTGTCTCTACTTTACTATTCCTTCTAAACTGTTGCTACTGATAAACTACTGTGAGCAAGATTGTTTCCAGGTGCAGCTGAATTTACAACTCAGTTGTTAAGGCTTATAAATATTCTTTGGCTCCCCTTGTGTCGAATCAATAAAATATGTTTCACTTCCCTCGAAAATACTACGATACACCCCCTATACTTGTGGGTCATCAGCGGTCATGGATAGTTGGAGTGGCCATACTGTTCCGTTGTCAGATGTTTTCAAAAATGACTTGTGAATTGAACTATGACCTTGACTTGACCACAACAGGGTTGTGGACATGAAAACTAGGTTCCCACTTAGGTGATGTAGAAATTTAAATTAGTTTTCTTTACTTCTTAACTCAGTATGAAATAAACCTGGCTTTTGCAAATAAACCTAGAGCTTAAGATTCCTACTAGAACTACCTTACTTGTTAGTGATAGTTTGCGAGTACTTAAAGAGTACTCATGGCTTTGTCCCTAGCTATTCCCATGGCCAGACTATGAGGAGGACTACTAGGAAGATGGACAGCAGGAGGTCTATGACAACTAGGATCATCTCCCATCGTCAGCATTGCCTGTGACTCTGAAGATGGAGCCCCTACTACGTTTACTTTCCACTGCTTTGATTGTATTAAGACTAGATCATGAGATCCTTTATTTGTAAGACCTTTATTATAGTTTGTAATGGATGATGTACTATGGTACCAATTATTTTATGTCTTGCAAAAATGGTAATCCTGGGATTGCGATGTATGGAATAATAGGCATCTGGGATTAAAAATCTGGGTGTTGACAACTTTGGGATGCCTTATGATATTAATAAAAGCGACAACTACAACAAGAAGACAAGGGGTTTGAAATAAATCCTCTATTACTTGGTATTCTACACAAGAAGCAATTTACCGGAGATGAAGAAGATCCTGATCCATATGAGCACATTGCATGTTTTAAAGATATATAAGGCACTTTCCAATTGACGGGATATACCCCTAATGAGGTAAGGGTTAAACTTTTTAGTCAGACTTTGACTAGCACATCTCTCTCATGGTATAGATCTCTACCCCCAAAAGCCACTACTACTTGGGATAATTCAGCCTGTGAGTTTCAAGCAAAATATTATCCATTCTCAAAATCTTTTGGAATCAGGCTTCTTATAATGACTTGGAGAAACCGTCCTAATGAAGGACTAGTAAGAGCTTATATTAGATTTAAAGGTTTACTTCATCTATGTCCTCATCATGATTTGCTTGAATGGTATTTATTGCATATCTTTTATGGCGGTTTAATTGAACCTAATAAAATTGAGCTAGACTCTTTCCCGCAAGGAGCCTTTATGAATCTTCCTATAACTAAATCTTGGGCTTTACTTAATAAAATTCGTGATCATAGAGTTTCATGGAATTTTGGTCTAGGAAGCGAAGGAGGTGTAGAAATAGATCATGATTGTATTCATGACTATAATAAAAAGGGCCATGTTAAAGAATTATCTAAAGAACTTGATCTAGACTCAGATCTTGTGTTGCAAGTTGTTAAAGCTTTTATAGAACACATCAAAGATCCAAAAGAGGGTTTGGTCAAGTATGATCCACCACCGGAACCTGAGAAGAAAAGAGAAGTTAAAGCAACACTGGCCTCCCTAGAACCAACATGTGAGATACCTTCCCTAACACTGCGCAAAAGCATAGTTTTTAATATGAACAGGTCAAAGCAGTACATGAGAAAAAGGAAGAGGAAAGTGTGCCAGAAGTTGAGGAACATCTGGAAGAAACCAAAGATGAAGAGGTAACCAAGGAACCAATTATGGCTATGTATGCACATTGTAACATAGTTGAACTTGATGAAGAGACTTCCGTATTTGTTGTAGGTAAAAAAAATGTAAAAGATGTGGGTAAGCCTATTCTTCCATGCATATTTAAGGAACCCTCACATTATGGTTTATGCGATCTTGGCACCGAAGTTAATGTTATATCTTATGATTTCTCCTTAGAAATAAAAGAATAAATAGGACCGGCTAGAACTGAAAATACGGATATGATGATCATTTTAGCTAATAAAAATCTTAGGGTTCCAATGGGAGTAGTTGAAGATGCAACTGTCACAACTGGCAATAAAAAATTTCCTATCGATTTTGTAGTTGTTGATATGCCAGCTAACTCTCTTTGCCCAATTATTATTGTGAGAAACTTTTTGAGTGATATAGGTGCCAATGTTTATTTAAAAAAGGAGATTGTGTCTCTTAAGCTTGGGAAAGAGGAAAAAGAATTCCACTTTTCCAAATTTAAAGACAGGCCTCTACAAATACAAGAAGAAGAGAAAGAGAAAACTATCGAGGAAATGGTAGCTCTCTTCTTTAGTGATCAAAAAGAAGAAACAAAAAGAAGAACTAGTTATGGAGGACAAGTCCCTAGAAGAACTACAAGATGAATTCAATTCACTTCCCATTATAGGGCCTCCAACTAATGAGGCTTTGGAAGAGCCAGAAAGGAGAGGGGACGAGGAATTACCACCCTAGAGTTGAAGACTCTACCAGATAATCTTAAATACGGAGTTTTAGATGATACAAATAAATTTCCTGTTACTATTAGTGCTAAAATTTCAGGGAATGAAGAAGAAGAACTCATTAAAATACTTAAGGAGCATCGCAAGGCCTTTGGGTACTCAATGGATGATTTGAAGGGCATTAGTCCCATGATAACTATTCATCAAATATTCATGGAGGAAGGTGCTAAACCAGTTGCGGAATTTAATAGACGGTTGAATCCCGAAATGAAGGAAGTGGTAAGAAAAGAAATAATACGCCTATTGGACGCAGGTATAATCTATCCTATAAAATAAAGTGAATGGGTAAGTCTTGTTCATTGTGTCCCTAAGAAGGGCGGTTTTACTGTTGTTCCTAATGAAAACAATGAAATGTTACATACTAGAACTATTGTTGGACATAGGATGTGTATAGATTTAGGAAATTGAATAAAGAAACTAGGAAAGATCACTATCATTTACCATTCATAGATCAAACTTTAGAGAGGTTAGCAAACCACACTCATTTTTTCTACTTGGATGGATACTCTGGTTTTTCTCAAATAACTGTTCACCCTGATGACCAACTTAAAACAACTTTCATTAGTCCTTATGGTTTATTGTAATGCTCTAGCTACTTTTCAAAGGTGCATGACTGCTATTTTTGTGGATTTTATAGAACTGATAATGGAAGTATTTATGGATGACTTTTCTGTCTATGGAACTTCGTTTACTAGTTGCTTGGATAATCTCAAAAGAGTTTTGCAGCGTTGTGAAGAGACCAATATTGTTCTAAACTGGGAGAAGTTCCATTTTATGGTCAAAGAAGGTATAGTCCTTCGACATAAGATATCAGGTAAGGGAATTGAAGTGGATAGAGTTAAGGTTGAGGCCATAGAGAGAATGTCAGAACCTAGGGATATAAAAGGTATGAGAAGTTTCCTTGGTCATGTGGTTTTTTTATAGAAGGTTAATTAGAAATTTCTATGGAATATCTAAACCTTTGACTAACCTTCTACAAAAGGGAGTAAGATTTAATTTTGATGATAAATGTCTTGTAGCCTTTGATAAACTTAAATATGCTTTATCCCATGCTCCTATCATTAAACCACCTATCGGGGATCTGACTTTTGACTTAATATGTGAAGCTAGTGATGATGTTGTAGGAGTAACTCTGGGACAACATATAGGTCACATATTTAATATTATACATCATGCTAGTAGAACTCTTAATGGTGCTCAAAAGAATCATCCTAAGGAAGAAAGGGAACTTTTTGCTGTATTTTTCTCTTGTGATAAATTTTGTTCTTATATAGTTGATGCAGAAGTAAGAGTTCATACGGATCATGATGGTTTAAAAGAACTCCTTGAAAGGAAAAATCATAAGCCAAGACTGATCTGTTGGATCCTTTTACTTCAAGAATTTGAGTTGCAGATTATGTAAAGGCAAGAAATAATTATGTTGGATGTAGTGTCCATATTTTCCCAGCAAGACACTAATCTTATTGAAAGTAACTTTAGTCCTGGTGATTTTCGTTTACGAGAATTGTTAAATGAATTAAGGTCAATTCCTC
This sequence comes from Avena eriantha, assembly GCA_910589775.1. Lineage (NCBI taxonomy): Eukaryota > Viridiplantae > Streptophyta > Magnoliopsida > Poales > Poaceae > Avena > Avena eriantha. The sequence continues at coordinate 274,721,335 of OU342743.1, forward strand.
CAAAAGAGAAGAAGTCTGTGTTGTTGTAGGAGCTTGCCATCCCCGAATAAGTAAACGGTAAGTGCAAGGTAAGTATTCTTACTCAAATAAGGGATTTGCTTTAACAGATTTGACTTTTGAAATTTTTTCCTTTGAATTCCTCATGTTTTTTGAAGTTTCTGAAGGTTTTTACCAACTATACGGGTGCAACTATACGATCGGAGGAAATATTTCGGCTGTATAGTTGGTCATGAAACCTTCTGTATCTTCTTTGTGATTTTTTTTTCAATGTCTGGATCTATATGGTCGCAAGTATACGACCGAAGAAAATATTCCAGCCATATAGTTGGTCGTTAAACTATCAGACACTTTTGATTTTTGATGTTTGTATCTATACGGTCGCAACTATACGGCTGGAATAAATTTTCGGCCATATTGTTGGTCGTTAAACTCTCAGACATTTTTGTTTACTTTTTCGTTATTATGATATTAAAAAAATTGTTTTGTCTGTTTCGAGTCATAAACTAATCGACATGGACTCGAGATATTTTGAAATATCTGCCCAGAACCAACTATACGGCCAGAGCTATACGGGTTGCACCCGTATAGTTGGTGCTTATGCGGCAGGACTCTTCCAAATCCGCAATTTCTTTTCCTGTTTCGTTAAAATTCTTTTCTTGGCCGAGAATTTGGTGTTTATCGCGAGTTTTACCGACCTCTGACCCCCCTTATATACTGCCATTGAATCGAATCTACCTCTTATTCACACGTGAGGACACGCAACCAAGGGACAAAAGCCAAGGAGAAAGGTTCCTATGGAGATCGGGAGAAATAGCGAGCAAGGCAAGGAGATCAAGATTGTCCCTATGGAGTTCCTCGACGCCGACAATGCACGTCGGAAGAGGGAGTTGAAGACCCACGAGCTAAAGATTGAAGAGATGGACAAGGAGACATCGGGGACACCCAAATATCTTTGGTTGTTGCGACTTTATCTTGATAAACTTGATGAAGATATTGAGCAGACAACCGAAGAAGGTTTTTCGATGAGTCTTAAGGCGATACAAACCCTTCAAGATAATAATGAGCTCATTAAAGAACAAGTGACATTACTAGAGAGGAATAATCTTTTCTACAAGCTACATGTTAAAGAATTAGAAGCTGTCAATCAATCCATCCGTCTCAGGCTGACCCGTGAAGAGAAGATACCGCGTGCCATGGCACCACAGTGATCTACAATAATCATGGTATCAAATAATCGCAAGGGACTATTTGATCCCACCTGGCTTGATTCTAAGCTTGGGGAGATCTTTAAGACCTTGTAATCTATCTTATAAGTTTTATATTACTATTTTAGTTTTGCATTAGTTCAAATTAGAAATAAAGTTTGCATCATTAGAATTCCCTTCAGGAATAGTAAATCCCTTTTATGAAATTCCGAGTTTATTATCATATATGGAGCAATATTGAGTTTGTGCTTGTCCTATTGGATATATGAATGGCTTGAATATAATTTTACTTGCACTTGATGATAGCAATAGGAGTGTTCCACACCTTTGGTATTAATGGAACATATAAAGATAATTTGGTCAATATGTTGTAAGTTCACAATTTGATTTACGAAGAAAAATTATCTAATCAGTTAAGTTGAAAAAGAAACCTTGAACAAAGGAAAATTAAAATTTCTATCAAATTAGAGTGAGATCAAGACGAGGTAGAATATTCAAGCTATAAAGATTGCCTCATATACAGTTGGAATTTGGTAATTGAGATCGTTAAACTTTGAATTCCTACATGGAGTGGAATGTATGGATAGCTCCTTTGCACAGCACTTAAACAAAAGTGTGAGCATATATATATATATAAGAAAAGAAGAAAAAGAGTGAATGTGCAAAGAGCAAGTTGGCATACACCACTATATTGTAGTATGACAAAGAAGCGTTTGAGATTTTAAATCCCAAGTTAATATGTTAATCCAAAAACACTTGGGACTACCTCGCTAACTCATTCAGTCGAACTGAATACTTTTACATCATATTGAGAGTAATCTTTGTGAACTGTTAAATTCTAAGGTGTGGAAGGCTGCTAATGTTATTAGGATGGTTCGAGTAAGGTACTATTCATGAACTTATTCCTATGTATCATATATGATAAACACATGCTGCAATTGCCTCATTTATTTTATCGACTCAGCTTCATAATATGAGGATCACATCCATTAAGCTAAACTTGCTCGGGACGAGCAAGAGTCTAAGCTTGGGGAAGTTGATGAGTGCATATTTTCATCATGCTTTATATTATTATTTTGCACTCTAGATGTAGGATCTTGGTATTTTACAGCGTTCACGCGCACATTTTATGTCTATTTTCACCAGGATCAGGAAAGATGATGGATACAATGGACACAATTCATGGAGCAGTTGTATTGGGCAGAAAATGAGTAAAAAACAATGTAAATCGCTTATTTGGGAAATATCAATAAAACCAGAAGAAAACCCGAAGCAATCAAAGCATACAGATGGTTTAACAACCAACTATATGGCGGGAATAAATTTTCCGGTCGTATAGTTCCCGCCGTATAGTTGGCACCGCCACTGCCTCCTTAAATAGTTTCACCCTGTGCAACTGGATCAAGGAGACGACATACAGAACAACCAGAAATCACCGAAACCTCATCTCCAGAAGGCATCTGGAGGGGGAACTCGTCCACCAGGGATCCATCTTCGCCCTGCGCAGATCCGGGAGGCTAAGGCATCGATCTTTATCATCAACCGCTGTATCACCACCATCTTCATCCAGCCCATCTACATCTTTCCTAGATCTTGTTATAATTCCTGTACTCATTGTGGATTTATACAAGTAATATTCATCTATGATAGATTCCATTGTTGTTGCCATGATGTTGATTGCCTCCATGTCTGAGTAGACCATTAGTTCTTGGGGAGATGGAGAAACCCTAGTATGAGACTAAAATAAGATCAAGTTTATTATGATATTCATCACTATGACCATGTGTTAGATTGTCTTCATCTTGATGTTGAGAGAAGTCGATCTCTCAATATTTGCCTCTTGTGGGGACTTGATGGAGGGAACTACTTATTGGTAGATGGAGGTGTGTTAGCATATACAGTGACTATAAAGCTGTTGGCACTCCTTACGTATCAACTTGGGAACCGAGGTAACTCACAGAACACTATCCATGCCATGGGATACGTCCTATAGGATTAAGTCCCTTAATAGCGCAGTAATTCGATTGATGTCAATTGCTGTCTACTATGGTTATGAGGATGATGTGAGAAGTGGTTGCTACCTATTTGTCCAAATATAGAGTTTCTCCCACACATAAATAGTTGAGAATGTTCATGATAATAATCTTTACCTTAGCTCTTTATAATGCTAGAGGTGTCTCCGCTCCTCTCTGAGAACATGTTTTCCCTACTGCAGTTCCAAATCTCTTTTACATACGCGATACTTACTTTATGTGTTTAGTTATTTTACTTTACTTATTGTTCTCTTATACCAAAAACCCAAAAAAACTTTTTATACAATACTCGCATTTAATCTTGTTACTTAGAACTTTATTTAGCATCTCTATTGTAGTATTTAAATCAAGAGTTATTAGACTTCAGACTCCTGCTCCCAATGGGATCGATATCTTTATTTCGAAACTAGCTACAAACAATCTGTGCACTTGCGGTCATCAATCATCGGCCATATAGAAGTAGAACACCAAAATCATCTAGATTTTGTACCCCTACAATTATCTAAATTTACTATACATCTAAAATCATCTAGATTTTGTACCCCTACAATTATCTAAATTTTCTATACATCTAAAATCCCTAAAATCACCTATTTTCGACACTACATAAAAATCACCTAAAATCACTAAATTAAATACACTAAGAGAAGGGGCGGGTATTCTACCTGCGGTGGAGGGACGTCGGGGGACGCATGGGTCGGTGGAGGCGCGACAGTGAGGGCGGAGTGGACGATGACATCAATTTCAGGGGAGGCACGGGCCGGTGAATCTGTCACAGCACGAACCGGTGCGGGGCTGGGCCGCCAACGGCGTGGCTGGACCAGGGTGAGGTGGGGAAGCACGGGCGACGACGCCCGGGGATGGCTAGGCGCTGGCGATTTCAGCGGAGGCGGGTCGGTGGAGACGGGGCTAGGCTAGACCGGTACGGGGTTAGGCCGGCGGCGGCGGTGCTAGACTGGGGCGGGGCAGTGGAGGCCAGGCAAGGGTAGGCGACGGTGATTTCGAGGGGACAGGCTGGAAGGTGTGTTTTGTGGAATGAAAAGAGAGGAACTATCACGCGAGGTGGGCTGTTCCTTTAAGATTTTGGACGGCATAGTAGTGGCGTCTTGAGTTTAAAGGACGCCACCACATCACCGTAGTTGCGGCATTCGAAAGTGTCAAACACCTGGGCTATATTGGTCCAGACTCGCCTCGTGGTCCCCACTTAGTGGCAGCGTTCGCGGTTCCTCAGATGTCATTACTACGTTGTAGTGGCGGCGTTCGCCTATTCCCGAACGCCGTGACTATTTCGCCTTGCAGTGGTGGCGCCCATTTTATTTTAGATGCCACTAGAAAAATTACTGCTATAAGCCTTTTCCTACTAGTGAGAAGACATGTTTATCGACTCGCAACGCCTCACTGCTGCCAGTGCTTTTCTGAAACTTGCAATCGTGGAGGCTTGGCATGCATCTCCATGGCGAGTTGGGCGGTGGCTGTTTGCTTCGCTGGTTGCAGGAAACTCCTCGAAATAGGCTTTCGTCCAGCTTTATAAATAAAGCCAAAAGGCCGAACTGGTACATAGTGGAGGGAAAAACCTCATACAACAGCAGGTCAATAAGAAAAGTGACATGTGGGATGGCGGCGAGCCACGAACTCAAAGTCGAACATGAAAATAGGAAACGTCATCTAACAAGAGGCAACCTAGACTACCGAAGAAGTCGAAGAAGCTTCATGCCAACGATGACTCCAACGCACTGCACCGATGAAACTTGAGCTCCCGACGATTCCCCCAAGAGGGTAAACACGTGACGCACCACCGCCGAGCCCACCGGGCTAGAGTTTTCACCCGGAACCCAGTCACGGAGAGGTTACAAAAAGCAACGCCCCCAATAGGGTAGAGGTACCTGCAGACATCACCGTCGTCAGCACCAAAGCGTGGAGCTTTTGCTCAAATCCTCACGCGTGCCATCGGATAAACAACATGAAGTCTCTAGATCTTGACCATGGATGCCCATCAACGCCAGGGTCACCTGCTGCCAAACCCCTCGCCACCCACGTGACCGAAGGGAGGGCCACCACTGCTGCAATGTTGCCTGCCAAGAGCACCCTTGCGGCCTCTCCTTCCAGGGTCGCCACCACGGCATCCGCGAACACAAACCCAAGTCACTAGAACCAACACATTGTGGATCTGGTGGATCGAGAGAAGTCAGGAGGGTGGCAAATATACTTCAGATCCAAGCGCGCCTGCTCGGATCCTTGTCGCACTCGGTTAGTCAGGAGGGTGGCAGGAGAGTTGCAGGAAACTCTACATATCGTTTTATATTTCTTGAAACCTTTGGTCGTTCTTATATTCTGCAAAATTTTCAGGATGATCATTCTATTCGAGACTGTCTTCACGTGTGTTGTTTCGTAACTTGATTTTTAACTAGCCAAATGGCCCGCGCAAAGAGAGGGCAACATCTTTGTATTTTTGGAAACATCTATTAGTGAAGAAGGGGGCACAACTTAAAAAAAAGAGCACGCTTTGGAGCCGCTCACGAAGCGCGCGCGGAGCTGAGCCAGGCATGCGCACACAAGCCTACACATGGCTGCAGCTGAGCTGTGACTAGCGCGCTTCCGTGTTGCACGGCAGCTCGGATCACAGAATCATAGGTCCAGCGAGGCATGCGCTGCTGCTAGGATCACGTGTTGCATGACAAGTGCTTTTCTATCTTTTTCTTCAAAAAAGGCAGTGCATCTAGGAGTAAAAAAGTAGTGTAAAATGGGGTCTAAAGACTGTACCAAAATACAGGGCAACACGGAAGATAGTGCAGGTGCAGTACACTCATTGCACCGACCCGTTCACTACGATCACAGACAGTACAATATGAAATAGAAAGCAGTGCAGTGTCGGTGCACCATCTCGTGCACCACGACCACAGGAAGTACAATGCAGAATAACCAGTACGTCGTGCCGTGCACTGGCGACCGAAGACAGTGCAACATAGTACAAACATGCAGTGCATGAGTGGTGCACTACCACTACACCGCGCCTTGCACTGCAACCACATGCAGTGCCATGCCGTATAAGGAGGTAGTGCAATGCCGTATAAGGGGGCAATGCACGAACATGTACACTGCCAGGACATCGATCCGTGCACTGCGATCACAGGCAGTGCAATACAGAACAGTATAAGGGGGCAGTGCACGAACATGTACACTGCCAGGACATCGATCCGTGCACTGCGATCACAGGCAGTGCAATACAGAACAGTAAGGTCGTGCACGACCTGTGCACTGTTAGTGTGTCGTCCCGTGCACTACGATGCAAGGCAGTGCAACGCAGAACAGGATGACAGTGCATTGCTAGTGCTCGCCCCTGGCACTATAGAAAAAAGGCAGTGCAACCTAGGGGACAAAGGCACTGTAAAATAAAAGTTTGTCAAAACCTATGAACATGGGATCTAGTTTTGTAGATATCGACGCGACTAGCACAATCGTGAAAATGGATTGTGATTTTAACACTCGGTTTGAAAGATATTTATTTTTTCGTGTATGAATCCACACAAAAAGGGAAAAAGCCAATCCGTTACCTCTCCTCTTGGGGTTTACTCACGTAGTTGGGAAAAAGAGAAACCATCGCACGAAACGCTCCAGGATCACCACGTGTCGCATAGGGAGAGGGAGTGGGATCAGTGGGATGCACGTCCGGCCTCCATGTGCAGAGAAAAGGAGGCATCACAGTGCGAGCTCTCGTGAACGCGCCATTTTTCTAGCAAAATCGGTGAAGTAAGATCTCACTTGCATAACTATTATTATTTGCTAGAATAACATTTTGTGCAAGATAATAATAAATTTAATTAGAAACTTACTTCTAGTTTTTTCTTTTTTGCGGGGAAGTGTGATCTCTTAACAGAGCACGAAACTTACTTCTAGTTTAGTTCTATTCTACTTCAGTCTTAGTTACGAATAACATGGATATGTAATTAAAGGATTTGCAAGAGAAGGAATGACATACAGATGGGTATAATTGGATACTTTTTATAAATTGCATCCTCGTTTTTCATGATTTCTCTATGATAATCAATTTGGCCAATAATGCATGAGTTATGTATCATAAAAGTTATACCTTTGATCTTTTTTCCAATATGAATTCGGCATCATTAGTTTTGTAGCACAGATACAAATATAGGTTAAAACTGAACCTCAAACATGAATATATAAATAGGGATATAGGAAGTATGGTATCGGCTTTCGACATGTTTAGTCCCTCTTGGATACAAGGACCTTTTAATACAACACCCATGATTTTCTTGCAGCACGATTGTGAAGGGCTCTCTAGTTGTCCATTGTTGAAGTTCCATTAGATAACTCCAAGATTGCAACTAAACCAAGATATCGGATGCTTTGTTGCAAAAAGTATATTTTCATTATGTAGAAGATACATTCAGTCACAATAAGTATCCATTTCCACAGTATCGTATGACTGCTAACACATGGACAGTGTATTTTTTAATTCTCCTAAGAGCTACGCTAGCATATGATTAATGGACTGCAAAATAGGGCATAGAAAATACATTAATACTTGAAAATATATAATGCACTATGGCCCGAAAATTTACATAGAACTTCACAAGTAGCGGTCATCATACATAGAGCAGGTTTTCAGAACATGATCATCCATGTTCTTAGGTTCAAAATCATAGATAACTTTTCTGATTCAGGAAGATAGTCTTGCAATCGACATCAAATTTCGCCATACTTATACATGCTGGAACTACATCTAAGTCTATCATAAAATTTACAAAATCGAGTCTACGTTTTCAAACTTAAACTTTAGCATTCTTATTTTTTCATTAGCAATATTAGTTGAGTATATTTACCTTGGTAACTTTCAGTTTAATATCTAGTTGTTTTTTTAAAATTTTAAATACTTATTTTGCTGATATAGAAAACGCGTGCATGGGAGCATTAGAGACAATATTGGAATCAGCAGACCTAACCATTAGCCAGCTGGTCTTGGTCATAAAACTGTACAAAAGATTAATTCAGCTTCCGTGGTCCTTGAGCTGAAGCATCCAAGGGTGTTGCGTTAGACTCCATTAGGAAATAGTTGGCACCATAGCACTTTGAAGAGAAAAAAGGTATCTGTTGATCGGTTTAAATGATAATTATGAATTAGGGTAAAGCTCTAGGGAAATATAAACTACTGAAGAATAAGGTTCCATCTCCAAGAACAAATCCTTGTGCCAAGTAAGTTGCTTTGCACCCTAGCAGATGTCATGAATGCATGAGGAATTTCTAAGTGAGAAGAGATAAAACTATACTAAAGCAAAAATAACTAAATAATACCTTACAAATGATGAGGTAATGAATTGCAAGGGAAACCAAAAAGGATGAGAATCGTGGTTATTAAAATAGAAATAATTATCTCTCAAACGACACTACCTTTTTTATACCATTTTTACCTTACCATGCTAAAAATTAGCCATAGCGTAAATCAACTTTTTTTGTGAAAACATATGTAGTATTCCCTCCGTCCCAAAATATAAGGCGTCTAAACATTGGACAAAAGTCAAATCTTACTAACTTTGACCAAATACTTAGAAAAATACATCTATATCTACAATATTTAATAAAAACATTAAGTAAATATACTTTATGGCGAATCTAATGATATTGATTTAGTATAGTAAATGTTCATATTTTTTTTATAGAATCTTGGTCAAACTTAAAAAGCGTTCACTTTTTACTAATCCTTAGTCTCCTTATATTTTGAGATGGAGGGAGTATCTAGGTAACACCAAACTCACTAATCTAAGTGATGCCCTAGCTGGACAGTGAAGTCCCTGATATAACTATTTCCATGTAGAGATCACAACAAATGTAGCGAAAGATAACAATAAGAAAATGAATATTTGTATGTAAGCAAACAAATATTAAAGAATTTTCGCTCCAGAATATATTAGTGTTGTTCTCTTGCTCAGCACCACTGACCAAAGCCTATGGCATGAGGTAAAGGACAACCAATAAAAGCTAATTGTCAAAACTATATTTTAAATAAAATCTAAGAAGATGATGCATATGAGAATTAATTGAGTGCGATCATGCCCAAAACAAAAAATATCCAGAAGATGTAGATAGACTGTTTTATTTACATATATATCATGTCATCATGCAAAAGTCAAATAATTTACACAAATCATTAAAATTTTGATGGGCAAATGCAGACACTACATATATTACAGAACAACCGCGACTACAATATCTGTAGAGCGATCAACATAACATTAGTTGTTACCATTAGTAAATATGAAGTATATTATTTCGAAACTGCAGAATGAAAGTTCAAATATGTATGTCTGGAGCTATCGAATAAAGCAAGCTCTTTCCATGACTAAGATCTATTCACACTTAGTACTAAAATAATCAAACACGGACCAAGTAAATAATGCAAATCTTAGTAGGAAAGGGTGGCAAGATAGCATACTGTGAAACTTATCTAACATGAAATGTTGAGCATATGCACACATGTTCCGAAAATTCTTATTAATCGGATCAATGCATGCATCACTTCAGAAAGAAATGCATATCTATCTTCTTTCTTCCCATGGAGTCTTGTATATACCGAGAGTTAGGAGGGGCGTTACCATGGATCTTGACAGTAATCGATTTATACTTGTCTAGTGACTGAACTGAACTGTAGAAGAGATTCCGGTTAGAGAGTATAGATAGACCAACAAAAACAAAATAATAATTCAGCCTTGTCTCCTACAGAATTACAACTTATTAATATGAAAATATTGTGTGTCGAGGATGAGACTGGTAGCATGAGCTCTCGTTGTACTGTATACAGTGTCCTGCCTGGACTCTTCTGCAATACAAGTGTTATTGATCTATCGATCGATAGATGGTTCCTGGGAGACCGAGACTCCTCCATTGCGAGTAGTCAATCACGTAGTTTAGCTCTTCATGTCGAGCATCCACGGCATTATTAGAACCGTATGACTCCATCCTATGATTTCCATCAGAGAGTAGCCTAAATGAGTAGAGATCTATAAAAGATCAGGTTACTGAAGCACCCCTCAGAGTTCAACATGCAAGATTATGTATTTATAAAAGATCATGTTATGGAAGCTTGTACACATGCGTTCATTTTTGCTGGTTAGTATTTACGATGGAAGTGTGTTCCATCTCAAACTACAAGAATTTATACGTATCGTTGTCATGGCCATGACCGCGGATGAAGATAATTAGCAAGACGTATTTAGCTCTAGGTTTTCTCTATGCAAGTGTTCGATCCATCTTGATATAGGATATACATGCGCTAGTCTTTGTCCTTTCATGCGTGAGGCAAGGTAGAAATATACCTGATCCTGGTCGGTCGGCCGGCCGGCCGGCTGACGGCAGCGAGGAACTGATCCAAGCTAGATTGATTCATGAGCCGCTGATCCGGCCGATGGCACGGAGGTGAATACCGTGGTGTGGTGGCGTGCGTGAGGAAAACCTAGGGTAGGCGTCGGTATGTTTTCTTTTCGCTAGGTTACACGTAGAAGCAATATTGACGGGTGCGTAAAAAGTTGTGAAGGGCGTTGGTGGGTAATTTTTCCTAACTTTAATATCAAAACATTATTTTCAAGATCTATCGGTTGCCATAAGCTAAATAGTTAAATCGATGGCCAGATGTTTCTGTCTTTTATGGGATTTTCTGTCTATTTCTCTTTTTTCTAGTGGCCCGTCATCTCGGGCGGTCTTATATTTTCTCTTCACATGTAAACCACAAACACACGACAAGGTTACATCAAGCCAGTCTTTTCTCTCTGGTTTTTCACCATTGTGCTCCATAGTCACTGTATTCTCACCGCGGTGTCGACAACAATAATAGTGGTTATTATCAATTGAAGAAATAAAATATCCGACAATTTTACAAAATATTTTCATAAAAGTTTCAAAGGCCCAAAGGGTGCTATATTTTCCTCTTCTTTCCATTTGTGAAATATCTTAGCAATTTGTTCACCTATCCTAGTTAGGAAAGAAAAATATTAAATAAATAAACCAACTTTTGAAATATATAAGTAGAACAATTGAATCGGATTCTTTTTGTAAGTAACTCACATGACTATAGTTCATTGCGTAAAATTTTCCAGCTTCTTAATTCCTAAATTATAGTCGGATTTATAGCTAAGCGCTACGTGGACATTAACAGGTATGACTTGTCGGATGTTAGAATACATTATTTCATGTCTTGGACAAATAATTAGGACAAATGCAAATTAGTGGAATCTAAAAGTGACACTGGAAACACCTAGACTAAGAATTTATGCGTGAGAGAAAAAAATGCGAATCTGGAACACTCCTTTCTCAGCTCTCATGCTCGATCATATTAAGAATGCATCAGCACACTACATATATCTGCATTGCCTATATGATATTTGTTAAAAGCTCTTAATATCACATTCTTTTTGCATTCTTAATGTCACATTCTAATATGAATGTTAAACAAAGAGACACATGATATTTTGGGTGGAACTGGCTCAACGCTCTGGGGCGTGGCCTATCTCATTATGTAGAAGTACCAAAGGATATGTACAGGTTACAGGTTACATATACAGAATATACAGTCTAACACCCTCCCTCAATCTTAACTATGACCTAAACTATTCAGTAAGTTAAGATTGCGTCTACATCCTGTGAACAGCGGAAGCGATAACGGTTTGGTGAAGATATCAGCAAGTTGATCTTTGGAGGAGATAAACTTGATCTGCAGGAGCTTCTGTGCAACTCGTTCTCTCACAAAATGATAGTCAACTTCGATGTGTTTCGTTCGGGCATGGAAAACCGGGTTTGAGGACAGGTATGTAGCACTGATGTTGTCACACCAAAGGACATGAGGCTGGTCTTGGGCAATCTTTAACTCTCGAAGCAAAGACTGGACCCATATGAGCTCGGCGGTGGCATTGGCAACAACCTTATATTCAGCTTCAGTACTACTCCGAGATACTGTAGCTTGCTTACGTGCACTCCAGGCAATCAAATTAGGACCAAAGAACACAACATGGCCCCCCGTTGATCGCCGGTCATCTGGTTTACCATCCCAATCCGCATCGCTGAAAGCCGCAAGCACGCCAGAGGGTGCTGGCCGAAGATGAAGCCTAAATGTGAGAGTTGAACGAACATAGCGCAGGATGCGCTTAACAGCAGACCAACATGAGTATCCCGTGGAGCATGAAGATACTGGCAGACACGGTTAACTGCATAGGAAACATCAGGCCGAGTGATTGTGAGGTACTGAAGACCCCCAACAACACTCCTGTACTCAGTAGCATCAACAGCAGACGATAAAGTACCATCAGTAGTAGACAGAGTCTCAGTGGACGACATGGGCGTAGTAGCAGCTTTGCACTCAAGCATACCAGCACGCCGTAACAGATCCTGAGAGTACTTCTGCTAAGAGAGAGCAAGGCCATTGCTAGGATACGTGAACTCCAGCCCAAGAAAGTAGTGTAGCTTGCCCAGATCCTTGAAAGCAAAATCAGAACCTAGAGCGACAATGAGACGATCCGTAGCTGTAGTAGAGGAACTAACCAGGATAATATCATCAACATAAACCAGAAGATAGATGGTAACCTCTGGGTGCTTTAGAAGAAACAGTGAAGTATCAGCTGTGGAGGGCACAAATCCATGAGTGCGGAGTGCAGCGCCAAGCCGTGCATGCCAGGCACGAGGAGCCTGTTTCAGGCCATAGAGTGCCTTCACCAAGTGACAGAGATGCTGAGGACGAGCAGGATCAACAAAGCCAGGAGGCTGGCGCATGTAGACCTCTTCCTCCAAAACACCATGGAGAAAAGCATTTTGAACATCCATCTGATGAAGATCCCAGCCCCGAGTAACAGCAAGAGAGAGCAGCAGCCGAATAGTGGTGGGTTTGACCATAGGACTGAAAGTATCCTCATAGTCGAGCCCATACCTTTGCTTGAAGCCTTTAGCAACCAGCTGAGCCTTGTACCGCTCAATAGAACCATCAGCGTGCTTTTTCACTTTAAAGATCCACTTGGAGTCAATGATATTGACACCAGGACGGAGAGGAACCAGCTGCCAAGTACCATTCTGGCGAAGAGCTTGAAACTCAAGATCCATGGCAGTGCGCCAGTGCGAGATGCTCATCGCAGCCTGATAATGACGAGGCTCAGCAGAGGGATCGGACTGCGCTTGAGCCAAGCAGGCAGCGATCCAGGCAACAGTGCCATCGGTGCGTTCCTTTGGCTGATGAATACCGCTGCGACTGCGCGTATGAGGATGCGGCGCAACGGAAGCAGGAGGTGGTGGTGCAGCAGCATCGCTCGAGGCAGACGGCGACGAAGACGCGACCGGGGACGGCGGCCCATAGTTGGGCGGCGTGGAAGAGGCAGAACGCGCGGGCGACGCGCTGGGCGATGCGTAGGGCGACGTGCAGGGTGGCTCCGGCCCAGCTGGAGGTGGCGACGGGGCCGGCGGGCCACCTGCGGGCGAGGGCGAGGACGGCCCAGCAGGTGGGGCGAGGCCGGCTTGGTGGCCGACGGGGTCGAGGGCGCCTCGGGGCGCGGCACAGGTGCATGCTCCATGCAAACGTCGACAGGAGTGTCCAGGACCTCCAGGCGAGCTCTGCGACCAGTACTTGCACCGTGGTTAGGCAATAACATAGGCGAATATGCAACATCATCAAATTGGCCAGGACTAACAGGAGTGGAATTTGTGGGTGGCACAGAGGGAGACAATGGCATATTCGAGAAAGGAAACAGATTCTCATCGAAGACAACGTCACGAGAGATATAAACACGATTACTAGGAACGTGTAAGCACTTGTAGCCTTTGTGAAGAGCACTATAACCAAGAAAGACACATTGTTTCGAACGAAATTCAAGCTTACGGTTATTATAGGGCCTTAAATGAGGCCAGCAAGCAGAACCAAAAACTTTGAAGAACGTATAGTCTAGAGTTTCTTTAAACAAGAGTTCAAGAGGTGTCTTCATATTTAGTACTCTAGTAGGAGTTCTATTAATCAGAAAACAGGCAGTGGAAAAGGCATCACTCCAAAAACGAAAAGGCACAGCCGCATGAGCAAGTAAGGTGAGACCAGTTTCAACGATATGACGGTGCTTGCGTTCAACAACACCGTTTTGCTGATGTGTATGTGGACAGGAGACACGATGCGAGATCCCAAGCTTATTAAAGAATGTGTTGAGGTTGCGGTACTCACCCCCCCCCAATCCGACTGAACATGAATAATCTTGTGTCTGAGAAGACGCTCGACATGCAATTGAAATTGCAAGAAAACATTAAACACATCAGCTTTACTCTTAATTAAATAGAGCCATGTAAAACCACTATATGCATCGATGAAACTAACATAATAATTATGACCACTGACAGAGGTTTGGGCAGGGCCCCATACATCCGAATAAACAAGTTCAAGAGGATTATTGACTACATGAGTAGACGAAACAAAAGGTTGCTGATGACTTTTTCCCTGCTGACAAGCATCACAGACTGCTAATATTTTATTACTAGACGACGTCGGAGCTCATGACGACAAAGAACATGGCTCACGACAGGAGACGCGGGATGACCAAGGCGCGCATGCCAATAAGCAGCAGACACGCGCACACCACTGAAAACCTCTGGAGCCGGCGGCGCCTCCAGCGCATACAGGCCGTTGCGGACCCAACCCTAAGAAGAACCTCCCGTGTAACTCGGTCCTTAATGAGAAGATGAAAAGTATGAAAATCACAAAAAACATCATTGTCATAAGTAAGCTTACGAATAGAGAGTAAATTGCGATTAGAGGTCGTCCCCGTCGCCCGCGCGGGGGGCGACGCGGGACGAGGGCATATCTTAATTAAACGCCAGCTGTGTTAGAACATGTGTGTACTTCTTCCAAAAATATCTGCACAAACATACCAGATGTAAAGAGCTGAGGCTGCAACTGCAATGAAGAGAGGTTGCGTGTGAGACGCATCTCGGGGCAAATTTAATGGTGGAGACACCAGAGACGACACCACACCATCAGCCATGCAGGGCATCCATGACTACTTGGAGGCACCATGTTAGTGAATTTGGCATCAACAACTCATCCTAATCCACCCTATATCCAAAAGGTGGTGAAGAGATGCAGGACGAACCAACATGCCACGGTCGTAGACGGCGGGGTTCAAAGTCGTTGCCTTTGAGCAAGATGATTTCCAAAGGAAGGATCTGATCTCCTCACTACCTCGCTTAATTGCAAAGCTGCAAACATCTAGATGGAGCATATATATTACATACATTAATCTTAGCTAAGATTTTCATCAAACATTTTGTACGCATAAACCAAAATGTGATGTTATTGGGGCCAAATCAAAAAGAGTCTAGAGAACACCGTTGACACAGAGAGAGGGGGAGCAAGAGGGGAGATGATGAACATAAAAAAAGGAAGAAGTACATGATCTTTCTTCTATAGCTTATGTTTCTATCCACGCCTTTTTAGAAGTACATGATCTTTTTTTATCTAAAAAAAGAGTACATGATCTTTCAGTTCAAAAGTACTCTGAATAAGAGAAAACGGCAGGATGAAAACACAAATTACCTGAAGGGACACTAATAGAAAATATGGCATTAGTCCCGATTCGTTTGGGCCTTTAGTCTTGGTTTTGCAACCGGGACTAGACCCCCCTTTAGTCCCAGTTATGTTACGAACCGGGACTGAAGGCGCTCCACGTGGCTGCCACGAAGAGTGGAGGCGGAGGAAAGAATTCTACCATGACAGAGTTTGGGAAGGTTTTCTGCCACGGAAGGAGGGAGAGGTTTGGCGTAAGTGACGTGCTGAAAGATGATATATATACAACTACAGAAATGAAGGAACCATTACAGAACATCATCATGAATATATAGATGAAAGTATTCTCCGGAATATACAGGAATGAAGGAACCATTAAAGAAGGCATATATATACAATATAATTTATCTTACGATCCTAATGCACAAATACAAATTCCCGGTGGTATTCTCCGGATGGATCTATGACCTCATTATTTAAGAATCCTGCTAATTCCTTTTGAATTGCTCGTGCGCGACCCTTTGGTAGGAGACCTCCCGCATCTGTTCGATCTAATTTAAAGAAGGAGATCTTCAATATATATGAATGAAAATCAACACAAATAATGGTAATAAAATAAGATTGTGAACATTGTTTACATATTGTAAGTTGTTGTGGAATTCTGCCTAGCTCATAGGTCTCCTAGCGAATGTATTCGCAAACGAAGTATCCAAATAAATTATTCCCGGTTTCCCGCCTCAAACACTTCACGAGAATAGAGTTCAATCAAAATAATAATCAAGCATGGTAATCAAGCATGATAAACAAGAATCAAAGAGATGCACGAACCTAGCTATAATACTACTTACTTCAATTTGTCGAAATGTAAGCTCCTCTTTCCATTCACCCCTAACATCCTTGGTGAACCGTTTCCAAACCTTACCCGGCAAAGAAAATGAGTAAAGGGGTTATTAATTACTTCATACCAGGAAATGAATGAAAGATGCCGATATAGTGCGATAATGATTGAAGTTACTTCTGGAGCATTTCAACCAGGTCCGCCCATATCTCAGGGTTTTAACATTTCGAGTCCATGGCCAGTATTTTTTCTTTGTCAAGTTGAATGACTAGCATAATGAAGTGGAACCTGCGCACGCATAACTCATCAGTTACACTTAACATCGAGTAAACAAAATTAAATGTGTACAAGACAGTAACACTCACTCAAAATTGTAAGGAATAATAATTCTGTTTTATTTTGTTGTTCCAGTAGAAACCTTAGCAAGTAATCCTCTATTTCCTTTGTGTTATTCTTTACCGTAAATTCATGAATATTATTTGGATCAATGAACCCAAGGTCATAGATTCGTCCTCACTTGCATTCGAGAATCTTCATTGTACATAATATCGTATAAAATAATATAGTAAGGATAATTATACATGCAATAAATGAGCTAAGTTAGATACTTAATTATAGAAATAAATCACTTACACACAATAGCAACTGATGAGAGATTTGTCGAAGGCGTCTTGATTGAATAACTGGAATAATTCCGTGAAGTCAACGTGTATCTCGTCGTTTCCACGGAAGTAATGCTCCTCTCTAACTCCCACTATGAGCATGATCGTGCCTTCCTCTGAGGCTTGTTTATATCACTCATACAATTTTCACATTTTTGTTTGTAGAAGCGGGACCTCCCCAGGTCTGACGAGAGACTTCCCGTGCTCATATTTGCATGCTACTTCAGCCATGGGTGCGGCTTCCGTGCCTAAGTATTGACCAACAGTCATACCAAGATCGCTAGCTGTTTGTGCGACTAGTCGTGCAACCTCCGGATCTAGATCAGAAAACACTTTTAGCAGGGAGAACAATTGGTTTTTCTATTCTTCAAGTTGGGGATTTTTCCCGCTTCTACTAGTACTTCTCGACCACTCCACATTATTCTTATGTGACTTCATAATTGAGCGGTCATAGTGTGATACCAGATTGCCTAGCCTTAGTCGCTCAAGCAGGTTTACAAAGTGTTGCACCGTTTTCGGTGCTATGTGCTGCTTTGGTGGGGGCCGTTTTGGTGCAAGCTGGCGTTTGACATCTTCAGCAACGACTCAATTGAATTCCTCATCATTCAGGTCGTAAGTTAACTTGGGAGGTTCTTCCTTGGCTTTCTTCCTACCTGCTGAGACTTTGTACATGTGGTAGTAGTAGCCGTTGGAGCATCGGTGCTCTTTCGCTTTTGCAACCGGGGCTGAGGCGACGGAGTCTGCTGACGAGGCAAAGGCGGTGGAGTCTGTAGACACGCCGCAGACGGCTGAGTCGGCGGAGATTGTTGACGCGGTGGAGTCTGCAGACGCGCCGGAGGCGGCTGAAGCTACGAAGATTGAGCTGGATTGCAACTGGGAGAAGTCGGTGGCCTTGGCATGAAATTTGGATGGACGATGTTTTGCTTTCGCCATATAATGGTGCCTTTCCTGGCTTCTCCAATTTAGTCAGATCCCCTTCGCCTGTAGGGAAGTCAAGCTTTAGGTGATCAAATCCCTTCATAACTTCATCCACCCCGATAACAACGTAGCCATCTGGAACTAGAGAGCAATGGTAAGTTGGTCTAGATCCATAAGGTAAGGCAAAGCCCACCACCACCTTTATGGATATGTTCACAACTATCACATGCAGCTCACAATTTTCTGAACCTATGATATCATCCCCGGGGTAGAGATGACCATCATCAGTGCATCATCATCAACCGGGAGCTCCGTGGAAGCCATGCTACTTTTGCGCCGAGATGGTGGGCCGGTAGCATCGAATGCAGGATCTTCATCCTGCCGCTGAGATGGGCCGGTAGCTTGCTGGCTAAGTGCGTTTATTTGCTCTTGATGCATCCTTAAAGTATCTTATATATGTTGCATATGGTCTACATCCCTGTCCTTTCTCCTCTGATGCCTTTTATCGGGATATTTCTTCCTGTTGTCGGGAAACCCGAAGTTTCCATGGAATGGAGCCTTCAGTGCCTCTTGTTCATACTTTCTGTTCTTTATTCCCAAGGGCGTGTGTCAGCTCGTCGTTCTCTCTGTCGGGAAAAACTTCCCCTCCTACACATCCTTCACTATAGTTTTTAGGGCTTCGCAAGGTGTTGCAAGATGTTCTTTTGTATAAATACATTTTCCTATTTCTAGGTTCCACTTTCCCCCATGCATGTTGAACCAAGACTTTGCCCGATCGGTCCACTCTGATGTATCTGGTTCGATACCTTTATCAATCAGGTTGTTCTCAGCTTTCACCCATTTAGGCCTAGCAGCCTTGTAGCCACCCGTCCCCATAATATTTCTTCAACACAACATTTTCCTTGTATATTTCTGACCTTTTCACAGCTTTAGCCGATTTCTTATACTCAACAAATTCGTCCTGTGATCTCTTAGCTTCTCATTTGCTCCGGTGAACTCTAGAATCTTTTCTTTCAGGACATACTTCTTGTACAATCTTTTCTTGTGGTCTCTAAATTGTGAGGCCATCTTCTTAAGAGCCCACTCGTTGACTTTTGGATCTATAACTTTGTGTTATGGATCCACCTCTGGCGGTAGGGTAAAATTTGTCATAAGCATGTTCCAAATATTATCTTTGCATCTATCCTTGACATAACTAACTCCATCCGCCTTTGGCTTATTCCATTCTCGAATGGTGATCAGGATAGTGTCCCTAACAATAACTCCACATTGACTACCAAATAATCTTGCGTTGTGCTTGGGAGCAATCAGGGCGCCATCTACAGCGACTTTTTTGATCATGAACCTAGCATCGGGGGCCAATTTTTTTGTCGGGCCTCGTTGCTTCTGGTATATTGCTTCGATCTAGAGGGCTAAAAGAAGAAAGAATCGTTAATATGTATTCAAATAAATTAATGCATCTAGTTAGCAGCGGCTTAATTTATATACCTCGCCAGACTTTGTAGTCAAGGTTCCCTCACCGGAGCCATCTCTTCACTCACTAGAGTCGTATCTTCCCTCACCGGAGTCGTCTCTCCACTCGAGACCCTCCTCCACTCCCTCACCGGAGTCGTTCAGCTACTACGAGGTGATATCATCACCGGCTATCATACCTTGCGTTATCACTTCTTGATCCAGGTCACGCTCCATAGTTTCTACAAAGACTTGCTAGTTATTTCAGTGCTATAAACACAACAAATCGCTAATAAATTAAGGACACCGCGCGAAATGGTTGTCGCGCCCGTCCATCTTCCCTATATGGTGCACGTTGCCACGCCCGTCCATCGTCCCTATCTGGCGCGTATTGCAGCGTCCTTCCATTGGCCCTATACGGCGCGCGTTGCTGCACCCTCCCTAATCTCAAACGCCGGCAGGATCGTGTAACTCCAATACTCATAAGCAATAACGACCATGTACAAAGTCATTTAAACTTATAAAAAATTTCAAAGTAAGATAATAATGCAACATAAGCTTCTTCCCTTCCTGGAGGCAACCGACCGCCACCACCACGACCATCGTCTCTGACTCCGCATCGTCGTCGCGAGCCACTACCACGACCACTATACTACCACTACCACTACCACTAGCACTATACAACAACTACTACTAATACTACAAATAATACTACATGGAGCTCCCACAAATATTATTACTACTAATACGACCACTATACTACCACTACCACTACCACAACCACGATCTTTTGTATATGAATGGAACATAATAATGCAATAGTACTACTAAAAATACTACTACAAATACTACTAATAATATCGTACTAGTAATACTACAAATACTAATACAACTACTATTACAAATACTAGCTACAAATATTACAAATACTAGTAATACTATTAAAAACACACAATAAAATACTACATAACAAAAATACTACTAAAAATACATAATAATTAAAAACACATAATAAAAATACTACTAAAAAGACAAAAAAAAGGAAGCCACGCCGTCCTGGATGCGCCCCTGCATCGGCCGCCACCACCACTGCCGCGTCGCCTCTGCACTGCCGCGGGTCACCGCGCCGCTCCTCCCCTACTCACGGCGCCACCCCTGCTCGTCGCGCCGCCCCTTTGTCTCGCCATGTCGCCGCCGCCACCACTAACCCTAACCCTAACTCTAACTCGCCAGTCGGCTCGATTAGAGGAGAGGAGGCACACCTGGACGCGATAACGGCGGTGGTTGTTGTTGGTGGTGGTGGCGGTCAGTGCGGATGGAGAGGAGGAGGAGCACGGTGGCCAGACGACGGATGGTGGATGGAGACAGAGAGGGGGAGGTCGATGACATAGTCGGGCAGCCTACCGGCGTTGTGATTGATCCTCTGCTTCGACGCCTCCTCTGCTGGATCGAAGAATGGGATGGGGATTTCAGGGAGAAGGGCGACGTGGATTATATGGCAGAGCCCTTTAGCCTCGAGTCATGCCACAACCCAGGACTAAAGAGACTTGGTAGCAGCCCAGAAGTCGTGCGCCAACCGTCCACCTTTAGTCCCTGGTCGTGGCATGACCCGGGACTAAAGGGCCTTTCGAAAACTATATTTGAATTTTGTAGTATAAATTCTGGTTCCCGCCTTATTATGTATTAACTGTTAATAAAAGAGGTAAAGAATATCTATATCACATATCAAAATGTTCATAACAGAAATATCTATCTAATAAAAAAATAATTCATTTTTTATAAGAATTCAGTTATTTAATATGGTGAATCATTTTTAAAAGGGTTTTTAATTGGTAAATCATAAAAGGGTTTTTAATGGTAAATCATTTTTAAATAAAGAATAATAATTTATGGCCTCCAAGACATTGATTGCCATGTTGAGATACACATGATCTAATGCTCATGATTTTTTGAAAAAAAGGAAAACTTGGCAGGAAGTGGGTCCAATTTGAACTATAAGTACATAATCTAATGCTCGTGAATTTTTGTAAAAATCATTTTTAGACTAACAATATGATGTTTATTTAGAGATCTAATGCAAATTTTAGCGAGGCACATCCCCTATCTTCATGCCCGTCGGTTTGACCATAGTTTGAAATGGGCAAATTTCGAAACTAGCATAAGAAATTTAAAAACGGTCCAAACAATGTAAATCCTTCACGTAGTGTCATATTATATGACATAGTTACAAGGAAAAATACCAAACCTGGTATTGGTTACATCTCGAAAAATCCTTCTCAAAATGAACTATCATGTTCGAGGTTTTATGGCTTTCTGTCCAAATGACCAATGTTATGGCCAGAATCGAGGCATAGTTTGTGATTGTGTTGTAGGAGGAAGTTTTCCTTTTGGTCACACGGAAAAACCATTTTCCATTTTACGAGTGCCAAAAATGGGGAGTTTTGTGAAGCAACCACTAAAGGGCTAATTTTAAATGATACCACCCCATTTTTCAAAAATACTAGACCACCTTACATGGACGATGTCCCAACCGGGGTATCTCAAACCTTTCTGTCCACCCTGGGTGAAAAATACAAATGTCTGCCAAATCAGTAGGAAGTGGGTCTGGTTTGAACTATAGGTGCATGATCTAATGCTCATGATTTTTTGAAAAAAAATATTTTAGACTCACAATATGATGTTTCTTTAGAGATCTAATGCAAGTTTTAGTGAGGCTCATCCTCTCTCTTCATGCCCACTGATTTTACCATAGTTTGAAACAGGATAATTTGGAAACGGGCATAAGAAATTCAAAAATGGTCCGAAGAATGTAAATCCTTCACATAGTGTCATATTATGTGACATAGTTAAAAATACATATTGATTTCATCTCAAAAACCACCAAAGGCATAATGCAAAATACATATAGTCACTTGTTTCCTAAAATGCCTTGCTTAGGATCGCGTTGGCCGTAACCATGGAGTATCTTCATCATTTAACAGTATGCTTGGGTCAGTGTTCATTGTGAAGGGTGGAATTTCATCAAACTTATTATAATATTCTGACTTGTCTGTCTTGTCCTCCATTCCTATGATGTTTCTTTTCCCTAAAAGAACTATGTGGCGCTTTGGCTCATCGTATGATGTATTTCTTTGCTTATTTTTTTCTTTTTATCGGTTTGGTAGACATGTCCTTCACATAAAAACCTACACCACGTCATTGGCTAGGACGAATGGTTCATCTGTGAACCCAGATTGTTGAGATCAATTTTTGTCATTCCGTACATCTTGTCTACCTGAACCCTGCCTCCTATCAGCTTGACCCATTTGCACCGAAACAAAGGGACCTTAAACGAAGTTCCATAGTCAAGTTCCCATATCTCCTCTATGTAACCATAATATGTGTTCTTTTTCCCATTGTTGTTTTTGCATCAACGTGGACACCACTATTTTGGTTAGTGCTACTTTATCTTGGGTGATTGTGTAAAATGTATTCCCATTTATCTCGTACCATTGGAAAGTCAATACAGTCGAAGATGGTGTCCTGGCCAACAAGTACAACTGATCTCTAACACTAGTGTTATTCATGAGATGTGTTTGCAACCAACCGCCTAAAATCGTCATGTGTACTCATGTAATCGATTCGTCAGACTCCCCCGGGTATTGGAAGCGTAGAATATTCTTGTGTTCATTGATATACGGAGTCACCAAGGTGGGACTTTGTAGAATTGTGTAGTGTTCTTGAGTGAAAGAATGCACGTCTCTACATATTATTGCTTTCTTTCCTAGCGTGCCTTTTTCACTCAGTCTCCCCTTGTGTCATGATTAAGGAACACAAATCGTCTTAAGGTCAATAATAAAGTCAACACGAAACTCAATGACCTCCTCTATTCCATAGCCCTTGGAGATGCTTCCTTCTGGCCTAGCACGGTTATGAACATATTTCTTTAAGACTCCCATGAAGATCTCAAAGGGGAACTTCCACTAGGTGAACCAGGAGATGCGTCGTAATATTGAAGAAGGATGGTGGGAACACCAACTCAAAACTAATAAGACATTGGAACACATCATGGTGTAACCTTGGTAGAGCATCTGGATTGATTACCTTCTGAGAAATTGCATTGAGGAATGCACATAGCTTCACAATGGGTACTTGAACATTTTTCGGTAGAAGCCCCCTCAATGCAATCAGAAGAAATTACATCATAATCATGTGGAAGTCATGAGACTTTATAGATTCTAGATTTTTTCTCTACCATATTTATTATTCCCTTTATATTCGACGAGAAGCCAAATAGGACCTTGATATTGTTCAGGCATTCGGCAAATATTTCTTTCTCTTTTTTAGTAAGAGTGTAGCTGGAAGGACCTTGATACTTCTCTGGATGTAGGCCATCTCATTCATTCAGAAGTTGCTTGTATTGCCATGCTTCCGGTGTATATTTTGACTTCCCATACATGCCCAAGAATCATAGTAGGTTCAAGCAAAGGTTCTTTGTCACGTTCATCACATCGATTGAAGAGCGGACCTCTAGGACGTCACAATAGGGTAGTTCCCATAATATAGATTTTTCTTCCACATGGGCATGTGTCCGATAGCGTCATTCGAAACAGATTGACCGCCAGGACCCTTTCTAAAGATTACTTCTAGATCCTTGACCATACCAAATACATCATCACCAGTATGGGGGACATGCTTATTCCGGTGATCTGCCTCACCTTTGAAATGTTTGTCTTTCTTTCTTACGGTATGCTTGGTCGGAAGAAATCGATGACTCCCCAGGTACACAACCTTCTTACATTTATGCAAGTATGTAGCTTCACTCTCATCTAAAGAGTGTGCATGCATTGTATCCCTTGTTTGAAAGGTTACGATAAGCATGCTAATCATTGATGCAACGATCGTAGGTCAAATTCTTCCTGTTTGTGCTCATCCCACACACGTACACCTTGTCTGTGCCACAACTGTAAAAGTTCTTCAGCTAATGGCCTTAGGTACACATCAATATCATTGACGGGTTACTTCGATCCTTGGATGAGCACTAGCATCATAATGAACTTCCGCATCATGCACAACCAAGGAGGCAGGTTATAGATACATAGAGTTATAGACCAGGTGCTACAGCTGCAGCTCTGCTCCCCAAAAGGATTCATTGCATATGTACTTAGACCAAACCTTAAGTTCCTTGCGTCATCTGCAAAGCTCGGGTACTCTCTCTTGATTTTTCTCCACTACGACCTATCAGCAGGGTGTCTCAACATCTTGTCTTTCTTGCGGTCTTCTTTGTGCCATCGCAACATCTTGGCATGCTCTTTGTTCCTAAACAAACGTTTCAACCGTGATATTATAGGAGAATACCACATAACGTTGGGAGGAACCCTCTTCCTAGGGTGCTTGCCCTTAACATCACCAAGATCATCTCGTCTGATCTTGTACCTCAATGCACCGCATACCGGTCATTCATTCTTATCCTCGTACTCCTAACCACGGTAGAGGATGTACTCATTAATGCATCCATGTAATTTCTACACCTCCAATCCTAGAGGGCATACAACCTTCTTTGCTTCGTACGTACTGGTAGGCAATTCGTTATCCTTTGGAAGCTTCTTCTTCATTATTTTAAGTAGCTTCTCAAATCCCTTGTCAGATAAACCATTCTTTGCCTTCCATTGTAGCAATTCTAGTGTGGTACCCAGCTTTGTGTTGTCATCTTCATAATTTAGGCACAACAATTTTTTGTGATCCTTTAACACGCCCTTCAACTTCAACTTCTCATTTTCACTTTTGCATTCTCTTTGTGCATCAACAATGACCCGGTGAAGATCCAACAAGCTCATCTGGTGCCTCTTCATCTTCAGCTTCACCCGTTGTAGTATCACCGTATTCAGGAAACATAGGATAGTTGTCATCATCCTCTTCTTCTACATTGTCTTCCATCATAACCTCTATTTCTCCGTGCTTTGTCCCACAATTTTAGTTAGGCATGAAACCGGACCGAAGCAGGTGCATGTGAAGGGTTCCTGAGGAAGAGTAATCCTTTTGATTCTAACATACAACACATGGACAACGAATAAAACCATTCAGAATGTTTGCCTCGGCCACACCGGTGAAATTATGAAGGCCCATAATGAACTCTCCAGTACATCGGTCATCGTACATCCATTGCCAGCTCATCTGCATTATATAATTAATTTTATGAAAAAACATTACAGAAGATCTAGAGAAATGACCACCACTATACATCGACACATGCATTATATCAATGACAAATGAAAGGATTAAGTTGCTAACCTCGATCGAGTAGGAAAGAAAGAGGAGAAAGCTTAAGTGTGGCTCGGGCACTTCATATCATGTTTGTTTTGGGTGAACTCAAGTGGCATCATGCTCTCATGCATTTCATCGAGCACCTCTTATGCATAGAGGGAAACAAAACAACATACACCACATGTGCATTAGACGGGAAAATAAACCATCTCACAAAATGTCAACACCCGGATTTTTAATCCCAGATGCCTGTTATGCCATACATCGCAATCCCAGGATTACCATTTTTGCGAGACATAACAGATTTGATATCACATTACATGATCCATTACAAACCATAATAAGGTCTTAGACAAATAAAGGATCTCATGATCCAATCTTAATAAAAACAAGTAGCGGAATAAACATCGTAGCGGTGGGCTCCATCTTCAGTGTCACAAGCAATGCTGACGATGGGAGATAGTCCTAGTTGTCGTAGCCGTCCTGCTATCCTTCTTCCGGATAGGGCTCCTCATAGTCTGGATATGGGAATAGCCAGGGACAAAGCAATGAGTACTCTTGAGGTACTCGCAAACTATCACTAACAAGTAAGATAGTTCTAGTAGGAATGCTAAGTTCTAAGTTTATTTGTAAAGTTAAGTTTGAAACCTAAGCTGAGTTCAGAAACAAAGAAAGATAGAATAAAGTTCTAAATCACCTAAGCGGGAACTTAGTTGTCATAGTCACAACTCTGTTGTGGTCAAGTCAAAGTCACAAATCATTTCACAAGTCATTTTGAAAACATCTAACAACGGAACAGTATGGCCACTCCAAATGTCCATAACCGCGGACGCGGCTATTCGAATAGTTTGACACTCTGCAGAGGTGATACACATTCACCACAACATTCGATACATCTGTCAGGGATAACCCTGAATCATCATACTTAGTTTGCGGATAATCAATCATAACCTTTGCTTTACACACCCTAGTATAAGCACCTCTCCTATGAGCTTGGCCTCCCAACCATGGCCATCTGCCATCTTGGACACTACATAGGTGGAAAACATTGAGAGGTAGCCTCAGCTCAAACCTCTCCCGCGAGGGAACCCATACTAATGCATATAAACTTCCGGCTAATCCTTACCCAATTCAGGTATTGTGGTTGTACGGTAAAATTGGAATGGTATCGCATCCCAACCCAACCATCAGTTTTTATAAAGGGCTAAGGCTCATGCCTCAACATTTTCATCATCATAAACCATTTGTGTTTCTCAGCACATGTCAAAACATCTCAATAGAATGACTCATCATTCCAAGGTTTTCATAATAATTTTCACCAAGTCTTCCCATCTAAAGTGATCAAGTTTTTGGTTTAGCTCTAAACACTAAGTTAAGAGTGTTGGATGATAATCTACATCTCATGCCATAGAATGACATCTAATTCTAACTAGATAGGCCAAGTTTTATACTCTTTATGCTAATCTATAAATAAAGTAAAGAACTTTGGTAAAGTAAAAGGTAAAACTTGGGATGGGTATAACTGAAAAGGGTATAACCAAAGCATGCTTAAGGCATTTGCTTAGGTTATCAATCTTGCAAGTGTTAGCTTGCATTGTTAATGATGGATTGCCTTGGTTGGTGCAGTGGTTGAAATTCTCCTCGTCTTCCTCGGGGTAGAATTCCTCCTCTTCGTAGACTTGGTCGGTACTATCGTCTATAAATTCATACAGAATACACAATCACAAATCAATACTTAACTAGTCTATTTAGTACACTAATGCACAAACTTGATGATCTAGCATCATCACATTCATCGCATGATTTAATGAACTAGTTTCATTTATTTGATTTGAGAAAATTAATTTCTACTCATTGAAATTAATTAAGATTTAATATTCTCCAATTAAAATGGACACACGTCATCACCACATATTCTAAAGCATGGGAATGTGATTTAAATGTTTGCTCACATTTCAATAAGTTTAGGTTTATTATTTAAATGATTTAAAGTGACTAGAAATGTCTATATAGCATTATTTTGGTACTAGTCCAAAGTCACTGCATGCAAACCTAAATATTATTACATATTCAGATAGATATTGTAAAATGTGATTTTTGAGAGTTGGAATCAACTCAAAAGCTATTATGGTTGATTTTTGAAAAATGTTTGAATGTAGAAAAGTCTATGTCTTGCTATTTTTCCTATGTGAGATCTCTAACTCCAATTGATTTAAATCTAACGGTCTTTGATAGATATTTTAATTATATTTCTAACAAAATTTGAATCATTCATTTTGGTTAAGTAGAACTCCCTAAATTGATTTTCAAAGTAGTGGACAGAAACTAGTTTAAACTTAAATAGCAAAATCTTTATTTGAATCTGCGGGCTAAGGCGGGAAAATAAATGGACCGGCCCAGTGATGCTCAACGGCGCAACGGGCAACTCACAAGGGGGTCCCGCATGTCAGCGACTGATCATAACATGAAGCGGTACGAGGCGATGTGGGTCGTGCGATTAGAACTACGATCGACGGTTGTGGATCATCGTCGATGACGAACAGGTCGCTGACGAGACCGAACCCTAGCGGCTCGGTGGGGGTCCATTGGAGGCTTACCAGGGCTCTAGATAACGTGGCGATGGGGGCGATCGAAAGTGTGGACGACGGCGGACTCAGGCATGGTCGCGGCGGCTCCTGGGTTGGTCGCAATCGACAGGCCCCTTTCTTCTCTGCCGTGGCGAGCTCTGACACAATTCTAGCGAACGGCTACTCGACTGGCTCCGGGGATGGTGTGGGGTGGTTCTGATAGAGAGATGGGAGTGAGGTAGTGTGGCAATGGAGGCTGGGGGAAGTATACTTCTATAGGTCGACGAGGGGACTGTGAGGTGTAATGGTGAGCTCGCCGGTGACGATGGTATAGGGGGCTAAAGGCATGGGCGAGGTAGGCGGACGATGCTCTACCTCATGGCGGTCAACTACAGGTTAATGGCGCGGCTAGGGGCGGTGGCGTTTGGTCGAGAAAGGTCGACAATCTGCGCGGCAGAGGCGGTGTTCGACGCGGTGTGCGGTGGCTATTGGTCGCGCGGAAAGAAATGGGCGTGTCTGGGAGCGTGCTGGGGTCAAGGCAAAGCTGCGCGTGCAAGCTGAGGTTGAGGCGTGGCGTGTGCTAGCCTGTTGGGGACAGCACTCTGGCGTGCTCCGTGCTCCCTGCATGGCGTAGAGGCTCGGTGCACGGCAACTCGGAGGTGGTCCAGGGGCTGGCATTGCTCGAGGAAGGGACAGTGGGCGGCGGTGTGATCTTGCCTATCTCCCTGGTGCGGCGGAAGAGGGCGGATTGGTCTCCTGAGGCTTGGGCAAGGGTGGCCGGCGGTGACCATTCTCGGGCGGCATGGTACTAGCGACGCGGTGAAGAGGGGATGTTGTCTGGGGCTTAGTTAGTTTAAGAGGGGATAGAGGAGAGATGAGAGGGTTGAATGGGGGACACGAACTTGATTAGCAACAGTGTTATTTAGGCCAAATGATCTGTGCCTGCCAACTCTTCAACACAATGGCCGCAAGAACATTTTATTTGAATTTTGAAAAGATTTTTGGTGGGTGTGTTAGTCATATGCTTGAGCATCTGTCGTTGCTTGGGATTGTCAAGGTGAACTCATTTGAGTAGTTTTTGAAAAGTGGGATATATGCACATACACTTGATTCCATTTTCAAATGCCATTTAAAATTAGGGTTTAAATGTTTTTGTAAGATTTCAAAGTGGGCCTTGGTAGATCATTACTTGTACTAGCAAGGGGTGCAAAGATCCAGAATTATTTCTGTTAAGAATTGACTTCTAGGAACACCTAAAGTGGCCTAGTGGATTAAAATGGCAAAAGTGACCATTTGCATTTATTAATCTTATTTGATTTATTTTTCTTTGGATTTTTTGTTTGGGAATGATCTAGATGATGTGGCATTCATCTTTGAATCATTTTACAACCATTAGAACAAACAAACATGGCATTTCCAAACAAATCTATATTAATGCAAACATACATGCATTCATAATTATTTTTAATGATAAAAAGTTTTTGTTAACCCTAAATTGGGTGATTTGGATCTTGATAACCTTGATTAAAGGTTTGGGATGTTAGAAACCTTCCCCCCCTAAATTGGGTGATTTGGATCGTGATAATCTTGATAACAAAATCTCGTCCCGAGATTTAAGAAAGAAAACTAGGAACTAAAGAGATCTGGAAACTCAGTCCTAATGAAATCTTCTCGCTCCCAGGTAGCTTCTTTTTTAGTATGGTTGCTCCATTGGATCTTGAGAAACTTGATACTCTGGGTCCTGGTGGTTCTGTAAGCTTCTTCCAAGATACGGATGGGCACTTCATGATACGTCAGATCCTTGTTGATATCAATGGCTCGGTGATCAATGTTCTTGAACACTTCGGTCTTCTCTGGCACTTCTAAGCATTTGCGAAGTAACGAGATGTGGAACACATCATGAATGGCTGACATCTCCTCTGGCAGTTCTAGTTGTAATGATACTTCTCCTCGACTATTCATAATCTTGAAGGGTCCGATATATCGGGGGCCTAACTTTCTTTTCAGACTAAAACGTTGTTTTCCCTTCAATGGCGAAACCGAGAGATACAAAAAAACTCTGACATTGAAGGTCAGGTCTCTACGTCTCTTGTCAGCATAACTCTTCTGTCTAGATTGGGCGGTCTTGAGGTGCTCACAGACTTTGTGAACCTTCTCTCCAACTTCCCGTAGGATGTCGGGTCCGAAAATCTGACTCTCTCCTACTTGCGACCAATTCAAAGGGGTACGACACTTTCTTCCATATAAGAACTCAAATGGGGCCATTTGCAAACTGGCTTGATAACTATTGTTGTATGAGAATTCTGCTAAAGGTAGACAGTCTTCCCATTTTGATCCATAATCTAGTAGACAAACTCTCAACATATCTTCTAAGATCTGGTTGACTCTTTCAGTCTGTCCATCTGTCTGCGGGTGATAAGCTGTGCTGAAATTCAACTTGGTTCCCAATCCTTCTTAGACATTCTAACAAAATCTAGAGGTAAATTGGGTTGCTCGATCCGACACTATGGTCTTGGGGGTTCCATGCAAACTGAAAATTCTAGCAATGTACAACTCTGCTAGCTTAGAACTCTGGTAGGTTGTCTTGACAGGTATAAGGTGGGCTACCTTGGATAATCTATCAACGATGACCCAAATTGAGTCATTTCCCCTACTAGAAGTAGGCAAACCGGTGATAAAGTCCATTCTGACAGAATCCTATTTCCATTCCAGAATCTGCAATGGTTGTAACAATCCTGCGGGTCTCTGATGTTCCGCTTTGACTCTCTAACTGATATCACACTTGGCGATGTAGCTTCCGATTTCTCTCTTCATCTTGTCCCACCAAAATTTCTCCTTCAAATCCTAATACATCTTCGTTCCTCCGGGGTGGATAGAATAAAGAGTATCATGAGCTTCTTGCCTGATAACTTGCTTCAACTCCGAATCTGCTGGCATGCAAATACGTCCTTTGTACCACAAAACTCCTTCTTCATCTTCGGTGAATCCAGGTACCTTTCATGTACCAATACGACGCTTGGTTTCGTCGATACTTGCATTTCCCTTCTGGGCTTCCTTGATCTGACTAATCAACATGGGTTGAAGTTCAATGCTAGCTAAGAATCCTTTGCTAACTAGCTCAGTTCTAAACTGCTCCAACTCTTCATGCAAACTTGGATGGTTCACTTTGATCATGGTGTTTAACGTACACGGCAATCTGCTAAGAGCATCCGCTACCAGATTGGCTTTGCCGAGGTGATAGTGAATGTCAAGGTCATAATCCTTGATTAACTCAATCCATCTCCTTTGCCTCATATTCAGCTCCTTTTGAGTGAAAATATACTTCAAGCTCTTGTGATCTAAGTAAATCTCACATCGGTTACCCATAAGATAATGACGCCATGTCTTCAAGGCTAAAACTACAACTGCTAGTTCAAGATCATGGGTAGGGTAGTTTTGCTCATGTTGCTTCAGTTGTTGTGATAGATATGCTATGACTTTGCCTTCTTGCATCAACACACATCCGAGACCAATCTTGGATGCATCACAATACACATCAAAAGGCTTCTTTATATCTGGCATGATCAATATTGGGGCTGAAATCAATCTCTTCTTGAGCTCTTGGAAACTTTCTTCATATTTGTCAGTCCATTCAAAATTCTTGTCCTTCTTCAACAATTAGGTCATGGGTCTTGCGATGCTCGAAAATCCTTCTACGAACTTGCGGTAATATCCCGCTAATCCGAGAAATGCACGGACTTGGGTTTGAGTGGTTGGGGCTTCCCATTCTTCAACATCTTTGATCTTGGCGGGATCAACAGCGACTCCTCTTGCCGACACAATATGTCTGAGGAATCCTACTTCTTTCAGCCAGAACTCACATTTGCTGAACTTGGCATACAACTGATGCTCTCTAAGGGTTTTAAGAATGATTCTCAGATGTAGCTCATGGTTTTCTTCTGACTTGGAGTAGATAAGAATATCGTCGATAAACACTACGACAAACTTATCTAGAAAGTTCATAAAGATCTTTTTCATGAGATTCATGAAATAAGCGGGGTCATTGGTTAATCCAAAAGACATGACCGTATACTCATACAATCCATATCTGGTAGTAAAGGAGGTCTTTGGAATATCCGTTGCACGAATCTTAAGTTGGAGATAACCAGTCCTAAGATCAATCTTAGAGAACACTCTAGCACCCGTCAACTGATCAAACAGATCCTCTATCTTGGGAAGTGGGTACTTGTTCTTGATGGTGACATCATTCAACTTCCGGTAATCTGTGCACAAATGGTTACCTCCATCCTTCTTGTCGACAAACAAAACGGGCGATCTCCATGGTGATGCGCTTGGTTGAATCAAGCCTTTTGCCAGCATAGCATCAAGTTGCTTGTTTAGCTCCACCAACTCTGAGGGGTTCATGCTATAGGGTATCTGAGCTATGGGTCCGGTTCTAGGAATTAGTTCATAAATGAACTCAATATCCTGATTCGAGGGCATACCGGGCAATTCATCTGGGAATATGTCGGGGTATTCACAGACTACTTTGACTTGGTCTATGATTGGTAGGGCTAGACTCTTGTTGCATTTGAATTGACGGGGCAAGGTTTCAGAAACATGCTCTACTATTACTCCAGAGCTACTGGTCATGGTGATGGCTTTCTTGGCACAGTCGATCAATCCTTTATGTTTCGACATCCAATCCATTCCTAGTACTACTTCCAAACCTTTGGTTCCAAGTACTATTAGATTGGCATAAAAATCTATCCCATGAATTCTGATAGGCATAGCTTTGCAAATTTTTCTAGCTTTGGTGGTTGAACCAGGTATTTGAACTATCATAACATGCATCAAGTTGGTTGGGTGAATCTTACTAGTGGATGCAAATTCTTCTGTAACAAACGAGTGCGATGCTCTAGAATCAAACAACACTCTTGCTAATACTGAGTTAACAGAAAACATACACAGCACGACATCTGGGGCTTCTGGGGCTTCTTCTGCGTTAATGTGGAAAAGATGGCCGTTGCAGTTGTGAGGGTTCCCTGGGGCGAATCTCCTTCCGGGCTGAACACGGCGCTGCTGCTGAGCTGGGGCATTCACATTGGTAGTGGCGGAAATCTTCTTGGAACACTTGTTGGAGTAGTGACCCTTCACTCCACACTCAAAAAAAGTAATCTGAGACTTGTTTTTGGCTGCAACAGGCACATCATTGCTTCCAGTCCTTGGAGCAGTATTGTTGTTGTTGTTGTTGGACTTTGGCGGTGCATGGTTGAAGTTGCTGGAGTTGTCGGGGTGGTTGTTGTTATTCCCTCCAGTCTTCACATTTCCTCTACTTCGGTTGGGGTAGCTTGGGCGAGACATTGGGGGTCTATTGTTCCACGGGGCATATCATGCAGACAGGTTAGGGCGATACTTCTGGTGACTGTTGGATCCACTCTGGTGCATCATCCTGCGCTTGCGGTTGTCATTCGCTTGGTTGATCTTTCCTTCCATCTGGATGGCAGAGTTGACTAGCTCTTCGAGATCGTCAAAACGTATGTTGATTAACACCGTTTGCATCTCATCATGCAATCCATTTAGGAATCTCTCCTTCTTCTTGGCTTCAGTATTAATCTCATTAGGTGCATACCTAGCGAGGGATAGAAATATGTCATGGTACTCTACTACAGTCATCCTACGCTGCTTTAGTTCTCTGAACTCATCTCTCATTCTGGTCACTAAACCTTGCGGCACATGGGTGCGGCTAAACTTGGTCTTGAAAGCTTCCCACATCATCACTTGCCTGTGGTTCATAGTGCGGGTGTTGTTCCACCATGCTCTTGCATCTCCTACCAGATAGTGGGTGGCAAACATAACTTGCTCATTTGCATCCACTCCTGATACTTCTACGTTATTCTCCATGGTCTATAACCAATCATCTGCATCCAGCGGGTGTTCAGACTTGCTAAAGATAGGGGGATTGGTATTGTGGAAGTTTTTGGGATTCGATCCATGATGATCCTAATTTCCATGGCCTTGATTATTGTGGGCCATCTGGGCGATCTGTTGCAGGGTAGCTAGGTTGGCTTGGCGCTCTGCTCTACCAGCTTCGCGGTCCGAAACTAGCATCTGCAAAATCTGCAGCATGGGGTCCTGCGATGATCTGCTTCCTCCGGGGTTTCCACGAGTCATCTAAAGATTGAGATAGATAATGGGGTAAGAGGGAAAGTTCTAAGGTTCATGGTTTTGTTTTCAAATCTAAAACTTTGAGTTTGACTCAGGTTTGGCAAACTAACAACTTCTCATTCATTCATTCAAGCAAAGCACACGATACAAACACACACACACCACCACAAAAGGAAAACAGATGGTTTTAAGAACCACTCTGTGAGCTAAGATACAATGGGACTGATACTTCTCCTACGATAGTGCTCTAGGGCATCTACTCATCATCAATGAAGTCGGAGTCATCATCGTCGGTGTAGAAGTCCAGGCATCATCCTCCAGGTAGTCATCATCATTGCTGAGGTACGAGTGAATACCCCCTGGATGTCTTCACCTTCTTCTTCCTCTTCTTCTTTTGCTGCAAGCTGATCTTCTTGCTCCTTGATGGTCTTCTCGAGGTCGGCTACCTTCTTGTGAAGACGGGCGATGGTGCGATCCTTCTTTGCATGTTGACGACGAAGTGATTGACGATCCTTGACGAGCAGGGCGAAAGTCTGGGCCTTCTGGGCGGCAATGGCAAGGTTGTGGTTGGCGTAGGCTCGAGCATTGTCTAATTCCTTCTGCCTATCATACATTAGGAAGTCAAGGTTCTCCAACTGGCGCTTCATCCCCGGGTGACTTGGCATCTCCAATGGCATTCCCATAGAATCACTCCTTGCATAGTGCGCAAAGCGGGTTCCCTGGATCAAGTTGACATTCTGTCCGCAAAGACAGGCAAGACCTTCATGCATTGCCCTAGCTAATCCATCTAGCCAGTTGTTCTCTCTCACGGTGAATTGAATCTTCTCAAACAGGGGTGCTTCCATCTTGCCTCGAAGATCAGCAACTATCAGCCATTGTAAATCTCCTCCTGGATGGTCATTGAGTTAAGCTCCGAAGAATTCCGGATGCGGGCGCCCCAGGTACTCAGACAGTGCATCAAGATCCCTCTCAAAGATCAGTTGGCCTCCCTTGCCAAACTGGTAGAACTTGCAGTACTGAACCTCCATCTATAAGAGTATAGGATGAGTAAGTTAGTGAAGTGATCAAGTGTGTCAAATTTTATGTAGTAATGTAAGAATCTTGGAGGAACATGAATCTTTTTGAAAGAATCTCAAGGGTAAGAGGGGAAATAGGTTTTCATAAATACTCACTTCTTTTGTTTTGAAACTAAGTTTTTTGTTCGGATGTCCATTCTAACTAGGGTGTCCTATGGTCAGGATGGCTCTGATACCAACTTGTCAACACCCGGATTTTTAATCCCAGATGCCTATTATGCCATACATCGCAATCCCAGGATTACCATTTTTGCGAGACATAACAGATTTGATATCACCGTACATCATACATTACAAACCATAATAAGGCCTTACACAAATAAACGACCTCATGATCCAATCTTAATACAAACAAGTAGCGGAATAAACATCATAGCGGTGGGCTCCATCTTCAGTGTCACAGTTAATGCTGACGATGGGAGATAGTCCTAGTTGTCGTAGCCGTCCTGATGTCCTTCTTCCAGATAGTACTCCTCATAGTCTAGCCACGGGAATAACCAGGGACAAAGCCATGAGTACTCTTTAAGTACTCACAAACTATCACTAACAAGTAAGGTAGTTCTAGTAGGAATGCTAAGTAGTAAGTTTATTTGTAAAGCTAAGTTTGAAAACTAAGCTGAGTTTAGAAACAAAGAAAGATAGAATAAAGTTCTAAATCACCTAAGTGGGAACTTAGTTGTCATAGTCACAACTCTGTTGTGGTCAAGTCAAAGTCACAAATCATTTCACAAGTCATTTTGAAAACATCTGACAACGGAACAGTATGGCCACTCCAACTGTCCATAACCGCAGACATGGCTATTCGAATAGTTTGACACTCTACAGAGGTGGTACACTTTCACCACAACATTCGATACATCCGTCAGGGATAACCTTGAATCATCATACTTAGTATGCGGATAATCAATCATAACCTTTCCTTTACACAACCTAGTATAAGTACCTCTCCTATGAGCTTGGCCTCCCAGCCATGGCCATCTGCCATCCTGGGCACTGCATAGGTGGACAACAGTGAGAGGTAGCCTCAAGTCAAACCTCTCCCGTGAGGTAACCCATACTAATGCATATAAACTTCTGGCTAAGCCTTACCCAATTCAAGTATTGTGGTTGTACGGTAAAATTGGAATGGTATCGCATCCGAACCCAACCACCAGCTTTTGTAAAGGGCTAAGGCTCATGCCTCAACATTTTCATCATCATAAACCATTTGTGTTTCTCAACACATGTCAAAACATCTCAATAGACTGACTCATCATTCCAAGGTTTTCATAATCATTTTCACCAAGTCTTCCCATCTAAAGTGATCAAGTTTTTGGTTTAGCTCTAAACACTAAGTTAAGAGTGTTCACTAAGGTGGGATGCTAATCTCAATCTCATGCCATAGAGTGACATCTAAGTCTAACTAGATAGGTCAAGTTTTATACTCTCTATGCTAATCTATAAAGAAAGTAAAGAACTTTGGTAAAGTAAAAGGTAAAACTTATAAGTAAAACTTGGGATGGGTATAACTCAAAAGGCTATAACCAAAACATGCTTAAGGCATTTGCTTAGGTTATCAAGCTTGCAAGTGTTAGCTTGCATTGTTAGTGATGGCTTGCCTTGGTTGGTGAAGTGGTTGAAATTCTCCTCGTCTTCCTCGGGGTAGAATTCCTCCTCTTCGTAGACTTGTCGGTACTATCGTCTATAAATACACAGAATACACAATCACCAATCAATACTTAACTAATCTATTTAGTACACTAATCCACATACTTGATGATCTAGCATCATCACATTCATCACAGGATTTAATGAGCTAGTTTAATTTATTTAATTTGAGAAAAGTAATTTCTACTCATTGAAATTAATTAAGATTTAATATTCTCCAATTAAAATATGGGATAATGTGGACACATGTCATCACCACATATTCTAATGCATGGGAATGTGGTTTAAATGTTTGCTCACATTTCAATAAGTTTAGGTTTATTATTTAAATGATATAAAGTGACTAGAAATGCCTATACAACATTATTTTGGTACTAGTTCAAAGCCACTGCATGCAAACCTAAATATTATTACATATGCAGATAGATATTGTCAAATGTGATTTTTGAGAGTTGGAATCAACTCAAAAGCTATTATGGTTAATTTTTGACAAATGTTTGAATGTAGAAAAGTCTCTGACTTGCTATTTTTGCTATGTGAGATCTCTAACTCCAATTGATTTAAATCCAACGGGCTTGGATAGATATTTTAATTATATTTCTAACAAAATTTGCATCATTCATTTTGGTTAAGTAGAACTCCCTGAATCGATTTTCAAACTAGTGGATAGAAACTAGTTTAAACTTAAATAGCAAAATCTTTATTTGAATATGCAGGCTAAGGAGGGAAACTAAATGGGCCGGCCCAGTGACACTCAGTGGTGCAGCGAGCAACTTACAAGGGGGTCCCGCATGTCCGCGACTGATCATAACGCGAAGCGGTACGGGGTGATGTGGGCCATGCGATTAGAACTACGATCGACGGCTGTGGCTTATTGTCGACGACAAACATGTCGTCAGCAAGACCGAACCCTAGCGACTCGGTGGGGGTCGATTGGGGGCTTACCAGGGCTCCAGCTAACGTGGCGATGGGGGCAATCGAACGTGTGGACGACGGCGGACTCAGGCATGGTCGCGGTGGCTCCTGGGGTGGTCGCAATCGACGGGCCCCTTTCTTCTCTGCTGCGGCGAGCTCCGACACAATTCTGGCGAACGGCTGCTCGAGTGGATCCGGGGATGGTGTGGGGTGGTTCTGAGAGAGAGGGGGGAGTGCCGTAGTGTGGCAATGGAGGCTAGGGGAGGTCTCCTTTTATAGGTCGACGAGGGGACCATGAGGTGCGACGGTGAGCTCGTCGGTGATGATGGTATAGGGGGCTAAAGGCATGGGAGAGGTAGGCGGATGGTGCTCTGCCTCCTGGCGGTCAACTACGGGGTAATGGCGCGGCTAGGGGCGGTGGCGTTTGGTCGGGAAAGGTCGATGCTCTGTGCGGCAGAGGCAGTTTTCGACGTGGCGTGCGGTGGCTGCTGGTCGCACAGAGGGAAATGGGCGTGTCCGGGAGCGTGATCGGGTCAAGGCAAAGCTGCACGTGCAAGCTGAGGTCGAGGCATGGCGTGTGCTGGCCTGTCGGGGACGGCGCTCTGGCGTCCTCCGTGCATGGTGCAGAGGCTCGGTGCGTGGAAGTCGGAGGTGGTCCAGGGGCTGGCATTGCTCGGGAAAGGGACAGTGGGCGGTAGTGTGATCACGCCTATCTCCTTGGTGTGGCGGAAGAGGGCGGATTGGGCTCCTGTGGCTTGGGCAAGGTTGGCCGGCGGCGACTATTCTCGGGTGGCGTGGTACTAGCGATGCGGTGAAGAGGGGATGTTGTCTGGGGCTTAGTTAGTGTAAGAGGGGACATAGGAGAGATGAGAGGGTTGAATGGGGGAAAGAACTTGATTAGCAACAGTATTAGTTAGGCCAGATGATCTGTGCCTGCCAACTCTTCGACATAATGGCCGCAAGAACATTTTATTTGAATTTTGAAAAGATTTTTGGTGGGTGTGTTAGTCATATGCTTGAGCATCTGTTGTTGCTAGGGATTGTCAAGGTGAACTCATTTGAGTGGTTTTTGAAAAAGTGGGATCTATGCACATATACTTGATTCCATTTTCAAATGCCATTTAAAATTAGTGTTTAAATGTTTTTGTAAGATTTCAAAGTGGGCCTTGCTAGATCATTACTTGTACTAGCAAGGGGTGCAAAGATCCGGAATTTCTGTTAAGAATTGACTTTTAGGAACACCTAAAGTGGCCTAGTGGATTAAAATGGCAAAAGTGACCATTTGCATTTATTAATCTTATTTGATTTCTTTTTCTTTGGATTTTGTTTGGGAATGATCTAGATGATGTGGCATTCATCTTTGAATCATTTTATAACCATTAGAACAAACAAACATGTCTATATTAATGCAAACACACATGCATTCATAATTATTTTTAATGATAAAAAGTTTTTGTTAACCCTAAA
Source organism: Avena eriantha (assembly GCA_910589775.1). Classification (NCBI taxonomy): domain Eukaryota; kingdom Viridiplantae; phylum Streptophyta; class Magnoliopsida; order Poales; family Poaceae; genus Avena; species Avena eriantha. The sequence continues at coordinate 274,761,034 of OU342743.1, forward strand.
TTGGGTGATTTGGATCTTGATAACCTTGATTAAAGATTTGGGATGTTAGAAACCTTCCCCCCTTAAACAAAATCTCGTCCCGAGATTTAAGAAAGAAAACTAGGAACTAAGAGATCTGGAAATTCAGTCCTAATGTAATCTTCTCGCTCCCAGGTAGCTTCTTTTTAGTTTTGTTGCTCCATTGGATCTTGATAAACTTGATACTCTGGGTCCTGGTGGTTCTGTAAGCTTCTTCCAGGATACGAATGGGCACTTCATGATACGTCAGATCCTTGTTGATATCAATGACTCGGTGATCGATTTTTTGAACACTTTGGTCTTCTCTGGCACTTCTAAGCATTTGTGAAGTAACGAGATGTGGCACACATCATGAATGGCTCACATCTCCTCTGGCAGTTCCAGTTGATATTATACTTCTCCTCGACGATTCATAATCTTGAAGGGTCCGATATATCTGGGGGCTAACTTTCCTTTCAGACTAAAACGTTGTGTTCCCTTCAATGGCGAAACCTTGAGATATATAAAATCTCCGACATTGAAGGTCAGGTCTCTACGTCTCTTGTCGGCATAACTCTTCTGTCTGGATTGGGCGGTCTTGAGGTGCTCACGGACTTTGTGAACCTTCTCTTTGGCTTCCCATAGGATGTCGGGTCCGAAAATCTGACTCTCTCCTACTTGCAACCAATTCAAATGGGTACGACACTTTCTTCCATATAAGAACTCAAATGGGGCCATTTGCAAAATGGCTTGATAACTGTTGTTGTATGCGAATTCTGCGACAGACAGACTGTCTTCCCATTTTTATCCATACTCTAGCACACAAGCTCTCAACATATCTTCTAAGATCTGGTTGACTCTTTCAGTCTGTCCATCGGTCTGCGGGTGATAAGCTGTGCTGAAATTCAACTTGGTTCCCAATCCTTCTTGGACTTTCAGCCAAAATCTTGAGGTAAATTGGGTTCCTCGATCCGACACTATGGTCTTGGGGGTTCCATGCAAACTGACAATTCTAGCAATGTACAACTCTGCTAGCTTAGAACTCTGGTAGGTTGTCTTGACAGGTATAAAGTGGGCTACCTTGGATAATCTATCAACAATGACCCAGATTGAGTCATTTCCCCTACTAGTAGTAGGCAAACCGGTGATAAAGTCCATTCCGATGGAATCCCATTTCCATTTCAGAATCTACAATGGTTGCAACAATCCTGCGGGTCTCTGATGTTCCGCTTTGACTCTCTGACAGATATCACACTTGGTGATGTAGCTTCCGATTTCTCTCTTCATCTTGTGCCACCAAAATTTCTCCTTCAAATCCTGATACATCTTCGTTCCTCCGAGGTGGATAGAATAAAGAGTGTCATGACCTTCTTGCATGATCACTTGCTTCAATTCCGAATCTGCTGGCACACAGATACGATGTTTGTACCACAAAACTCCTTCCTCATCTTCGGTGAATCCAGGTACCTTTCCTCTACCAATATGACGCTTCATTCCGTCGATACTTGCATTTCCCTTCTGGGCTTCCTTTATCTGACTAATCAACATGGGTTGAAGTTCAATGCTAGCTAAGAATCCTTTGCTAACTAGCTCAGTTCTAAACTCCTCCAACTCTTCATGCAAACTTGGCTGGTTCTCTTTGATCATGGTGTTTAACCTAAGAGCATCCGCTACCACATTGGCTTTGCCGGGGTGATAGTGAATGTCAAGGTCATAATCCTTGATTAACTCGATCCATCTCCTTTGCCTCATATTCAACTCCTTTTGAGTGAAAATATACTTCAAGCTCTTGTGATCTGATTAAATCTCACATCGGTTACCCATAAGGTAATGACACCATGTCTTCAAGGCTAAAACTCCAACTGCTAGTTCAAGATCATGGGTAGGGTAGTTTTGCTCATGTTGCTTGAGTTGTCGAGATAGATATGCTATGACTTTGCCTTCTTGCATCAACACACATCTGAGACCAATCTTGGATGCATCACAATACACATCAAAAGGCTTCTTTATATCTGGCATGATCAATATTGGGGCTGAAATCAATCTCTTCTTGAGCTCTTGGAAACTTGCTTCACATTTGTCAGTCCATTCAAACTTCTTGTCCTTCTTCAACAATTGGGTCATGGGTCTTGTGATGCTCGGAAATCCTTCTACGAACTTGCGGTAATATCCCGCTAATCCGAGAAATGCACGGACTTGGGTTTGAATGGTTGGGGCTTCCCATTCTTCAACATCTTTGATCTTGGCAGGATCAACAGCGACTCCTCCTACCGACACAATATGTCCGAGGAATCCTACTTCTTTCAGCCAGGACTCACATTTGCTGAACTCGGCATAGAACTGATGCCCTCTAAGGGTTTCAAGAATGATTCTCAGATGTTGCTCATGGTCTTCTTCTGACTTGGAGTAGATAAGAAGATCATCGATAAACACTACGAAAAACTTATCCAGAAAGTTCATAAAGATCTTATTCATGAGATTCATGAAATATGCGGGGGCATTAGTTAATCCAAAAGACATGACCGTATACTCATACAATCCATATCAGGTAGTAAAGGCGGTCTTTGGAATATCCGTTGCACGAATCTTAAGTTGGTGATAACCAGTCCTAAGATCAATCTTAGAGAACACTCTGGCACCAGTCAACTGACCAAACAGATCCTCTATCTTGGGCAGTGGGTACTTTTTCTTGATGGTGACATCATTCAACTTCCGGTAATCTGTGCACAAACTGTTACCTCCATCCTTCTTGTCGACAAACAAAATGGGCGATCTCCAAGGTGATGCGCTTGGTTGAATCAAGCCTTTTGCCAGCATAGCATCAAGTTGCTTCTTTAGCTCCACTAACTCTGAGGGGTTCATGCTATAGGTTCTCTAAGCTATGGGACCGGTTCTAGGAATTAGTTTAATAATGAACTCAATATCTCGATCCGGGGGCATACCGGGCAATTCATCTGGGAATATGTCGGGGTATTCATAGACTACTCTGACTTGGTCTATGGTTGGTAGGGTTGGACTCTTGTTGCATTTGAATTGACGAGGCAAGGTTTCAGAAACATGCCCTACTGTTACTCCAGAGCTACTGGTCATGGTGATGGCTTTCTTGGCACAGTCGATCAATCCTTTATGTTTTGACATCCAATCCATTCCTAGTACTACTTCCAAACCTTTGGTTCCAAGTACTATTAGATTGGCATAAAAATCTATCCCATGAATTCTGATAGGAACAATTTTGCAAATTTTTCTAGCTTTGGTGGTTTAACCAGGTATTTGAACTACCATAACATGCTTCAAGTTGGTTGGGTGAATCTTACTAGTGCATGCAAATTCTTCTATAACAAACGAGTGCGATGCTCCAGAATCAAACAACACTCTTGCTAATACTGAGTTAACAGAAAACATACCCAGCACGACATCTAGCGCTTCTTGGGCTTCTTCTACATTCATGTGGAAAAGATGGCTGTTGCGGTTGTGAGGGTTCCCTAGGGCAAATCTCCTTCCGGGCTGAACACGGCGCTGCTGCTGAGCTGGGGCATTCACATTGGCAGTGGCAGCAATCTTCTTGGGACACTTGTTGGAGTAGTGACCCTTCAGTCCACACTCAAAACAAGTAATCTGAGACTTGTCTTTGGCTGCAACAGGCACAACATTTGTTCCAGTCATTGGGGCAGTATTGTTGTTGTTGTGTTACTTGGGCGGTGCACGGTTGAAGTTGTTGGAGTTGTCAGGGTGGTTGTTGTTATTCCCTCCGGTCTTCACATTTCCTCCGCTACGGTTAGGGTAGCTTGGGCGAGACATTGGGGGTCTATTGTTCCGCGGGGCATATCCTGCAGACAGGTTGGGGCGATACTTCTAGTGACTGTTAGATCCAATCTAGTGCATCATCCTGCGCTTGCGGTTGTTATTCGCTTGGTTGATCTTTCCTTCCATCGGGATGGTAGAGTTGACTAGCTCTTTGAGATTGTCAAAATGGATGTTGATTAACACCGTTTGCATCTCATCATGCAATCCATTTAGGAATCTCTCCTTCTTCTTGGCTTCAGTATTGATCTCATCAGGTGCATACCTAGCGAGGGATAGAAATTTGCCACGGTACTCTACTACAGTCATCCTGCCCTGCTTCAGTTCTCTGAACTCATCTCTCATTCTGGTGAGTAAACCTTGTGGCACATGGGTGCGGCTAAGCTTGGTCTTGAAAGCTTCCCACATCATCACTTGCCCGTGGTTCATAGTGCAGGTGTTGTTCCACCATGCTCTTGTATCTCCTGTCAGATAGTGGGTGGCAAATAGAACTTGCTCATTTGCATCCACTCCTACTACTTCTAGGTTATTCTCCATGGTCTGTAACCAATCATCTGCATCCAGCGGGTCTTCAGACTTGCTAAAGACAGGGGGATTGGTATTGTGCAAGTTTTTGAGTTTGGATCCATGATGATCCTGATTTCCATGGCCTTGATTATTGTGGGCCATCTGGGCGATCTGCTGCAGGGTAGCTAGGTTGGCTCGGTGCTCTGCTCAACCAGCTTCACGGTCTGAAACTAGCATCTGCATAATCTGCAGCATCGGGTCCTGCGATGAGCTTCTTCCTCCGGGGTTTCCACGAGTCATCTAAAGATTGAGATAGATAATGGGGTAAGAGGAAAAGTTCTAAGGTTCATGGTTTTGTTTTCAAAGCTAAAACTTTGAGTTTGACTCAGGTTTTGCAAACTAACAACTTCTCATTCATTCATTCAAGCAAAGCACCAGATACAAACACACACACACACCACCACAAAAGGAAAACATATGGTTTTAAGAACCATTATGTGAGCTAAGATACAATGGGACCGATACTTCTCCTACGATAGTGCTCTAGGGCATCTACTCATCATCAATGAAGTCAGAGTCGTCATCGTCAGTGTAGAAGTCCATGGCATCATCCTCCAGGTAGTCATCAGCATTGTTGAGGTATGAGTGAATATCCCCTAGATGTCTTCACCTTCTTCTTCCTCTTCTTCTTTTGCTGCAATCTGAGCTTCTTGCTCCTTGATGGTCTTCTCGAGGTCAGCCACCTTCTTGCGAAGATTGGTGATGGTGCGATCCTTCTTTGCACGTTGACGACGAAGTGATTGACGATCCTTGACGAGCAGGGCAAAAGTCTAGGCCTTCTGGGAGGCAATGGCAACGTTGTGGTTGGCGTAGGCTCGAGCATTGTCCAATTCCTTCTGCCTATCATACAACAGGAAGTCATGGTTCTCCACTTGGCGCTTCATCTCCGGGTGACTTGGCATCTCCAATGGCATTCCCATAGAATCACTCCTTGCATAGTGCGCAAAGCGGGTTCCCTGGATCAAGTTGACATTATGTCCGCAATGACGGGCGAGAGCTTCATGCATTGCCCTGGCTAATCCATCTAGCCAGTTGTTCTCTCTCACGGTGAATTGAATCTTCTCAGACAGGGGTGCTTCCATCTTGCCTCGAAGATCAGCAACTATCAGCCATTGTAAATCTCCTCCTGGATGGTCATTGAGTTTAGCTCCGAAGAATTCCGGATGCGGGCGCTCTAGTTACTCATACAGTGCATCAAGATCCCTCTCGAAGATCAATTGGCCTCCGTTGCCCAACTGGTAGAACTTGCAGTACTGAACCTCCATCTATAAGAATTTAGGATGAGTAAGTTAGTGAAGTGATCAAGTGTGTCAAATTTTATGTAGTAATGTAAGAATCTTGGAGGAACATGAATCATTTTGAAAGAATATCAAGGGTAAGAGGGGAAACAGGTTTTCATAAATACTCACTTCTTTTGTTTTGAAACTAAGTTTTTTGTTCGGATGTCCATTCTAACTAGGGTGTCCTATGGTCAGGATGGCTCTGATACCAACTTGTCAACATCCGGATTTTTAATCCCAGATGCCTATTATGCCATACATCGCAATCCCAGGATTACCATTTTTGTGACACATAACAGATTTGGTATCACCGCACATCATACATTACAAACCATAATAAGGTCTTACACAAATAAAGCATCTCCTGATCTAGTCTTAATACAAACAAGTAGCAGAATAAATAGCATAGCGGTGGGCTCCATCTTTAGTGTCACAGGCAATGCTGACGATGGGAGATAGTCCTAGTTGTCGTAGCTGTCCTGTTGTCCTTCTTCCAGATAGTCATCCTCATAGTCTGGCCATAGGAATAGCCAGGGACAAAGCCATGAGTACTCTTGAAGTACTCGCAAACTATCACTAACAAGTAAGGTAGTTCTAGTAGGAATGCTAAGTTGTAAGTTTATTTGTAAAGTTAAGTTTGAAACCTAAGCTGAGTTCAGAAACAAAGAAAGATAGAATAAAGTTCTAAATCACCTAAGTGGGAACTTAGTTGTCATAGTCACAACTCTGTTGTGGTCAAGTCAAAGTCACAAATCATTTCACAAGTCATTTTGAAAACATCTGACAACGGAACAGTATGGCCAGTCCAACTATCCATAACCGCGGACGCGGCTATTCTAATAGTTTGACACTCTGCAGAGGTGGTACACTTTCACCACAACATTCGATACATCCGTCAGGGATAACCCTGAATCATCATACTTAGTATGCGGATAATCAATCATAACCTTTCCTTTACACACCCTAGTATAAGCACCTCTCTTATGAGCTTGGCCTCCCAGCCATGGCCATCTACCATCATGGGCACTACATAGGTGGACAACATTGAGAGGTAGCCTCAGCTAAAACCTCTCCCGCGAGGGAATCCATACTAATGCATATAAACTTCCGGCTAAGCCTTACCCAATTCAGGTATTGTGGTTGTACGGTAAAATTGGAATGGTATCGCATCCAAACCCAACCATCAGTTTTTATAAAGGGCTAAGGATCATGCCTCAACATTTTCATCATGATAAACCATTTGTGTTTCTCAACACATATCAATAGAATCACTCATCATTCCAAGGTTTTCATAATCATTTTCACCAAGTCTTCCCATCTAAAGTGATCATGTTTTTGGTTTAGGTCTAAACACTAAGTTAAGAGTGTTCACTAAGGTGGGATGCTAATCTCAATCTCATGCCATAGAATGACATCTAATTCTAACTAGATAGGTAAAACTTGTAAGTAAAACTTGGGATGGGTATAACTCAAAAGGGTATAACCAAAGCATGATTAAGGCATTTTCTTAGGTTATCAAGCTTGCAAGTGTTAGCTTGCATTGTTAATGATGGCTTGCCTTGGTTGGTGCAGTGGTTAAAATTCTCCTCGTCTTCCTCGGGGTAGAATTCCTCCTCTTCGTAGACTTGGTCAGTACTATCGTCTATAAATACATACGGAATACACAATCACCAATCAATACTTAACTAGTCTATTTAGTACACTAATGCACACACTTGTTGATCTAGCATCATCACATTCATCACATGATTTAATGAACTAGTTTCATTTATTTGATTTGAGAAAAGTAATTTCTACTCATTGAAATTAACTAAGATTTAATATTCTCCGGTTAAAATATGGGATCATGTGGACACATGTCATCACCACATATTCTAATGCATGGGAATGTGATTTAAATGTTTGCTCACATTTCAATAAGTTTAGGTTTATTATTTAAATGATTTAAAGTGACTAGAAATACCTATATAGCATTATTTTGGTACTAGTCCAAGTTCACTACATCCAAACCTAAATATTATTACATATTCATATAGATATTGTCAAATGTGATTTTTGAGAGTTGGAATCAACTCAAAATCTATTATGGTTGATTTTTGAAAAATGTTTGAATGTAGAAAAGTCTCTGTCTTGCTATTTTTGCTATATGAGATCTCTAACTCCAATTGTATTAAATCCAACGGGCTTGGATATATATTTTAATTATCTTTCTAATAAAATTTGAATCATTCATTTTGGTTAAGTAGAACTCCCCGAATTGATTTTCAAACTAGTGGATAGAAACTAGTTTAAACTTAAATAGGAAAATCTTTATTTGAATATGCAGGCTAAGGCGGGAAACTAAATGGGTCGGCCTAGTATGCTCAGCGGCGCAGCGGGCAACTGACAAGGGGGTCCCGCATGTCAGCACTGATCATGACACGAAGCGGTACGGGGCGATGTGGGACGTGCGATTAGAACTACGATCGACGGTTGTGGCTCCTCGTCGATGACGAATAGGTCGCCGGTGAGACCGAACTCTAGCGGCTCGGTGGAGGTCGATTGGTGGCTTACCAGGGGTCCATCTAACATGGTGATGGGGACGATCGAACGTGTGGATGACGGAGGACTCAGGCATGGTCGCGGCGGCTCCTTGGGTGGTCGTAATCGACGGGCCCCTTTGTTCTCTGCTGCGGCGAGCTCCGGCACAATTCCGGCGAACGGCTACTCGAGTGGCTCCGAGGAAGGTGTGGGGTGGTTCTGAGAGAGAGGGGAGTGAGGTAGTGTGGTAATGGAGGCTAGGGGAGGTCTCCTTTTATAGGTCGACGAGGGGACCGTGAGGTGCGACGGTGAGCTCATCAATGACGATGGTACAGGGGACTAAAGGCATGGGCGAGGTAGGCAGACGATGCTCTGCCTCGTGGCGGTCAGCTACAGTGTAATGGCGTGGCTAGGGGCGGTGGTGTTTGGTCGGCAAAGGTCGACGCTCTGCGCGGCAGAGGCGGTTTTCGACGCGGCGTGCGGTGGCTGCTGGTCGCGCGGAGGGAAATGGGCGTGTCCGGGAGCATGCTGGGGTCAAGGTGAAGCTACACGTGCAAGCTGAGGGTGAGGCGCGGCGTGTGCTGGCCTGTCGGGGACGGCGCTCTGGCGTGCTCCGTGCATGGCGCAGAGGCTCGGTGCCCGGCAGCTCGGAGGTGGTCCAGGGGCTGGCATTGCTCGAGGAAGGGATAGTGGGCGGCGATGTGATCACGCGTATCTCCCTGGTGCGGCGGAATAGGGCGGATTGGTTTCCTGTGGCTTGGGCAAGGTTGGCCGGCGGCGACCATTCTCGGGCGGCGCGGTACTAGCGCTGTGGTGAAGAGGGGATGTTGTCTGGGGCTTAGTTAGTGTAAGAGGGGACAGAGGAGAGATGAGAGAGTCGAATAGGGGACAAGAACTTGATTAGCAATAGTATTAGTTAGGCCAAATGATCTCTGCCTGCCAATTATTCGACACAATGGCCGCAAGAACATTTTATTTGAAATTTGAAAAGATTTTTGGTGGGTGTGTTAGTCATATGCTTGAGCATCTGTCGTTGCTTGGGATTGTCAAGGTGAACTCATTTGAGTGGTTTTTGAAAAAGTGGGATCTATGCACATACACTTGATTTTATTTTCAAATGCCATTTAAAATTAGTGTTTAAATGTTTTTGTAAGATTTCAAAGTGGTCCTTGGTAGATCATTACTTGTACTAGCAAGGGGTGTAAAGATCCAAAATTATTTCTGTTAAGAATTGACTTCTAGAAACACCTAAAGTGGCCTAGTGGATTAAAATGGCAAAAGTGACCATTTGCATTTATTAATCTTATTTGATTTCTGTTTCTTTGGATTTTGTTTGGGAATGATCTAGATGATGTGACATTCATCTTTGAATCATTTTACAACCATTAGAACAAACAAACAGGGCATTTCCAAATAAATCTATATTAATGCAAACACACATGCATTCATAATTATTTTTAATGATAAAAAGTTTTTGTTAACCCTAAATTGGGTGATTTGGATCTTGATAACCTTGATTAAAAATTTGGGATGTTATACAAAAGGATGTGGGTATGAGGGTATATATATAGGTAGATGGACCTTTAGTCCCGGTTCCTGCCAAAATCCGGGACTAAATGGGTTGTGGCAGCTGCCACGTGCGGCCAAACCCTTTTAGTCTTGGTTCCTAGCATGGACCAGGACTAAAGGCCCCTCATGAACCGGGACATATCGCTCCCGTGCCCTGTGCGTCGCCCTGGCCTTACGAACCGGGAGTAATGTGAGCCTTAGTCTCAGTTCGTAAAGCAACCGGGACGGATCGCTCCGAGTGGCATCTACGGAAGCCATGTTTTCTACTAGTGGGAAAAGTTTCTCTCGTCCATATCTATCTCCTGTTTGTTCATGCTCATATAGACATTTTTTTCTCCCAAATAGACTGCCTATTGGAGCAGCATCCGGGCCATTTGTTGACAGGGTGTGCGCTGCTTGATGGGGTCCGCCTCCACTGCATGTGGCCGTGCTGCGCGAGGAGCCATGTCAGGTGCAGACGTGCTCTTCTCACAGATGACCGAGTGATGCCTGCAACGTCTCCTTCCTGCATGCACAAGCGCCTCTGTGCGCGTCGCCTCTAAGTCGTCCGGTCCTACAACCACTCCATTCAGCATCGTCTCCCCAACGTGGTTGTCCTTGGAGTCACGAGAGAAGACACCGTGTCCATATTATGTATTAGGTGGTGGAGTGTTTTTTTTAACCGAATCAGTATATTTACTTACGCGGTGGCACATGTGGAAATTATCCCTAACTGGTAGGGCAAAATTATCCAAAAGAAACTACTTTATTATCTTTACTATTAAAAAGAAGTTGGTGTTGGTAGGTTGTAAGGTAGCTAATAATGGTTGGTTTATACATGTTATAAATTACAAGAGCCTAATATGTACACCCGATATTTTATGGATGTGGCTCAAAATTATAATTATTGTTTGAGCTTTACCTATTATAATTATACAATGATGATATGTCATACTTCTATTATGACCGTTTCACATGCAAGCCGCGTGCAACTTACTAGTATGATAATGTGCCCATATTATTTTTGCTACTACTACTTTGATTTGCCGCAAATTTCCAAAATGATTCTTCCTTCCTACTATGCACCCCAACGCATATGATGAACACGCCACGTAGGTCAGAAGCGGAGCCTCCGTACAAGTCACATATGCCCAGCACCATGTTGTGGACTAGGGAGAGCTCAGCGGGCTGGTGCGTGATACGTCTATTTTGTATCACCATTTTATATCATAATTTACTGTTATTCATTAATATATTTCATATTAAAAGATGATACTTATGTTATTTCATATATTTTTTGCATGATTGATGACTTTAGGAGGATGAACCACCGGAGTCAGGATAATGATGGAAAAAGCACTTTCCAGATGCAATATTTGCCAAAACCAGAAAATCCCAAAAAATATACAGAAATTCCTATTTTTCCAGAAGATGAAGAATGCCAGAAGAGAAAGTGGAGATGGGCCATAGGGGGGCCACACCACCCCCTGGCATGGGTCCCCCGGGGCCGCGCCACCAGGTGGTGTGGCCACCCTGGCCCACCTCTGGCATCGCCCTTCTGCGTATATATTCCCCTCGGAAAACTAAAGTTTGGGGGCGATCATAGAAAGATTCTGTCGCCTCTGCGGGGCGGAAACTATAGAGAGAGAAAGAGCTCTTCGGCAGGCAGAAATCTACCGGGGAAATTCCTTCCCGGAGAGGGGAGATCGTTGCCATCAACACCTTCATTAAGCTAGACTTCATCGGGATCATCATCATCATCTCCACCATCACCATCACCACCACTCTGTACCGCTATAACAATTGGGTTGAATCTTCCAGAGTTCTTAGGGAAAACTTTCCTAGTGTTGATTAATTGTTGTAGTTGATGCTATTGAGTGGAACCATCGAATTATTGTTCATGTTCAGATTTTTACTTATCATTATTTCATCCCTGATCTTGATCCATATGATGTCTTGTGAGTAGTTTGTTTAGTTCCTGAGGACATGGAAGAAGTCATGTTGTTAGTAGTGAAACTGCGTTGAGAAAGATTCCATGGTTTGATATTTAAGTTGTGGTGCTATTCTTCTAGTGGTGTCATGTGAACATCGACTACATGATACTTCACCTTTATGGACCTAGGGGAATCATTGTGTATTTGGCTACTAATCGTGGGGTTGCCGGAGTGACAGAAACCTGAACCCCCATTAGGACTCCTTTGCATAAGGGAGTGTAGGATCTCAGAGTTTAAGCATGTGGTTAGGTTTTTATCTTAATTACTTTCTTGTAGTTGCATAGGTTCACCCACATAACACTTATCCAACTAGAGAAGATTAATCAACTATATGAAGTAAAAGCACTTGACAATATTCCCATGTGTCCTCGAGAACGTTTGGTCATCTTAATTAATACAACCGGCTTGTCATTTGCTAAAGAAAGGATTAGGCCACTTGCTGCAATTATTATTGTCTTTGATTTACTCGCACTTTATTTATCTGAATTATCGAAAACCCCTAAAAATCCGTTTGCTAGGTATTTATAGAGAATTCCTGATCCAAGCCACTTGTCAACACCTTCTGCTCCTCGTTGGGTTCGACACTCTTATTTATCGAAAATATTACAATACACCCCCTATACTTGTGGGTCATCAGTGTGCACGGGGTTGTATTAGTAGTAGAGGGGATAAGGGATGATTGATGGTGATGAGAGACAACAAAAGAGAGATAAAACTTTTTTTTTCTGCATATATAGTCGCATAGATTTACAAGTACTCCACTAGTGGAGTTTATCCTGTACCTCGTGTCAGGAACCCATCACAACTTTGCCCCGACATCGCACCACCTTCAACTCCTCTTTGTTACTCACGCGATACCTCCCTATTATTTTTTGCTCCTCTTTTTTCCCACCATTTATTCTTCTCTTTAGGGGAATTGGGGTTAACTTTGTTGTGCCCCTAGTACAATAGAAGTACGACGGAGTACTCAAGTTTTGCACACGAGACCTCTTTGTATGAAAAATGGGTTTGTGGCATTCACAACCATATTATTCGTTCTTACTGAACAGAAAAAGGATTCTCACTAGGTGATATTTTTGGAATGAGCCAAAATTTGCAAACACATGTATATTGGTATATCTTATTTTTTTGATAATGGGTTTAGGGTTTTCCCTGCACGGAAAACCCTTTTTTTCATTTTTTTAGATGTTTATGTTGGTTTTGATGGGTCTAGGGCTAGGGTTTGGCACAAGTAGTTCAAAAAATATCAGAAAAATAGGAAATCATACTGTCGTGGCATTTTATGTAACCTACCAAATAACAATAATAACAAGCACGGGGTACGTGAGCTTATCGGAAAAAACCTTCTTAGAATTGAGCAATGGGGTACGAATATGCATGGCTTTCCACTCACATGAGCTAGGCCATGGCGTGGCATAGTTTTCCGTAATAAGGCCATATTTGGCACCGTTGTGTATCCAATAGACAATGTAGATGAAGGGATTTTTCGTATTCTTTTTTATAGAAAACCTATTTTTCATTTTCTGAATTCCTGCTGAGCTTAAAATGACCTCTATTTTCACCACAAGTGTCGCACAGTTTTGCTCATGCATTTTAAAATCATTTGTTGTTCCACATTTTGTCAGTTCATTAGAGATCGATCTTGTAAATAATTCCCAAACAATTATGCGCAAAACCCTTTTTGGGTGCAAAGGTATTCATTTATGTGTTGGTGGCCCCTCATTGGTCGAGACTTACCTCACACCGACCGTGGCCACCCACCATTGGATATGGGCTTGATACCCCATGCCCTCTTCCTAGATTTGTTCAAGTTTACTGTTGGAGCACCAATTGGCAAAGGCCAACAAAAAATACAAGGTTGCCACCATGATCATAGAAAAACTTTGGTTTTTCTCTAATGTTTTATTTGAAATTTGTGAGGCTTTTCATGATGCTCTACCTCTATAATTTTAAATTTGTGAGGCTTTTGCAATAATTTTTATAATTTGAAATCCATGAGGATTTTTGTGATCATTTTTATAAGTTGAAATTTGTGACGATGTTTACAAATATAGGATGCTTTTTATAATTTGAAATTTGTGAGTATCGTTGTGATGCTTTTTATAATTCAAAATATGTAAGGATGTTTACGAATGGGTGTTGCTTTTATAATTAAAAAATTGTTGGGGGGATACCACCGGGTAGGGCAACGCCGGGGTATAAGGGCCGAGTTAGCCGGGGTACGGCACGGTCAAAGCAAAGTGCTGACTGGGTCACCTCAAGGTAGGCCGAATCACGGTGTGGCCTGGCCCGTGGGGAATTTCCTTGACAATGCTCCGACCGGCATAAGATCTATGTCGGCCATGCTTATCTGTTTTGCAGGTACTTGGGTAGGCCGGATTAGCTATATGCTAGCCGGATTATCTTGGCTTCAAAGAGAAGGAATCCCCCGCTGGTCAAAAGGTGGCTTTATTTGCTGAAGCATGTGCAAAGTAAAGTAAAGGAGAGGACCAGCGGGTCAGTGGCGACCAAGGTGACGAGGGCAAAGCCGGATGACGTAGCCCGTGACGCCAAAAGACAAGGATGATGTTGTGGGTTACGTCGAAAGCCCGGACGAGCCGTTAAAGAACAATAAAGAAGCATCTGTTTTATTAAAGGAGCATATTCATAGAATATGCTGCCACCTAGGCCCTAGAATTGTAACCCGGGCTCCCCTATATAAGGAGCACCAGGGCCTCCCTAGAGAGACGACAGCATTTAGAGGAATCACTCTCTGTCTATGGTAGAACTCAGGGGCTAGTTAGTGAGGGGTAAGAGACATCGTCTCCTACTTGGTAAGAGCTTTAAGAACACTTGTAAACACCATTGATAGAGAGAATACAAGAAATTCCGTGTGTGGAAGCACCACGTTCTCCCTCCCTGGATTCCCCTAGCACACATTGGCCCCATCTTTAGCCTATCCATGGCATCTGTCGTGCCACCACCACGACAGTTGGCGCCCACCGTGGGGCAAGCGGTGCTAGCAGGGGTGAAAATCCGGACGGGAAACTTCTCGAGCACCAGTGAGCGTATCGTCTCAGGCTTGGTTCAGCGCTTTGGAGCGCTGGACTATGTCAGCGACAACGCGGGAAGCTTCAGCAGGAACCCTCCACCGCGCAACGGCATCTTCATCAAGCTTGGCGCGCACAATATCTACGTCGGGGTGGATGAATCCTGCGTTCACCCACAGCACATCATCGACGGTGGCGAACCATCTCTCAGCGTCGCCCGTGGAGTGCGTATCGCTCGCCCCACTAGCAGCGTCGAAGTCCTGATGACCGCGCCAGATGCGGGACCGAGCAAGGATCCGGCGCCAGAGCCACAGGTAATGCCCAGACAGACCAGGTCTAGGTTTCCTCTGCTAGAAAAGCAAGAGAATGTGCTCCAGCAAGCAATAGATAGCTTAGCAACACCAATAGCACCTGTGGTAGATCTGGCTCAGGCGCCAGTTGAGTTAGAGGAAACTAGGCAGAAGATGTTAGCTGGAGCAAAGAAGGTAGCTGAATTGCATCAATCGCTGAACATCACCTTGAGAGAGTATGCTAAGGCTAACCGTATCGATGGAGTGAAAATCCGAGGCAGAAACCTGATCACTGAGATTGACAAGGAGTACGAGCCTAGGCCGGGTCAGACAGCTACTATAGTGACAGGAGGGCTCGATCGGTATAGTACCCCGGCAAAGAACC
The DNA here is from genome assembly GCA_910589775.1 of Avena eriantha. Taxonomy (NCBI): domain Eukaryota; kingdom Viridiplantae; phylum Streptophyta; class Magnoliopsida; order Poales; family Poaceae; genus Avena; species Avena eriantha. The sequence continues at coordinate 274,776,445 of OU342743.1, forward strand.
TCAGAGCAGCAAACACGGCCGCATCCGAGTTAGAAGGTTTGACCGGTGAGGCTCGGCAGAGGCAACAAGAGAGAGTGAATCACTTGTTGAGAGTAGCGTGTCAACAAAATGAAGAAATAAACAAAGCTAACCCAACACCACCAGGGGCTTCACAGGTGGTACATTCAGCCAGAAATAACCAGGCAAGATCCAGAGGAGCCGCATCATCTCTGGGTCATGATCCTAGGAGAGAAGAAGTAGTGGACTCCGGGAGAAGAAACAAGCAAATGGTCCCTTATGACCCGGTAAGAGCTGGAAAGGGAAAGGCAGTGCAAGTTGATGAGGATCGCCACAGTACCAGCCGGGGTGTGGCTGCCCGGGGTAAGCACGACCAAGGCAATGCCGGTCAAAGAAACGCCGCCAACGGCAATGCCGGACAGCGTAATCCTGTGGGAGCGGGGAAAAATGTGCCTCAAGCGCAACATCGTGAACCTCGGCAAGGAGGAAGTGCAGGACAAGCAGCACAACAGCGTCCTGCGCATCCGAATCAAGAAAGATACAATGATGGTTATTCGGCTATGGTTAACGATGGATACCCCAGACCAGATCATCATGTAATTGGATCACGGTTGGGAAGCAGGAACTTGCAGCCAGATGATGCGAGGTTGAAGTTGGATAGGATTTATAGGTCGGAGCAAATCGAGTTACAAGGTCCACCAGGTCCAGCGTGTTTCGGGCCCCGGATCATGAATGAGCCACCAGTGCCGAACTTCCAGCTGGCCAGGGGAACCCGAACATATGATGGAAGCACCAGGCCAGAAGATTGGTTGATTGATTATGCCACAACTGTCAAGATCGCAACAGGGAATTTGAGATGGACAGTAAGATATGTACCATAGATGCTGGAAGGACCAGCGTGAGTTTGGCTGAACAATTTGCCACTAGGGAGTGTCAACTGTTGGTTGGATTTCTAGGAACTATTTGTTAGCAACTTTTCAAGCACTTACAAGAGACCCAATAGACCACAGACCCTTGCACTATGCCGGCAGAGACCGAATGAGCTAGATAAAGATTTCCTGACTCGGTGGTGCAACATGCAAAACTCGTGCAAAGGGGTGATCGAATCACAAGCAATTGCGTGGTTCACTCAGGGATGCAGGTACGGGAGTATGTTGTGGCAAAGGTTACAGCAAGATATGCCAACTACCTTGTCCGAGACAATCCGGATTACAGATTCATATGCCTTGGGAGATCCAACTCAACCCCGGCTGATGTCTAGCGAAGCAAATGAGGAGTATTACAACCGAGATATCTCCGGGTCATCAAGGAGGAATGATTTCTGAGGAAAAAGAAGGGACGAGCGGCTGGATTATCGGTATAACTCGTAACAGGTTGCAGTAGTGGATCGGGATCAGCCCAATGCCGGAGTAACCAACGCCAGAAAACTGGAGGGCAAAACTAGCAGCAGAAGAGCGAAGGAAGAAAGCCTTGGACCCCGGAGCAGAAAAAGCAATGGCAAGAACGGAAGGATAGGCCGAGGTATACGTTCGAATCTATGCTAGATCAATCTTGCAAATTTCATACGCCAAGTCCGAACAGTCTAGCGAATCATACGACCCGCTAGTGTGAATGGATGAGGAAGTTGGAACAGGTGGGTTCGAGGAATGCTCAGGCACCTCGGAACGAAGCACCTAGGAATGAAACACCCCGTCCACCGTTACTAACTGGGGGAAATGGACAGCAATTGATGCTGCCGCCACCTCCGCCGAGGTACGAAAATCTAGAAAGAAGGGAAGCTGTACATCAGGTGGGCAATAACCAACATCAAGGCCAAGGATACAACGAGAATGAGGGACGGAATCAGTACATGGAACATCATCAAAGCTATTGTGTGTTCACCACGGAAGAGAACGACTAGAAAAGCTTACAACGCCAGCATATGGAGGTGAACGCAGTAATGTCGGCTGTGCCGAGATACATGCCTTGGGCGGATCAAGAGATCACGTGGAGTGTCAAGGATCACCCAAAGATCATGCCAAGCCCAGGAACCTATGCTCTAGTCTTGGATCCGACGTTGATGGGACCAAATCTCAACGTGAGATTTTCCAAGGTATTGATTAACAATGGCAGTAGTATCAACATTATGTACAAGGATACCATGCACAAGTTGGGGATAACAGAGAACATGTTGCAAGCGACAAGGACCACTTTTCACGGTATTGTGCCTAGTATCTCTTGTGAACCAATTGGAAAGGTCCGGATTGACGTGTTATTCGGCACAAGAAACAACTGCCACACTGAGAACTTAGAATTCGAAGTAGTAAATTTGGCAAGTGCTTATGATGCATTACTCGGCAGGCCAGCACTGAGCAAGTTCATGGCAACTATCGACGTCAGTTACCTTAAGATGAAGTTGCCCGGACCAGGGTGTGTGATAACTATATCAGGGGACTTCCAGCATTCGATCGAATGCGCTTCAGCTGGATCTAATTTAGCGGAGTCACTCGTGATAGCTCAAAATAAAAGGAAGATACTAGAGGTGGCAGCATTGGCTCAATCCGCGCAACAACATATGTCGGCCCTGACCAACCCGCATAGGAGCATATCGTTCCAAGAGTGCACCGTTACCATAGGTGCCGGGTTGAGCAACAAATAGGAAAGCGACCTCGTCAACTTCCTCTGTGAGAATCGGGATATCTTTGCTTGCTCTATGCAAGATCTGGAAGGTGTACCGAGGGAGTTGGCTGAGCACTGATTGAATGTAAGACCCGGGGCTAAGCCGGTAAAGCAGCCTCTGAGGCGTTTCATAGAAGATAGAAGAAAAGTAATTGGAGATGAGATAACAAGATTGCTAGCGGCCGGATTTATCATGGAGGTACTTTATCCGGACAGGCTCTCTAATCCGGTGCTGGTGGAGAAAAAGAAAGATGATCCGAACGTGGCAGTGGTATGGCGCATGTGTATTGATTACACGAACCTGAATAAGGAGTGTCAAAAAGATCCATTTCCACTCCCTAGAATAGATCAGGTCATAGACTCAACTGCCGGATGTGAGCTACTATCATTGATTGACGCCTATTCTGGTTTCCATCAGATACCCCTGAATCCGGATGATCAAATAAAGACTGCGTTCATTACCCCGTATGGGGCTTATTGTTATCGAACTATGCCGTTTGGACTATGTAATGCAGGAGCAATGTACCAGCGATGTATGCAAAAATGCTTGCATGACCAGATAGGTTGGAATGTACAGGTGTATGTGGATGATGTGGTGATAAAAACCAAAGAAAGCAATACGCTCCTTGAGGATATCCGACAGACATTCGCGAATTTGAGAAGGTTCCGAATGAAACTGAACCCGGAGAAGTGCACCTTCGGTGTACCAGCAGGAAAGTTATTCGGTTTCTTGGTATCTAGCCACGGCATCGAAGCTAACCCAACGAAAATCCGGGCCATAGAAAGAATGGAGTTACCAAAGTGTCTTAATGATGTCCAGAAGTTCACTGGTTGCCTGGCATCATTGAGTCGGTTTGTATGTCGGCTGGGAAAGAAGGCCTTGCCCCTCAGTTAATGAAAAAAGCAGATAAGTTCACATGGATGCCACAGGCAGATCTTGCATTTCGAGAGTTGAAAAAGATGCTATCTACCACGCCAATCCTAGCTGCACCGTTACCTAAGGAACCAATGTTGCTTTACTTAGCCGCGACCAACGGAGTTGTAAGCGCGGTGATCGTAGTGGAGCGCGAAGAGGAAGGAAAGTCGGTGCAAAGGCCGGGGTATTATCTGAGCGAAGTATTGTCAGCGTCAAAACAGAACTATCCTCATTATCAAAAGATGGCGTACGACGTATATATGTCGGCCAAGAAGCTCAAGCACTATTTCGAGGAACACCCCATCAAGGTGATATGCGAGGTGCCTATTTCGGAGATCATGAGCAACAAGGACACAAGTGACAGAATAGCGAAATGGGCAATCGAATTAGCTCCATACGCGCCACAGTTTGACAGAAGAGATGCGATCAAATCACAAGTGGTGGCGGATTTCTTTGTGGACTGGGCTGAAATGCAATACGAGCCACCCCTGCCAGACTCCAATTATTGGCAAATGCACTTCGACGGATCGAAACTAAAAGACGGATTAGGCGCTAGAGTGGTGCTTTCCTCGCCCAAGAAGGATCAACTGAAGTATGTCCTACAGATCCACTTCAGTGCCTCGAATAATGTGGCGGAGTACGAATCATTGGTACATGGTCTCAAAGTGGCGAAGGAAGTGGGAATACGTCGGATACAATGCTTTGGAGACTCGGATTTGGTGGTGCAGCAAGTATCTGGAAACTGGGATGCTCTGGATGCTAACATGGCCTTGTATAGGTTTCATGTCTAGAAGATAAGCGGGTTATTCGAAGGGTGTGAGCTCCATCATGTACCTCGGAGCAAAAACGAGGCAACAGACACACTGTCCCAGCTAGGCTCATCCCGGCAACTCATTTTGCCAAATGTGGCTTTGGAGCACTTGAGAAAACCGTGTATTACACCGTCACCCGAATCGGATTCAATTTATATCCCGGCGCTCACCGGATCAGGAGCTGCACCTATGGAGATAGAATGGGGAAGCACCTCAGCAAACCCGGGGACTGCTTCCGCAAACCCGGGGACTATGCAGTTTGATCCGGCGGGAGTTATGTCGGTGGATGCAATGGAAGTGGATGAGGAACCATTTCCCGTCCAACCTATACCATCTTGGGCCAAGCCAATTTTTGATTTCCTGAAAGAGGCAATCTTGCCGGATGATGAAATAAGTCCAAGGCAAATTCAGAGAAAATCAAAGGGTTATACCATTATCAACACCGAGTTATACAAAAGGAGTGTGACAGTGGTACTACAACGGTGTGTTGATCCGTAGGAAGGACTCGACATACTCCGAGATATTCACCAAGGGGAATGTGGCCACCATGCATCCTCAAGGGCCCTAGTAGAAAAGGCTTTCCGGCATGGGTTTTATTGGCCTAGTGCTTTGGATCAAGCAGAGGACTTGGTGAGAAAGTGTAACGGTTGTCAAAGATACACCGCGAAAACTCACCTGCCAATGTCGGAGCTGAAAAGTATCCCAATTACATGGCAATTTGTTGTATGGTGCCTAGACATGGTAGGACCACTTAAGCCAGCTAAAGGAGGGATGAGCCACATGCTGGTCATGGTTGACAAGTTCACCAAATGGATCAAAGTGAAACCAATTCGGAAATGTGATGGGGCAATAGCAGTAAGATTCCTCAAGGATATAATCTTAAGGTACGGCTACCCCCATAGCATCATAACTGATAACAGGACAAATTTTGCCGTAGGAGCATTTGCGAGGTTCATCCAAGAAAAGAAGATCCGTTTAAATGTCGCCTCAGTTGCTCACCCTGCGTCAAACGGGCAAGTGGAAAGATCCAACAGACTGGTATTGTCTGGGATAAAACCCCGGCTCATAGAGCCACTGCAAAGATCAGCGGAGTGCTGGATAGAAGAACTACCATCGGTACTGTGGAGTTTAAGAACAACTCCGAATCGATCAATGGGCTATACGCCGTTCTTTCTGGTATATGGGGCAGAAGCTGTATTACCAGCCGGCATAGAGCATGACTTGCCTAGGGTCACCCAATACACAGAAGCCAAAGTGCGTGAAGCCCGGCAGAATGATGTTGATCTACTGGAAGAAGCGAAAGAACTAGCCTTGTCTAGATCCACCATATACCAGCAAAATCTCTGACGTTATCATTGCCAAAAAGTAAACCCACGTGTTTTTCGGGAAGGTGATTTGGTGCTAAGGCTAATACAGCGCACCGCTGGCATGCATAAGTTATCCCCCCATGGGAAGGGCCCTTCATTGTGAGCAAAGCTTTGTGCAATGATTCCTACTATCTTATTGATGCGCAGCCCCAGCAAAAGAACAAGGCGGACAGGTCCGGAGAGGAATCCAAAAGACCATGGAACGTAGCACTGCTGCGTCCTTTCTACATCTAATAGGTGAATGTATCTGAACTACTCATATGTCGATATGTATGTCGGCAGTGGGCTTATCAATAAAAACTTTGCCACCCCAAGCAGAGACATGGGGACTTCTATAACACTTGTCTTGTTTTCATATTCTTTATGTCGGATGGGTTAAGTCGCTTACGTCTTAGTTGTATTAGTAATGTGTTAGCACAAAAAACCTAACTCTTCGACTTTGCTGCTGTCCAACAAGAATTGGCTTCATGGCAAGTAAGATAACAAGTTTGGAATGGCAAAGCACATGAAAAACAACTAAGGAAGAAGAGCTTAAGCGGGTCGACATTAGTTTTTCTGGCTAACCCTTAGTTTGTTTTCTTCACTAAAATGCCGAATCATTTTGAGCTAATCTCAAGGTTTCAAGTACTATTAAGTCAATTTTTTGAACCTCGGGCTCGTAAGTCAAAAAACCGAATCAAGGTAGACGCGATCCGAGTCAAAAATTGGAGGAACAAGAAAATGAAACTCGGGGACTTCGCCCACGATAATCCGGCAGGAAAAACTTAGTTCGAAACATGAAATTGTAGCACAAACAAACCAAAGTATTTAATTACATCTGCATCCGACATTCCGGGGATCTGATAAATATGATAAGTGTTTTTCAAGGGGCAGAAGCAGCAGGAGAATCATATGTCGAGGGAGGTACTCCGGAATGAGCGGGAGGAGCACTGGCTTCGGCTTCATCCTCTGGGTCAACTTTGTTGTCCTCTGGGTCTTCGGCCTCTTCGTCTAACTCGAAGTCCTCGCTCTCATTCCCTTCTTCAGCTCCAGAGACAATCTCATCGTCAGCAGCATCAAGGAAGCTAGGCCCCTCATTCCAGGCATGGCAGAAGAAGTACTGAATGAGATTGTTCGCACAGGCCTAGCGACGCGTGATCCACTCCGGATCCTCGCACAACTTAGACCCGGTGCGCATATGCTTGAGCAATGCCAAGTCAATCCCTTCATACCATGAAAGGGTAAACTTCAAAGCAATGTCAGCTCTAGCCCGTGCCGCAGATTCGCGCCACAGGTCCAGTTGTGTCTCGCATTCCATGAGTTTGGCTATGAAGTCTGAGGTTCTCTCGGGAATGGTCTCACTGGGCCAGAGGCAGCTGAACATCCATGTCGCTGCTGGGATAATGTCTGAGCCGAAATTCCTCACTATATCAAGACGAGCTATGAGACTCGCTAGGAGATCCTCTGTGGCATAAGGAATTGGATCGGCATCAGGGCCAACAGGAACTCCACGCTGCTCACGGGATTGACGTACAGCGGAGGCGGCGAATGAATCGCTCTCTGGAAATTTGCCTAAGGATAGGAGGAGCAACAGTGAGCGGATGGACCGAATTCGAGTTGTAACAAATCAAGCAAGAGCAGAGAACTTACGCGCAATCTGGAAGAGAAGTCGATGAGTCTTGGAATCAGTCTTGGCGTTGTGGACCCGGAGTTTTTCACACTCAGTGATTGCTGATGCAAGTTTGACGTCGGCTTCCTCCAGTAGGCCCTTGTCCTTAGAGATTTTCGTAACAAGACGCTCCTTATCTTCGGCAAACTCCTGATCGGCCTTCTCCAATGCGGACTGATGAGAGCTCTTGAGCCTCTGGATTTCGGCATTCAGCCGAGTAATCTCCAAGTCCTACTACTGGAGCCGAGCTATCTCAGCGTCCTTCTTCTTTAGTTCAGCTTCATACTTCCCTGATTCTTCCAGGCAGTGGGTCATCAGTTCAGGCATAGGAACACTATCCTCAAGAGCAACTGCAACATGATCCGGAGGACCCAAAATATGAGTGTCCACTGGATAAAGCATGGAGGGTACGATGATCATGTGAAGGGGATGAAATTACCTTTAATCTCCGCAAGGTTCTTCCTCATAATTTTATACTCAGCCTTAACCTCAGCTGCGTAATCCGGACAAGAAATTTATATAAGTTCTAAAGAAGTTTGAATAAACAAGGAAGGAAGAGAAATGGAAACTTACCCTTCTTCTGGTACTCCTCCAGGAGTTTACCATAACGCCCGCATATGTCTTTATAAGAGTCCAGCAGGCGCTGGAACTTAGCAGTTCGACGATTAGTGGTAATCTGAAACAGGAAAGAAACAAAAATTCAGAGGAAAGGTGTGTGGATATTCGAAGTCTACAAGATCCGGGCCAAGTGGAACTTAACCCAGCTCTAGGTGTGTGCATATTCGAAGTCTATAAGATCCGGGCCAAGTGGAACTTAACCCGGCTCTAGGTGTGTGCATATTCGAAGTCTATAAGATCCGGGCCAAGTGGAACTTAACCCGGCTCTAGGTGTGTGCATATTCGAAGTCTACAAAATCCGGGCCAAGTGGAACTTAACCCGGCTCTAGGTGTGTGCATATTCGAAGTGTACAAGATCCGGGCCAAGTGGAACTTAACCCGGCTCTAGGTGTCTGGATTTTCGAAGTCTATAAGATCCGGGCCAAGTGGAACTTAACCTGGCTCTAGGTGTGTGGATATTCGAAGTCTACAAGATCCGGGTGAACTAGAACTTAACCCGGCTATAGGTGTGTGGATATTCGAAGTCTACAAGATCCGGGGCCAAGTGGAACTTAACCCGGCTCTAGGTGTGTGAATATTTGAAGTCTACAAGATCCGGGCCAAGTGGAACTTAACGCAGCTCTAAGTGTGTGGATATTTGAAAACTACATGATCCGGGACAAGGGAACTAGACCCGGCCCAAAATCTATTGCAAATTAATGACAATATGAACAAAAACTAGGGAGCATCCGACCGAATAACAAGTTATTCCCTCAGAGGCTCGGGGACTGGGATATATCTACAAGTGGTAAGTTATGAAAAAACATTAACAGCAGAGAAAAAGGATTACCTCCATCATCCGGCTAGCCAGGGAGATAGCCCGAGTGGCGGAGTTCATTTGCGCGCTGAACTCAGCAGGGCCGAACCTTTCTGGGAAATCGTCCTAAGGGTCGATGATGTCGGCATTGTTCCAGTTCTTCACATACTCAAGGAGATGTGGACTGTAACTCTCGCCACTCGCAGAATGGCTCGTCACTAGGCCCTTCACATGGGCCTCGCGCTTGGCGGATTGAGCCATAGCGGGGCTGGTGTGCAAAACCAGCTGTTTGCTGCCCTCTGATCAGGAAGCTGACCCGAACGAAGCTGACCCGGAAGTCTTCGTAGCTTTGCCGGATGAGGGTTGAGGAGCGTGTTGAAAGAGATCAGCGATTGAAGGGGAAGACCCGGTAGGGGACGAAGGAGCTTTCCCCTTAGGAGGCTTGGAGGCCCTTACTGCGGTTGTTCTTCCTGTTGCTGCTGGTGCTGTTGGTGTTGGTGCTGGTGTTGCTGCTGTTGGTGCTGGCGATGGTGTTGTTGCTGTTGGTGCTGTTGCTGCTGCTGCTGTTGCTGGTGCTATTGTTGGTACTGGGGATACAGGGGGCAGCGCCGATGAAGCTGGTGCCTCAACATTGGGCACAGAGGCCGAGGAGCTGGACAGATTCGGCATGGCCGTATCCAAATCCGGCCCGCTAGCCCCCACATCGACGTTGCCTACCTCTTGATAAGGTGGACTTTGGTCTGGCGCGGCCACAAAACCCTTATGAATAGGGCTAAGTGAACGTTGGTCATCGTTGCAGGGGGGAGAGGGGTCGCTCCGGAGTGGGGAGGCTATGCCGGAACCGCTCTGGGAGATATCCACAGGAGCTCTGAAAAAGGGGAAGGACAACAAGTCAAAAAGAAAGAACCAACCAGAGACTAAGGCAAGCAATGGAAGAATTCAAGATAGAAATGCTAAAAGGACTTACTCGTCAACGGTAGGAGGAGCCCGAGGCTTGGGTGCCTTCCGGACTATGCTCTTGGCGGCAGGCTTGGCCGAGGGTTTAACCCTGGACTTCTTTTGCCTCTTCTTGGGCGGCGTCGCCTCCGAAGCTGTGGCCAGGGTAGCTGCACGCTTCTGGGAAGGGGCCGGGGCCGGGCCACCGGTAGCAAGCGGAGGAACCTCATGGACCTGAGCATCCGGGTTAGCTGAACATCTGAATATAAGCCAGGTGCAAATAAGTGATAAGAACCGGATCAAGTACCTCAAGGACCTCAACATCCGAATCATCATCATCTGGCCAATCCCTTAGAGGAGGCCTTACCAGCGCTACGTTTGATGACGTCCGGGGCAGGCAAGAAGGCCTCCGGGTCAGTCTCCACCTCGTCTCCCTCAGGGCGGTCCTCCAACCACTTGATGGACAGAACCTCGCCATCCTCCAGCATTTGCTGGAGAAATCTCTGAAAGAATAATAACCAAGTTACAAAGGGAAATCAACATACAAAGAAAATTCGGATAGCAAAAGAAGGTTAACTTACCCTTGGAGGAGGGTTGGCGCGAGTGAAGGGCTCAAGTCCCCACTTCCAGGCCTCGGTGAACTCTTTCTTGACGTTGAAGACGGCCTTAACCCGGCGGTAAACCGCCAAGTTATCCAGCTCAAAAGAGGAGGTCCGGTGAGGGTCAAGAGGACCGCTGTGGTAGCAGATCTTGTGGGCTCTCTTCTGGAGGGGGGAGTGATACATTGCAAATGTATCTATAATTTTTGATGTTCCATGCTTGGTTTTATCTACTTTCTTGTGTTTTGTCCACACTTTGGAGTACTTTTCATATGACTTCTTGGACTAACCTATTAACAAGTGCCACAGTGCCAGTTGCCTGTTTTCTGCTGTTTTTGGTTCCAGGAAAGCCAGAAAATCAATATTCTCGGAATTGGACCGGACAAAAGCCAAAGTTGATATTTTCCCGGAAGACTCACGGAGCCAGAAGGAGAGTCAGAGAGGGGCCACAGGGTGGCCACACCACCCCATGGCGCGGGTCCCCCCAGGCCGCGCCAGGGTATGGTGTGGGCCCCTGGCCGCCCACTGACCTTGCCCCTCTGGCCTATAAGAAGCCTCCCGATGCATATACCCTAGATAGTCAAGCCTCCAGCCACGAAAAGTTCCACAGCGCCGCCACCAACGAAGGGGAGATTCGGGGGACAGAAAGTCTCTGTTCCGGCACCCTGCCGGGACAGGGAAGTGCCCCCGGAGCCATCTCCATCGATCTCCACCACCATCTCCATTACCATTGCTCATTCCCATGATGAGGAGGGAGTAGTTCTCTCTCGAGGCTAAGGGTTCTACCGGTAGCTATGTGTTCGTCTCTCTCTCTATGCGTGATCATGTTGTGATCATGAGCTTGTAATCTATAGATCTACCTTGCTACTCAAGTGCTTTATTAGATCTCTGCTCTCCCCATGTGTGTGAAAGTGACAGCGTGCACACCATGGTGCACTTAGGCTAGAGATTACAAATACTTGTTATGAATTATATTTGGAGTTGGATGTCTTTATGAAATTGTGGTGTTTGTTGGAACCATCTAGAGCTCAAGGTGATCGTGTGGGGTTTTCTAGATGGGAAAGGCTTACTTTGAGGTGTGCTGTTATAGCCCTACCATCGATTAGAGTGTTCAACCGGAGAGTAGTTCAGCGTAGTATCATAAAGAAGAATATATTTATATGAGAGTGTTCACTAGTGAAAGTATGATCCCTAGGCCTTGTTTCTAAGCATTGATACTTCTTTTGCTACTAGATCTATTACATGTTTGCTTGCTTCTATCTTTATTTCAGTTTGCCTTTAGTCTCTTCCACGCCATCAAGCTATTTTCTAGCACCGTTGTCTTTTATCCATACCACTTGTATTTCACTATCTCTTCGCCGAACTAGTGCACCTATACACCTGACAAGTGTATTGGGTGTGTTGGGGACACAAGAGACTTCTTGTATCTTGATTGCAGGATTTCTTGAGAGGGAATACCTTTGACCACTTCCTCCCTGAGTTCGATAAACCTTGGGTGATCCACTTAAGGGAAAACTTGTTGCTGTTCTACAAACCTCTGCACTTGGAGGCCCAACAACTGTCTACAATAATAGAAGTGCGTAGACATCAGGGAGACCCGGCTATGGAGGAAAGTGATCATGATATCCTCCCCCCGGAGATGCTCCTTAAGCAGCTCCGTGATCCAGCGAGCCACTTGATGCGCCAGGGCTGTAGCGCACTTGGGAATGCTTTCCCATCACGAAGTATCTAGAGGACCGAGTCTGAAGGGGAGCAGCCGGATCTGGTCATCCTTGGTGGTGTTCCGAATATAGAAGAAGGTCTGGGCCCAGCCCTTGCAAGATTCGAGCCTCGTGACCCGGGGGAAGACGGATTGTTTTCGGTGCGAGATGGAGGCGGCGCCACACTGGGTCAGGTGCTTGTCCTCAGGGGCACGCTCCTTGTCCGGAACCACATTTCTCCGCAGACCAAAGAACTTGATCCACAGTTCTTTGGTTGGCGAGAGGCTGATGTAACCCTCAATGCCGGAGGCAAAAGAGGACAAAGAGGTGATAGCATTTGCAGGAAGATGATGCGGTTGCAATTTGTAGGTGGAGATGAAATCGAAGAAGAAATCAGAGGTGGGAAGGCCGAAGCCGCCTTGGAAATGCGACAAGAAAACTACGTACTCCCCAGATTTGGGGGTGGGAGTAATCTCACCGAAGGGGAGGCGGCAGGCGACGCCGGCGGGGATGGGATGGGAGGCGTAGAGCCAAGCCAGGTCCTCCTTGCGGGCGATGGAGCCATCCCAGCATCCGCGCTCGCGGCCCTCCGCCCCTTCCTCCTGGTGCGCCACCATTGCAGCTTATGCTTCAGTAATGGCGAGATTGAAGCTTTCGAGAGGATAATCAGAGTAATGGTAGTCGGACGAGGGGAAACGGGAAGCGCAAGGCCCCGTGGTGGCGAGTGGCACTCGAAACGGTGGCGCTGGCATGAAATACCGCCGGTGCCCGGTCGTAGTGGTGCTTGAGGAGAAGAAAACCAGCGGCGGCGGAGTCGCAGTGAAGAAGAGAGAGAGCAGGGGGTGCGACGCGAATGGGGGAACTTCCCTGGTAGTGCATCGCTCCCTCTACTTAACCGTGCCACAAGCATTGTGGGATCCTTTGCTGGTGGCATGCCGCACGCAGCGAGCGTGTATGTGGCCCAAGAAACCAATCAGAGCAAGGCCACAGAAGGGGCCACGGGAGCAAAAGATCCCATGACGGGACATGGTGTTATAGTTAACGAGGCGCTGCAGTGATGAGACGTTTACCGCAGTTATGCCTGACGCAGCGACAGTAACCGACGCGGTAAATGCGCATGGCCCTTAAAATGAGGCAAATGATGATTACCCTCCACGTATGATGTGGAGAAGCATACGAGAGAAGGAAAAGAAGCCCAGATAAGCAAGAAGAATACCTAGCCAATGAGGAGTAACCCGAAAAGAGCGAAAGGATCGCGAGAGAAGAAACTCCGGGCTACGAGATAACTCGGCCCAAGGAATAAAAGATTCGGATGTGGGAACCTGTTGTGGCCTTAACAACTAGAAAAGTTGCTAAGACCACACCAGCTTCGGGGACAAATGTTGGGGGGATACCCCCGGGCAGGGCAACGCTGGGGTATAATGGCCGAGTTAGCCGGGGTACGACACGGTCAAAGCACAGTGCTAATCGGGTCACCTCAAGGCAGGCCGAATCACGGTGTGGCCAGGCCCGTGGGGCATTTCCTTGATAATGGTCCGGCCGGCATAAGATCTATGCCGGCCATGCTTATCTGTTTTGGAGGTACTTGGGTAGGCCGGATTAGCTATATACTAGCCGGATTATCTTGGCTTCAAAGAGAAGGAATCCCCCGCTGGTCAAAAGGTGGCTTTATTAGCTGAAGCATGTGCAAAGTAAAGTAAAGGAGAGGACCAGCGGGTCAGTGGTGACCAAGGTGACACGGGCAAAGCCGGATGACGTAGCCCGTGACGCCAAAAGACAAGGATGATGTTGTGGGTTACGTCCAAAGCCCGGACGAGCCGTTAAAGAACAATAAAGAAGCATCTGTTTTATTAAAGGAGCATATTCATAGAATATGCTGCCACCTAGGCCCTAGAATTGTAACCCGGGCTCCCCTATATAAGGAGCACCAGGGCCTCCATAGAGAGACGACGGCATTTAGAGGAATCACTCTCTGTCTATGGTAGAACTCAGGGGCTAGTTAGTGAGGGGTAAGAGACATCGTCTCCTACTTGGTAAGAGCTTTAAGAACACTTGTAAACACCATTGATAGAGAGAATACAAGAAATTCCGTGTGTGGAAGCGCCACGTTCTCCCTCCCTGGATTCCCCTAGCACACATTGGCCCCATCTTTAGCCTATCCATGACATCTCACGTGCCACCACCACGACAAAATTTGTGAGGTTGTTTAGAATTTGAAGATGATTTTTATAATTTGAAATATAGGTGGCTTTTTGTGTTGATTTTTACAATTTGAAACTTCTGAGGCTGTTTACAAATTTTTGAAGCTTTTATAATTTGAAATTCGTGAGGTTATTTACAAAATCTTGGATGTTTTTTCTAATTTTAAATTTGTGAGGCTTGTGTGGATGAACTTTTCTCTCCAAAACATAGTGCAATTGAATCCCGTGGGAAGTTTCCAAAGGATCTAATCCTACGAATCGAACGATGCCCATAGGAAAAATACCTAAGGATTAAAATCCTTTAGAATTCCTATGGGAACAATTTGAATCAAAAAGAGCACTATTAAGAAAGGCATGGGAGTCAGGTGCAGCTCCTTCCACTGAACAGCTGAGTTGTTTGGTGAGGGTAGGAAGTAAAAAATATGGAAACATGAATAGATGAACATTTGATTGCTACTACTTTATTTATTGCCAAAATGCCTCCTTCCTATACACGCCAATGCAACTAGTGAACAAGCTAGATGACTAGAGATATAGAAATAGAGACGCCGACACAAGGTAGGCCAACACACATGCGCAATGGTCTGTTATGGATGAGGGGGACACCAGGGACGGTGTCGGCAGTGATGGAGAGAGGAAAGCCATTTTTTGTGTCCATATATAGTAGGTCATGAATTTTACTAAATTGTACCTTGACTTAGTAACATATCTTAAATTTTCTCTGACGTCGCACCACGATCAACTCCTCTTCACAAAATTAATACCCCATGAGGCCATCAAAATTTTCAAGTTTGCCACCACCATCATAAAAAACCCTAGGCTTTTCTATCATGTTTTTCTATAATTTAAAATTCGTGATGCTTTCCCTCTATAATTAAAAATTGGTTAGACTGTTTACAAATTTGTGATACCATTTATAATTTGAGATTTCTGAGGCTCTTATGATGGTTTTTACAATTTGAATTCTGTGAGGCTTTAGCCAAAAAAAACATTCCTTTTCACTTGGAAATAGAAAATATTTTTCTTAATGCTTGGAAACTCCCACTGGCAACATCGTTTACTATGCTAAGATGCACCCATCTACCAAATGTTGAAAATGTAACATAAACAATAATGTCTGAATGTTCATGCCCTTGGTTGTTGAAATTGAAATTCAAGATTTTTCATACATGGTAGGCCAATATTGTGTAGCATCCCGGCTATTTTTTACGTTGTCAAAACACATGTTTATCTATGTAGTACGAAGTATGTCATTTTTGTGGAGGTTCAAGAATTCTGAACTATTTTCCTATTTAAGGAAAATATAAAGAAGGAAATGGAGAAGAGACACGAGGTTGCGTGCTATGCCGAGAAATGAAGAGCGAGAAGAGATAAGCAAAGTGATGATAATCATGGAAAACTGAGAGAGGAGTGAAATGAATTGCATTGGCTATGTGGTCAGGCAGCAACGATTTATCCAATCCCAAGGAATCGGGCCCACCTAGGATGTGCATCTTAGCACCTATGTCTCTGGAATAAGTTTCCCTAGGAACCATGTGATAACAACTGCATTAGCAGTACTACCTTTGTCCCAAAGCTTAAGTCTTATACTAATATTTTTTTGAAAATTCAAGTTATAGAATGTTTATAGGAGTACTCGAGTACACCAGTACACTATAATGAAGTCTTACTTCTGAAGTGACTGAGCATGAGTACTCGAGTACTACTACTGTACTCCTAGTAAAAAACCATAAATATCCACCGCCACCGCTGATGCCTACCTACTAGAGTAAAAATCCATATACTCGAGTAATGCTACTACTACTCGAGTAAAAAGCCATGTACTAGAGCACAACTGTACTACACTACTAGTGCTACTGTACTAATTACTCCGTGGAATTTCAAATATCCAGACTTGTTTTTCTACTACTCCTCCAATCCAAATTCTCCTACTTGTATCTAGACATGGAGAAGAGAAATGAGGCTGCCATGCCGAAAAACAAAAATGTGGAGAAGAGAAATGAGGATGCCATGCCAAGAAACAAAAGAGCTAGAAGAGACAAGCAGATACAATAGAATGAAGGTTTGTTTTGAAGACATGCATGTAGTCCTCGATCTCTCCCCTGTAGCAGTGTACACTTTGCGGAAGGCCCTAGGCTTCTCTGTATCTTTGTATGAGTAGACCTTCTCATGTGGTAGGATATGTTTGTCTAGTATATCATAGGGTGATACCTGCTTTACTAACCTATCAACTTTCTGCAATCTTGTTATGACCGAGTAGTGTGAAACATGGTGTGAAGTGACCTACACTCAAATCTTGTGTTGTATGCAAAGAAATAAAGCACCACATACATAATAAAATGCATAGCCTTAGCTACCGCTGGTGCGGTGATACATACTGAAGTACTTACTACTAGATTTTTATGCAGGAGCAAGGATCTAGGATGGATCTAGGGACCCCATATTTAAATCCCGCAGTGGTGCATAAATAAAACTTTTTAGTACTATTTTTTCCATACACAAACTCTTTTTATGCTATGTTTAAAGGGATGCATCAGGGAAACCAGCAAAATCTTTGTTATAAATCCGATCATAATTAATCTGAAGATGGACGTCAGTACGTCACAATGTCCATTGCCCTTCTTCAAGGTCGCTCATTTTCAATTTATTCCGTTGATTCACTTGTACTAATTCGTTGCGTACCTAACATCAATCCTAGCTGACTGTCGTGTCTTGATTTTCGACACCGGGGGTATGAGTCCCCCTTTGTTGCTTGGCCAGGGGCGCAAGATCTGGCAAGCTTGATCGACGAGCTAGATGAACACAATCACACAGAGACACATGTTTATTACCCAAGTTCAGGTCCGCAGTGAGCGGATCCCTACGTCCTGCAACTAGCTACTATCTTATTATCACAGGGTTACATTGGGTTCCTCCCTCAAGTTCAACCTTGGCCTCATTTTATATGGAAAAAGGGACACCACAGGAGTAGGGTCACACATGTCAGTCCAATATCAGCCACACGGCAGGTCACAACCTACAATGTGGCCTAACAATCCTATCCTGGTGCCGCATGTCGTGGATTGCACACAACAGACTAGCACCAGACTTATTATGTCGGCTCGATTCCTATCCCAGAATGGTCTAGCCGTGCTGGGGCCACTGGCGGGATGTCGGGGTGCCCTGCAAGGGCACCCCGACAGAATCCTCATGCGGCCATACGGCACGGTGCGGCATGCATGAAAGTCACGCGTTGCTCCAGTGCTACCAGTGGTCAAGACGTGGCT
The DNA here is from genome assembly GCA_910589775.1 of Avena eriantha. Lineage (NCBI taxonomy): Eukaryota > Viridiplantae > Streptophyta > Magnoliopsida > Poales > Poaceae > Avena > Avena eriantha. The sequence continues at coordinate 274,793,959 of OU342743.1, forward strand.
TTTGTCCAACCATTCGTCATGTGCACAGTGTACCCATGGCGTAGTCTGTGCTTGGGTCAGGCATCGCTGGTCAGTTGTCCAACTTTTTCCTAGGGCGGTTTCCGGCCTCGTGCGCTGGGCAACAAGCCTGAGTATCTACCTGAGGGAGTTCCCCTAGTCTCCGGCTCAGCAACTCGTGGGACACCTGGCCCAGAGCCTGTGGTTCTGTGACTTGTGGTGAGCATGGGGCCGACAGTTGTCCCAGGGCGAGGTGTCGTTTCATGCCACCCGCGTGTCGGGGCGGGGCCTCACCCAGCCAAGGCACCGGGTCGAGTAGGCCATCCGCGTAGCTCCCCAGGATCCAACTATAGCACCTGAAAAAGATCTTGGCATAGTGGATTTGCTGCCTAGGGAACCCAAAGGATTTTTCTAGCAGTAACTCTAGTCTTCCAAACTTCAGGTGGGGAATTCCTCCCCCATCCTATTTAAATGGCTTCAAGGGAGGAGGCCACATTCAGCGTGCATCTTCCCTTCCTTTATGCTCCTTTCCTCCGGTATAGTCATGGACACCACCCATCTTGTAGACCATGCGTCAGCCTCGGGGAGGCTGCTCCTGCCAGTGTTGGTAGGTTGGATCCCTTTGGGCGGTGGCGAGGTGAACCGACCGTGGGGGTGATGAGGCGATGGACGAGGTGGTTGCCTGGAGATGGATCGATCCCCCCACGGCGGTGGCCCTTCAGGATTCATGGATAGACTTGTCCAGCTTTGAGTTCTATGTGAGGGTGCACTGTGAGAATGCGGGTATGATGTGCCTCCCGACATCTTTGCTTGGTCCTTTGGAAGCCACCGTCATCCTTGAAGGCTGATGCTCTAGCCTGCCGGATGCTGCAACACCATCTAGTGGTCTCGCATATTCTCCGAAGAGGAAGGGAGCATGTGCCTCGGGAGGGGATGGGCCTGCTTCTCTAAGACCCATAGACTCCAAAGGGGATACATTCTCGTTCTCATGTTCGATGGGACAAAGACGCTTTCTGTTAAGGTGTTCAGCAGCAACCAGTGCCACGTTGATTACTTCCACGAGGAAGGGCTCTGATCTCGTTGAGATCCCCACCCGACTTCTTGCCCGAGACCCCACCTGTAGAGAGAGTAGGTTGGACCTGCATAGATTTCAGAAAAACATATGGCATGTAAGGTCTTAGGAGGAGTTCTCTGTTTACCTTTCTCAGCTATAACGTCACAGTTGATGTCCCCAAAATAAAAGAGGGTACTTATCGGTTGTCGTGGTATTCTTCCTTTGTTTCTATTGCTGGTGTTCTGAGGGTGACGAGGTTCGCTCCTTGGTCACCCTTGAAATGTTTCTTACCGCATCTCCCCATTAGCGGAAAGCCAGCGGGTGAATGATCATGAAAAATGAGTGCGTGACCAACCACTTTGTTTTTATTCATCAATAGGGGCAATCGTGGGATACACTGCTTGTGATATGGGATCCACCCCTAGCACAAGGCTTTTGGGTGCTCGGCGGAAGCCCCCGAGTGTTTTTGCTCTTCTAGTGACTCAATCACCGTCAGAGACCAACCACGGGAAATCCCATCTATGCCCACTGCTACAATGATGCGTCCATCATTGCAGCAGGCGTGACATGTGGGGTGATCCTGCCTGGACTCATGCACTACACAGCTAATTCGGTAGTGCACAGCCTTATTCTAGAGCACCTTACGAGTAGAATTTTGTGAAGATGGTATTTGTGCAAGTGCTTGATATTCCACAAGTTCTCCACGGGGATACCATCTTCGGTCTCCAGGCATAGCGAGCCTAGATACTTGTACCACCTAGTAAGGGCCATCCCACTTTGGTTGCAACTTATTACTACCCTTCCCGGGGCTTGGGCGGAATAATTACCGTATGTTATCTAGAGTTTATGTACTACTCTAAACAGATCAACTGGATACACACCTTTCTTCTTTGTCTATGGTGTAGAGGCAATACTTTCGAGTGACCTAATCCATATTTGTCCCTAAGTCACTACATATGTCAAAGAGGATGCCAAAATTTCTCGACAAGATGATCTCGATATACTCGAAGAAGTTCACATCTTTGATGAATAGAGATCTATAGCCTATCAAAAGAAGTTATGCAAGTACCATAGTTAGCGAGTCAAAAATCATTCCTTAATAATGAGTGACCTAGTTCTCCGACTAGTGCAACAAAGAAAGCACAAACTTTCCCTGATTTAGGAAGGACCCTTCATGATTACCAGAGTACTGCACAACGGGTCATACTACTTAATAGATATGAGACCAATCAAGGAAAGACTTGATACTCGAAAGAGAAAGAGAGCTGGTGGTAGTAAAAATTTAGACGACCTAGCCTAGCGAAGGACCAAGTCACCTTCTTCTATGGTGTGAGGCCGGACCCGACGACTATGGTAGCACCACAAGCTCTACTGATAGTGAGTTGTCCGCACAACCGCTAGGTTGCTACCCTCTTTGAGGAAGTTGATGTCATCAATTCATTGTTCCCCCTGGGCAGCCTCTTGGTATGCTCGCACCCGGGGGACCCGTAATGCAACTCGGTGGGCAGCACGGCTTCAACTCCATATACCAACCAGAAAGGGGTTTCTCTGGTGGCCCTACTTGCAGTGTTTCGGATCGACATAAGGACGGTTGCTCGATCCAGCCCAGCCCTCAAGTTTTGAATCGGTCGAAGGTTCGGGTTTTGAGCCTACACAACACCTCTGCATTGAGGTGCTCCACTTTCCTATTGCTCTGGGGGTGGGCCATCAAGGAGAAGAAGACTTTGATGCTGAGGGTCTCACAATAAGCAAGGAAGGCGCCGCTGGTGAACTACGACCCATTATCGGTGATGATTAGGTGGGGTATGCCGAAGCAGCACACGATACCCCTAGTGAATTTGACGGTGTCATGAGTAGTAATAGCATACACTGACTCCACTTAAGGCCACTTGGTGAACTTGTCGACAACGATGAACATGTATTGGTACCCTACCACCATCCATGGGAGAGGTCCCACAATGTCGAGCCCCCACATGGCGAATGGCCATGTCAGGGTTATAGTTTGAAGATCTTGAGGTGGTTAGTGTGTCTCCTTGGAGTGGAATTGGCAAGCGTCATAGGTCCTGACCAATTATTCAACATCCGACACCACCATTGTCTAGTAGAACCCTTGATGGAACGCCTTCCCCGCCAAGGTCCGGGAGGCATGGTGGCTCGAGCACTCTCCCTCATCGATGTCGGCGAGGAGCTTATGCCCTTCTTCTTGTGAGATGCAACAAAGCGAGACACCAGATTCACGCTTCCGGTAGAGGTCTCCATCCACCAGGGTGTATATCTTGTGTGGGGCCCCGGGTTAATCCTCCGAGAATCCCTATTATAAATACACCACAATCCCATGATCAGTTTGTCGTGGCACATAACTTCAGGCCCCCGGATTAATCCTTCGAGTAAGGTTAGGGGATTTTAAGTCGGGGTTAGTGCTATATGCTTCCAACGTACTACTTGCGGACTTCGTCTTTAAACGTGGTTACTGTGTCGATAGAGCTGGGCTTTAATCTCCTTGGATGCATGGGGATTCGAGCAATCTTCAGACCTGGTTGCGAAGGATGATCTTATTTTCCTTTAGGACTTGATATCTCGAGGCTTCTGCTGGGCGAACTACCTCTAGTTCAGACATCCCGAGGTATCCTTCCAAGGATAGAATCTATAGCTTGATGTCCTTTCTATGAGGATCCACGCCATTTCCTTAGAGGATTATCGTATCCTATTCGACGACTTAGGATAAAACTCTTAAGGTTGTTTTGGGCAGAGGGTTAATCAGTTCTTATGGGAAAGATGCAGTCTTTGCCCCTTAGGGTTAAACTAAGGTGGCTAGGAGATAGTGCAGGTTCTTCCTTCTTGGAGTCGTTGGATGATGTTTGGAGACTATCGCCAACCTTCCGTCTGGAGTTGAAACTTCAGATGACTTCTACAAACTATGTCCTACGAGGCTCATATACTAGTTTTATTCGTACCTAGCCTATCGGAGCAGTTGTATTTGATGATCTTTCAAATGGTTAGAACTGATGGGGTTAGCAAATCAGAGGTCCTTCAGGTGGGTCTTCAGCTGAAGTAGCAAAGGGACTTCGTAAATCTTCAGTTATTGTCTCTCCTGATGACTCGGGAGTTAATGCTTGGAGAAAAGACGTCGGATCTGGAAAACTTTCTGAGGTATCTTCTGGTAGATAGTCTTCTAGATTTAAGTGGAAATATGAAGTCTTTCCACCTTAGAGCTTTACTAAGGTTTGTCGAGACCAGTGTAGATCTTCAGTCTTGGAGTGTTAGCATGGTACTAGAGGAAAGCTGTATTTCTATGGGTATTGAGTGGAGGTCTTCGATTAACATCGTATTGCACAAACCTCGTCAAGGTGGTTTCCTAATGAAGCTTCGGGACATTATTTCTAGGAAGGTTAGCGACATGTATTGCTAGTCTTTTGTCAGAGTAGGGGTATCTAGCTTCAGATGAGCTGTCTTCAGTTGAATCCTTGGCGTCTCTTCTACTCAATGGCGGAGTAGACCCGTTGTCTCCATGCATCCCTGTCTTCAGGATTGTGAAGTATTCTGACCTTCTGGTGAAGAACTTCCCGTCGGTTTTGGGCAGACGGGTCGAATAAAATAGTTAGTCCTTTTGGGATGGTTAGAAGCTCTAATATTCCCAAGGTTAGTGGAGTTGGGTCTTCACTTCTTGTCATTGTTAGTAAGTCTTGTGGTTTCTTGTTGAGCGTGGGGATCTTTTGATGGTAGACTTCCGACTTCAATGTGACTCTTGCTATCGTCGGCAGGTGAATAATGGCACACAGTGTCGATGACGAGTCTTGGGAAGCGAGTTTGATGAAGTATGCCATCCTGTTGAGGAGAAGTCTTCAAGGGTTTTCTAACTTGACAATGTCGAAGTCCTGGTCCTTGGGGTACTGTTCCTCTCATAACTCCCTAGGTTCATATGGGTCTTGTTAGCGACAACTAGCATGGGGTGCCTAAGTTACTAAGTGGTGTATCGATCCTCCAAGAAAATTTGAGTTGGCTCAATGAAGCTAGAAAATACATACAAGGTGAATAATGCAATAGGATCACAATGTTCTTTCTAACCTAGAAACACAAACAACACTCATCAAGCAACACATCATGCTCTTAGGAAAGCAAAACACAACCTACTATCGGGACCAAGGAGTTAACAACTCGTGGTATAAGGGAATCTTATCTTAGGACTATTTATACTAGACATCACATTATTCTGGTCTAGGTCCCTATCTTACAGATGAAGCCTTTGCCTTATGATTGGACGTTTCTCCGTAGTGTAGCACTTGATTCTTCGGTTCACGAGGATTCCATTAGTAGGGCAATATTGTAGTCTCCTTGTGTTTGTTGGTAGTTGCTTGTCTTCATCCCGTTATTACTTCCTTTACCCGGTTCTAGGTCACATTTGTTTGAAATCCATATATTTGAAATTTTGGACGAGATATGGGAGAAACCATTTTTGAAATCATTTAAATTAGGAGAGGATAAGAAGTAGAACCTTTCAAAAACTTTTGATAAAATATTTTTTTCGAAAGTCGGTATTTCCAAAATAGTTTTCCTGTCTAATGACCATGCTAACTAAGGATCTCCTACAGTCAGGATGGCTCTATTACCAATTATATGGGGCCCCTCGATTAATCCTACGAGAATCCCTATTATGCATACACCATGATCCCATGATCAGTTTGTCATGGCACATAACCGACAAATATCAAAGTAATCATCCATTACTTAAGCGGATACATGCCATACCTTATTTGCCATTATGGCTACATCAATCATCATCGGTGGAACTTCAATAAGCGTAGAGCCCGAGACATGCCTTCACTTATAGGCAGCTGACTGGGAGAACATCCTAGCTCGCAGAGTCATCAACGTCACCTTCTTCTTCACTTTACTTCTGAAATATGACCAAGTTGATAGCTAGGGACAATGCTAGTGAGTACTTTGAATGTACTCGCAAACCACCTTAAGAGAATAATAATAACAAGAGGATATGCAATATGGATGTGGTAGTTAGGAGGGCTCCAAGAGAGGTTCTTTTCTCAAATATTTTCTCTTGTAGATATAGCATCTACATATCTTTGTTGAAAACTTTTGTAAAACATTTTGGAAACCTTTTCTATTTTTTGGGAAAAACACTAGGATTGGGTCACCCATTTGTTCTTTCTTTCCGGCCATCCCATGACCAAACTCCTTTCCTTCATTTCTAACCATCCCATGGTCAAAACATTTCCAAAGCCTTTGATTTTTCCAAAATACTTTTTGAAATCAAAACTAGGACCGCTCTAGAGTAGTTTGTCCAACCTATCCATAACCGCAGACACGGCTATTCGAATAGATTTACACTCTACAGAGGTTGTACACTTTACCCACACCATCCGGGTACCCTGCCCTGATCACCGACGGATCGTGGGTCGAGTAACCGATCAAGATATTCAAGATGCCCACTCTAGTACAAGCGCCTATCCTATGAGTCGTTCCCCTCAACACCGGGACATCTGGTACCAAGGACCAACCGGAGCACCTTATCCAATCACAAAGTGTGCGCTTTCTATCAGAGGCTCATAGTAAACGCATGGCGGCCCACGGACCGTTCGTGTCTTCTCCGGATTGATGCTTCACATGGACCATTACTGGAGAAGACCCACCCTTCAGAGATCGAAATCCCATATAGTAGCTGCAAGGAAACTTATACCAGAGTAAGCAAACTTTGAGTCCAGCCCCTTCCCATATAGGAGTCATGTGGTTGCATGATTTAAGTTCTTATAGCTAAAGCTGCAAAGAACCGGGTGCATTTTAGAAAACATTTTCCTTCTCTTTCTTTTAGCATCCTTTTTAAAGAAAAAACCTTTTCTTTTTTCAAACTTCTCTTGGTAGGTCAAACCTCACCAAGGTTTTACCATAAAACATTTTGTAAACCTTTTCCGGGGTCTTCCCATCCTATAGATTTTCTTTTGCTAAAACGGGATCTCCAAGGGGCATGGTGTTCTACACCACTTACAATACTAGGGACAAGTAGGTGTCAACAAGGGGATTTTACTTAGTAGTACAAAAGTGTAATGGTTTGGAGGAGGACAGCCACTACCCGATATAGATCATCATATAATAAAATAAAGCAGTTTTCATGAATAGTAGGTAAAACATGCATAAGTAAAATAGTAGGACAAGGATTATGAGAAAGAAGGTGGCTTGCCTGATATCATCAATCTAACAATATGTCCCTAGCCTTCTTCTTAGAATACCATAATAACCATAAATAACCATATTCTTTTGGTCTTTGAGATAATCGCAACTATAGTCGTCAGGGATCAAACATGTAAGCAAACCAGGCCACATTTCAACACAAAGAATACCAGCACTAATACAATATAGCAAACAAACATACAACACATCACTAACGTCAGATGGCCTTATAGATTGAGATCCTAACAATTGGAATTACTTTACTTGCTTCTATGGAATTTCCTTCTCTGATTTATTTGCCAAAACTACTTAATGAAGGGGTTTTAAACTAATACTTGAGTTTGTATGATGCCAATGTATAAAGATGATATCATAATATAGGTATGTAAATAACAAGTCCAACAAAAGTGGTTTCATGATTTTATGACTTTTCTTTAATTAGATATAAATTTTATGGTGGAAATAACCCTAGTTTCGGTGAATAATTCACCAGAAAATATCTGGAGCTCAATTAAATTTGTACTTAAATGGTTTTGTACATCTTTGAATTTTTTATTTTGAGATTTGTAATCTCTTCAAAATAATTACCAGAATGCCCTTAGGAAATTCCCATAGTTAGTTCTCCATGAAGTTTGTCTTTTCAACCAGATTTATTCTACATATCCAAATGGTATGGGACTACGGGCACTAGATAGGTATTATAAGTACCTTCTAGAAGAAATTGGTATCATCATTTTTTGGAGTGGCATAGCTTCTGCTAGGATTTATTGTGTAAAACTACACTAAGCATAAATGTTTAATTCCCTGTAAAACATCAATTGTTCAATAAATCTAGATCTCCTGGGGTTTGGTAGGTTTTAGTGTACCACATCACTGAGGGGCTTATTGGTTTGTAGCCCCAAAGTTGTTTGGCGAGTGCATAGTGGGGCACAACTTGCTTGTAATTCCCGTGTTTCGCAAAGTTGGGGTACCAACTACCGAAAGGGGGCATTTTGAGGCAAACTCATCTCACCCCTTCTAAATTCAAACACTCCATCAAACTGCCCCGTGAAGTAGACGGTCGGGGCCCTCATGTCAGTATTATGTCCGTGTCGGGAGTGCCAACACGGCAACCACGTAGGCAAAATAACGAACTAAGGGCCTTGGTGCATTGACCAAATTCACAAATCCACTCCCTCCTTTCACACGAACCCTAGCACCGGCTGCGTCGAAATTCACCCTCCAACTAGAACGATCCCTTCGAACAATTGACTTCCAGCGCCAGGTTGCTACACCCATTCGCTGATCCCGAGCTCCAATGCCGCATTTCATGGCCGCCTTTGCGAGGCTCTAGCCCGCCTCCGCCGCCGACGAGCTGAGCAACACGGAGGATGGCAGATCCTACTACCAAGGAAAAAGAAGTTCAGGCTACATGCAGGTGAGTTACTCTTCTCTTTGCTATTTGCACTAACTATAACTGATGGTTGGCTTTTTACATTATAGAGATAGATCGAACCTAGAATTGTTTGCTAGTCTAATGCTGACAAACAATTCTTATCTTTTGTCCTCAAATTTCTGTCAAGTAGGATCTCCGCAGACCACCCTTACATGGTTACGGTAACCCTCTTCAGCTACCACACTAAATTTGCAAATGGGAATATCAAGTGGAATCAACTTCACTATTTGAAGATGGAAGAAGCGCCTGCGCAGATTAGCACTATCCCTGGTATGGTTGCTGCTCTGCGTAAACATGCTGAAATAGGGCCGAAGCAGACTACACAGTTCAGCTTCATGGATGAACGAAGCATCATGGTTCCTGTAATATGTGACAATCACCTAATTGGGTTGATGAAAGAGTATCGTGCAATTCGCATGTTTATGTTGAATTGTAAATACTGGATGTGGAAGCTTCTGCTACTGAGAGTCACCCAGCTATTCTTAGAAAGGGTGGTCTAACTCAAACCCCTACTGCTATTAAGGAAAATGTGGTTCCTCGCCCGCGCCATGCTTCTATTGGGCAACCTACTCGTAGGAGTCCCCGTATTGCCATTGTGCAAACCCTTGCTCTAGAATCTGCTGGTACTGGTCATCCCCATGGTGTTGTTGCTCTGGCTGCTGCTGACCCAATCCCTGGCGCTATTGAGCAAACTAATGCGTTCGAAGGCTACCTTGCAATTGTTGCCAAGATTATTGTCTTGAGTGCTGCTCCTCCTCAAAGTCGTTCTCAAGTTGTGCAAACCCCTGCTCTGCAATATGCTAGTACTGGTCGTCCCCGTGGTGTTGTTGCTCTGGCTGCTAACACAATCCATGTCCCAGTTGAGCAAACTAAGGCTTCTAGAGGCTGCCCCACCGTTGTTGCCAAGACAACACTACTCCTCCTCGAACCCATGCACAAGTTGTGCAAACCCCTGCTCTGGAATCTGCTGGTACTGGTCGTCCCCATGGTTTTGTTTCTATGACTTCTACTGACCCAATCCCTACCGCTGTTGAGCAAACTAAGGCTTTCAGAGGCTGCCCCACCGATGTTGTGAAGACTGCTGTCTTGGGTGCTTCTCCTCCTCAAACCCATGCTCAAGTTGTGCAAACCCCTCCTCAAGAATCTGCTGGTACTGGTTGTCCATATGGTGTTATTTCTGTGGTTGTTGCTGACCCAATCCCTGTCGGTATTGCACAAACTAAGGCTAATGGAGGCTTCCCCACCGTTGTTGCCAAGACTGTTGTCTTGGGTGCTGCTCCTCCTCGAACCTGTGATCAAGTTTTGCAAACCCCTGCTATGGAATATGTTGTCATTGGTCGTCCCCGTGGTGTTGTTTCTCTAGCTGCTGCTGACCCAATCTCTGCCACTATTGAGCAAAATAAGGCTTTCGGAGGCTTCCCCACCATTGTTGCCAAGACTGTTGTCTTGGGTGCTGCTCCTCCTCGAACCCACGCTCAAGTTGTGCAAACCCCTGCTCTAGATTCTGCTAGTACTGGTGGTCCCTGTTGTGTTGTTGGTCTAGCTTCCGTTGACCCAATCCCTGCCGTGATTGAGCAAACTAAGGCTTCCGGAGGCTGCCCCGCCATTGTTGCCAAGACTGCTATCTCGGGGTGCTGCTCCTCCTTGAACCCATGTTCAAGCTAAGCGGGCTGCTATTGCGGCTACTCCAAGCCCTATTGTTGTGGAGAAAGCTCATGTTCTAGACTCTGCTAGCACTTGAAGCACTACTATTGTGGAAACTTCTCGTGGTCCTTGATGTGGCATGGCTGCAGCTGCTCCTATTGTGGCTATTGTTAGTCGTGGCCCTGCCTGTCCACCAGGTTTTGTATCTCCTGCTGCTAAGGGCCCTTACCTTTCTCCTCTTGCTGATACTTTCACCTAGGTTGACGCTAGTGATATCGATGGTGGCGTTGTGGCTAGGTCTAATGGTTCTGCTCCACCTCTCGAACCACTCAGTGGTCCCCGTCCTGCAGAAGCTGGTGATGGCAAAGTAAGCATTCGTATCGGTGTCGTGAAGTTCACTACAAAATTAGACGATGTAAAAGAAAAATTCTATGATGACATTGATATAAACCTTGGAAGATATGATCCTGAAGTGGTACAGTTAGCTGACCTGATGGCAGCGTTACATGCGAATGTGGCGTGGGGGTCCTCCCAGGTATCACACTTGGTATATTTTTGTTACAGGAGCAAAAATTCTAAACGACTAAAAGTTACCAGTGATTTAACCATACTGTTTACAAGTAAACATACTAGACGTGAAGTGTACATCCACTTGATAGTGCAAATGGTCGGAGAGGAATTGGATTTCGACAATAGAGATGATGGACTTGTGCAAGACATGCGTGACCTGGTCCATGGCATCACTGATGGTTGTGCAAGTAAGGGTAGCTTCGAACAGAGGAGACTATTACAGAGGAGCGTCATAAACAGGAGTAGGAAGAGCATCCCCAGAAAGTGCACCCTGAATAAGAACATCACCAAGCAGGCCATGCCAGAGAAGAGGACGCCCAAGAGTTTCATGAAAAAAGGCAGCACACCGCAGAGTACACCCCTGAGATCCATTCAAAATGCCACACTGAGTAGTAGAAGCAAAAATGCTAAGAGGGAGAGCACGGTGGTGAACACGCCCATGAGTGGTAGAAAAAAGGATAAGATGGCCAGCACGGAGGATACCACACCAAGTGGTAGTAGAAAAAATGCCAATTTGGAGAGGAACACGCCACTGAGGTCCGCAATAATACCAGCACGAAGGAGAACACACCCAACAGTAGCAGCAAAAGGGCTAATTCAAAGAAGAACATCCCGCAGAGTTCAGGCAATAATGCCAGCACGCAGGATCCAACACCCATGAGGGGAAGCAGGAAGGAGATCACACCCAAGAGTAGCAGCAAAAATGCTAGTTTATTGAGGAACAGAACGCAGATGTCAAGCCTACTGATACCATCAGGAAAGATTCCATCAGGAAGGAGGATGTATAAAAGAAGAGAAAGAGGGTTATGTATAGTCGAGATGAAATAGAATCTGACTACTATTTGTCTACTAAAGAACGTAGGAAACATGCAAATGTAAGAATACCACATGTGGTTGCAGCAGAACCAATAGAGTGTTTAAGAGAAAACAGAGTTGCCGGTGAGGTAGATTGGGGCAATTTTCTGGTCCATCCGGGTGGAGATGATGGTGCAGCCCCACCCCTGGGAGTCAATTTGATGTGTGCAGTATTAGGCATTAGAGACAATGGCCAAGATTCTGAAACAGATGTAGAATATGGCACTATAGAGGAATAAGAATCTGGCGATGATGAAATAGACGAGACACTAAATGATGAAGATAGCATTCCAGTCAATGATTTGGTTGCCGACATAGAAGATATGAAACATGACCATGAGCATCCTATAATTTCGGTCAGCACTGAGTTCATGAGCATGCATCAGTTCAGGATGTCGTTCCGGCATTTTTTTATCAACCTCTACAAGAACCTAGGCGTCTTCATGAAGTTCTGATATCGTCATTGATAAAAGCCAAAACGTCATAGATGGCAATCCGCGACGAATTCTATGACGGAAAAAAGGTCATGAACCTCACATCATAATTGGATCTGTGACGTTTTTTCTGTCTAAAAATGTCACAGGCCGTCCGTGACATTCCTCCAATTTCATCGCGGCCAACTGGACTAGCCTGGCCTAGGCCCGATCTTTCATGATGTTTTTCTTTCGTCATGTACAATGCCACGTGGCAGATGACACCGTGAACTGCTGTTAGCGACATTTGGTGTCGTCATAGGGGTCGTCAGTGATGTCATCCCTATCAGGACGTTTTTTTCAGCATGACTTGATTCCGTAACCGCCGCTTCCTCATGTCATCATGTCGTTTATGACATCATACCAGTCGTGACGAATTTTTTTTCGTCGCTGCCTGCCGCCGGCAGGTAGACACATGGTCCATTCAAATGATAACATGTAGGTCAATTGCAGGACAAGACATGGACCAATCAGCGCTAGACACGTATCGTATAGAAGAAATGATGATGTCATCACTTTTGTGATGTTACTACATGGTCGTGAAGTTACTAACCATAACGGAAATATTTCGTAAAGAAACACTCATGACGTTTATTGGATTACAATACAGAATTTAACAGAAAATTCTAGGACAAATGTTTCACTCTAGAGAAATGAATACTAGACTCAAATAAGATATAAGAAGGTTCAACTCATGTCCGACACATTTCCATAGATTCATCAAATTGCCTGTTGTGGTTCGAACAGCTGAGCTAACACTTGTTGTATTAATGCATTTGCCTCTTCTTGTTTCTTCCTCAGTTCTTCTTGTTTCTTCCGCATTGCTTGTAGGTCTTCCAAATACTTCAGCCTCTCTACCTCGCCAGATTCATTCACCTGCTGCAACTCTGCAATGGCACATCATAGTTCCACATTACCTGCTTTCTGAGCCTCGAGTTAAGCTTCTAGCTAAGACTCGGTTGGTTTTAAAGTACTTGCAAGGATGTTGATGTTCTTTAGGATAATTGTCTTTCTCTTGTTCTGAGACAGCACAAAGTGCACAACATCGGTGGAAGGAACTGCTTCATCATCTCTGCCATCTTCTAGAGCATATTACACCATCTTGCTTTCCATGACTGCCTACCAGTGTTAGGAATAGAATAGAATAGAATATGACAAACGTAGTGAGAAAATAATAAGCAGATCCTATATGTCAGGGAAGAAAAAAGCATTGAATTTGATGAAGATGGAACGTATTATGGAGGACTTACAGGTGCTTCTTTCATATTGTCAGTCAAGCCATTTCAATCAGTTCAATGGAGCCTTCCTCCGTGTCGCACAAAACCTTGTAGCTGCGAGCACCAGTGGAATGAGGGTACTTGACGAGCTATATGTTGTTCTTATTTTTTCAAACAGAGCCTACATAAACAAGGAGCTTACAGTTAGTCCAACTTAAACAATTCAAACAAGAGAAGTTTAGTAAACAAGACATGACCTTGTTTCTGGGGTCACACCAAAAACGACAAGCTTGCACCACTCCTTGTTGTTCATGTGTTCCATAGGAGATCTCCTTGTAACTTCATTCGGTGGGAAATTGTCAAAAAACTCTTTCTTCAGACAATGCCGTTTATTTCTTGTGTGACTCATTAACTACTTGTTACAAGAAAACTGCACATCAGGTAGAGAGGGGTCCATGACAAAATTTTGCTTAAATAAAACAAAGAATATTAGACTTTGCATTAACAACAAAGGAAGAAAGGGACAACTGAGTGTTATGGAACATACAAAAACTTTGTCATAGATGTCTGCTCTGAAATCCGGCCTCTCCCTATACTCTTTCCACTAGGGGAAGATAGGCATCTGAGTCCCGACTATTACTACACATTTAGTGGCAAACTTGGCAGCAATCATTAGTGACACTAGTCTAGTTCTTCCTGGAGGAACGACCAGTTGAAGTCTTTTTGTGGGCATGTTGTCAACCACCAACTGAGGATCATCATGCGTAACAGTGTCTCTAGAATGATTATGGCCAAATTCATCTACAAGAAAATAATGGTATGAGTTAGTGTTCTACAACAGTAAAATGCAATAATTATTATTCACATAATATAATGTTATTGGATTACTATAGAGCAAACAATTTGTTCAACATGTTACCTTCTTGATCCTAGTCAAAACGGTCAAATAACCATCGATCACGTTTCACATCAGGCCCCTCGCCTTGGGAAGCTGACACCATAACTTGGTTAGCTGAACCCTTAGATGCATAGTCTCTTTGGAGAGGTGCATAGTCACCTTGGAGAGGTGCCCGTGCATGGCCAGGCGGGGCTGCTGCTTGCCTTGGGGACGTGCATAGTCTCTTTGAAGAGGCACCCGTGCATAGCCGGGCGGGGGCTGCTCCTTGCCTTGGGGACGTGCCCATGGACTGTAGGGAGCGGTCTGCTGGCCTAGGGGAGGTGCCCGCGGACACCAGGGACCTGTCTGCTGGCGTTGGGGAGGTGCCTACAGAAGGCAGGGACCTGGCTGTGGGCCTTAGCGTGGTGCCCGCGGAAGGCAGGGATCTGGCTACTGGCCTTCGGGAGGTGTGTGCTCATCTTGGGCAGCTTCCCAACCACCATGGGCAACTGGTTGCTTCCCCACTACTAAGGAAAATCCTATAGAAGACATGCTTATAGGAGGCGCATCCCTAAAACATGTGCCTCCGCTAAATATATAAGGCGCATGTCTAAACAGTGCGACTACTATATATTAATACTAGAGGCGCATTCTTGAGGGATGTGTCTCCTATATCGTATGTACAGACCAGATCTGGCTGCCCCCCTTACTCGAGGCGCATCTGCTCCATATGCGACTCGAGTAGTTTAAGGAGCATATGAAACATGTGTGCCTCGAGTAAGGTGGGTGGGACCAGTTCTGGTAGGTGCCACAATATAGGAGGTGCACCACCATATATGCGCCTCAAGTATTTTGCAATATTGGAGGCGCATCACTGTTCATGCGCCTTGAGCAAGTGAGGTGGGCCCGGTGGTGGTTGGTGCCCCAATACTAGAGGCGCATATGCACATATGCGCCTCAAGTATTTTGCAATATAGGAGGCACATATTGAGCATATGCGCCTCGAATAAGGTGGACCATCCAAATTCTGCCCCCCCCCCCCCCCACCGTGGATCGGCTTTTCTGTCTTGCAAAAAATAAAATAAAATGAAAAAACACTTCAAATTTTAAAATCCTTTGACATGTAGGTTGGTAATGTGGTCTAGTTTGTCAGAAAATTAACAAACATCAATTTTGTCTTTGTTTTTGCAAAAAAAGGTTATGGCATGGTAAAATGGCCATAACTTTTACATACGATGTCAGAAAAAATCTATAATATATGAAAATGACGAGCACGATGTTTTCTATCTTCTCGCAAGGGTCAAAGACCGTTTAGCGATTTTTAGATTCTCAAAATCCGAAAAGAATAAAAAGATATGGCAAAAAGAAGATTTTGTCCTGCAGAAAAAAAATTGAGCACACTTATCTATGGTGCATCCTATTATGGTGCGCCTCAGATAAGCATGGCTGGACACTACAAATCTGAGTCTCCCCTCCCCTCCCATTCTCCTTCTTCTCTTCTCCTCCTCTAATTCCCTTCTACTTCTCCTCCTATCCTACCCTTCTCCTTCTCCTTCTCAATCCCTTCTCCTTCTCTTCCTATCATTCTCTTCTCCTTCTCATCTCCTTCTCCTTCTATCCTCCTCTTCCCCTTATCCTTCTCCTCTTCTTCACCTTTCCTTCCCTTCTCCTCTTCTCCTCCCCTTCTTCTCTCCTTCTCTGTGCCTTCCTACCTAGAGCTCCTCCCTGATCTCTTTCTCCGGCCACCACATACTCCTCCAGCCACCACCACCACCTCCTCCTCCTTCTCCGGCAACCATCTCCTTCTCCGGCCGCCTCATCCTCCTCCGGCCTCCATATCCTCCTCCTCGGCCCGACTCCTCCCGCACAAGAAGTAGCACGGCCATGGCCTCCCGCACCTCCCCATGGTGGTAGGTTGTGGCCACGGCAACGACCACCATTCTCCCGCGAGGCGACATAGCGGCGGCGATGCACAGACTCGATTGCTTTTGCAATTCAAAATGAGGGTGTTTTTTGCATTTTGACAGCGGCAGCGGCGCCAAGGGTAAATATGAAATTCGAAAATGCTATTCGAGGCGCATCTGTAAAGCTATTAGAGGCGCATCTTTCAGACATACTCGAGGCACATCTTTTAGACATACTCGAGGCACATCTGATAGACATATCTATCTATATGCGCTTCGTATAATATACGAGGCGCATATATATCATACATGCCTCGCATATCTAGGGTATACAATGTGCATATCAGATGCACCTCGGTTAAACAATACTAGCAGCGTGGGCCTTGAGGCGCATCCCATATGCGCCTTGAATGGCTTTTTAGATGCGACTCGAGTAAGCTTTTCCCTAGTAGTGCCCCTTGGACATGGTTTTTTGGAAGTTTCTGTGCCCACACCTTGGCTCGCCAAGATGTGCTTCCGAGCAGATGCTACACTAGTAGGAGCCAACGTTGACCTGACGGCAGTTGTCTTGTTGCATTTCATCCTTTCTGGCTAGAATTGCATTTGTACCAGTCAATTGGGGATAATAAAAAGCAACATATATATGTCAAAATCAGTAAGGAAAAAATTCAACACAAGATGAGTAAGAAGGTAAGGGGTCGACATGCGACTCATTCTCCTCACTGACATCATCTATGTATCCTTCAATGATATCTTCCTCCTCTTCAGGATCATAGTCAGATCTAGAGCAGTCACTTCTTGTCTTTTTAAGAGAGAATACAGTTGGCGATGCAAAAAGACTTGCAAAGGGCCTAACATCCAGCTGTTCCAACCGCTCATTGTTTCTCATGATGATTTTTATCCGACTTTCTTCCATGGGATGCATTTGAGGATCTAACATTAATAAAGAAATCGAAGTCAGCTACAAATTAAACAGGCAAGTAAAAAAATATAATGTATGGTGTTGATTGCTCGATAGCAAACATGAGTAGGAAATGAACCTATTGCCTCCCAAACAAGAAATTTCACAGGCATGGAAAATGAAACACATTAACATTAAGCAGGCTTAAACGAGCAGAAAATTCACAGTCAAGGAGGTTGTTTACTTGCATGTTGGTGCTACGGCCTTTTTCTCTGTGCGATTCTTGTCGGGAACCACGCTGGCCTTCCTTGTCGACGAGGTGGACAACGATCTAGCGTGCCTTGATGGCATGGTGGACGGCGAGGAGATAGGCATTGTTGGTGGGGTGGACGGCGAGGTAGCAAACCTTGACGCCGAGGTTCACAGAGATGGGGAGGACCTTGTTGGTGAGGTGGCAGACCTTGGCGGTGGGGCTGACGGCCAAATGGTAGTGCTCGACAGCAAGGTGGAAGATCCACGAGCTCGACAACATGGTAGGAAATGGGGGAGGTAAGGATGGGATAGGGTTTGGGCTAGGTTGACTGTTAGATGATTACTAGGGTGGGTGGCGGCGGGCGAGGGTACGAAGACGACCGTGCTGCGACGGGCGGGCGGCGGCTAGGGCGGGCGTAGGATATTTGGATATGTCTCCTTCCGATGAGGGAATAAAGAAGGGTTTTCAATAGATTACGTAAATGCCCTCTGTGCCAATGCATTGGTTGCGATATGCGGATGGGATGAACGGAAATATCAACGCGCGATAGTGATACATTGCAAATGTATTTGTAATTTTTGATGGTCCATGCTTGCTTTTATCCACTTTCTTGTGTTTTGTCCACACTTTGGACTACTTTTCATATGATTTCTTGGACTAACCTATTAAGAAGAGCCACAGTGCCAGCTACCTGTTTTTTGCTGTTTTTGGTTCCAGGAAAGTTAGAAAATGAATATTTTCGGAATTGGACGAGACAAAAGCCACAGTTCCTATTTTTCCGGAAGTCATCAAGTGACAGAATACAAGATGGAGAAGGGCCAGAGGCCGGCCACACTACCTGGCCACGCAGCCAGGCTTGGCCCATGCCAGGGGGTGGTGTGGTGGCCCCTGGCACCCCCTCGGCCTCCCCTTCCGACTATAAGATGCCCTCGGGACGTAAACCCTAAGTACCCGATCAAAAATCCATGAAAGAGTCTGTAGCCGCAGTCATCTCCATCCCTAGATCGGGGGGATCTGAAGCTCTTCCCGGCACCCTGCTGGAGAGGGAAATTCACCCTGGAGGCCTTCTTCATCACCATGCAAGCCTCCGGTGTGATGCGTGAGTAGTTCATCCTTGGACTACGGATCCATGTAGTAGCTAGATGGCTGGTTCTCCTCCTTTGTGCTTTCATGTCTAGATCTTGTGAGCTCCGTTCATGATCAAGATCATCTATTTGTAATTCTGCATGTTGTGTTTGCGGGGATCCGATGGATATTGAGATGTTATTCAGATTGATTATTGATTCTATCATGTCTTTGTTATTTGTGATCTTCCATGCTTTCTGTTGTTAGTAGCTATCTTGGCCAAGTAGATGCTAGCAACTCCAAGAGTTAGTATTTATGCTCGATAGCGGGTTCATGCCTCTGGTAATCTGGGGAAGTGACAGAAATCTCTAAGGTACTAGATGTGCTGTTGCTACTAGGGAGAAAACAACAATCATTTGTTCATAGAACAATCGTATTGTTTACTTTACACGCAGTTCGTAAAGCAATAATCTGTTGCTTGCAACTTCATACTGGAGGGGGTTCGGATGATAACCTGAAGGTGGATTATTAGTCATAGAAGCAGTTGGATGGCGGTCTATGTATAATGTTGTAATGCCCAATCAAATCTCAAAGGAGTCAAGATGATTAGTATATGCATGTGTTGCTTTCTCGGTGTTGATCAATTGCCCCGCTATAATTTGTTCAGCCAGCATGTTATCTATCTAAGGAGAGCCACCTCTAGTGAACTATGGATCCCGGTCCTTTTCTTTACATACAATCTATAAACTGTTACTGCTTTGTGTTTACTTTCTGCAAACTTTCAATTCTTTCCATTCGATACGTTTAATCCTTTGTTTTCCACAAAACACGGTGAGATTGACAACCTGATCGCAAGTTGGGGACAAAGTTCTGTGGTTGTGTTGTGCAGGTCTCCACGTTGCTACTAGCACCGGTAGTGCGCCCTGCCATAGCTCAGCTAGTAACACCTTTGGGGTGTTTCCTTGCTCCTACTGGTTTGATTAAACCTTGGTTTCATAACTGAGGGAAACTTGCTGCTGTGCTCATCATACCTTCCTCTTGGGGTTCCCAATGAGCTCTACATCAACACCGCCATCAAGTATTTTTCTGGGCGCCATATTCAGAGCGATCAAGCATTTTTCTGGCGCCATTGCCGGGGAGTCAAGTACATCTTCACAAGGGGAGTCCCTCATAACCAATCTCTTTACTTTGTTATTTTTGTTTTGCTTAGTTTTCTTTTTGCTTTGTTTGCTTGTTTTCTTTATTCAAAAACCCAAAAAATTAGTTTTACCTGTTTGCTTTCTTATTTCAAAAACACAAAAAAATTAGTTCTTATCTTGAGTTGCCACTATGTATAGCCTTGCTCCAATCACTATGTCACCCGAGGAAATGATTTTCACTTTTAAACAAGGAATTGAGGAAAGTTTTAAGGAAGCTTGGTCTAGAATCTCTGATCTACCTGAAAAAACTTAGCCTAAAATGACTCAAAGATTGTTCCTTAGCAGTTTTTACCTTGGGATTGCCTTTTGCTATAGATATGCTCTAGATGCTGTTGTGGGAGGATATTTCCTCCAATGTAATGAGGATGATGCTACTAATGCTGTAAAGAAATTGATCCTCACTTACAACATGCCAAGCCAAACTGATGTTTCTTTTGCAAAAATATTTGCTAGGTTGAACACTCTAGAGACTAGCACTACTAGCTTAGAAAATTGCTATAATACGCTTAGGGAGCATCACAATTATGTTCCAATAAACTCTGAACCATCAAAGTGGTTCCCTACAGTAAAGATTGAGATGAACACTGAAACTTTTCAAGCTCGTTGTGATATCATGTCTGAATTTTGCCTCATGCCCAAAGATATTTATAAATCTCTGAATACTTGGGGGCTTACTAAAGGATGAAAAGAAATATCTCTTGCTAATAATACTACCATATTACCTCTTGGAATAGCTGAAGGAGTGCTTACAAAGATCCTTGGGAACACGATTTCTATTGATTATCTTGTTATTGAATGTGCAGGAAAATGACAAATTACACTTGGAAGGTCCCTATTAGAACTCCTTGGAGCAATAATAGATGTGGTAAAGGGGACCATACACCTATCTTCTCCACCAAACAATCATATTTTCCCCAAGTTTAAGAATAAAAATAAGAGAGGCAAGGGGAAGAAATTTGGTCTTAATGCTTCTTCATTTGATAACACTTGATTCTTTCTTGCTTCTTATGCCTAACTTAAAGGCGTTACTTATTGGGAGATAACCCAAAAGTTTTAGATGAGTCTTGGAAGTTATTACCTCTGTAATAACCTCTCCTTATCCTTTTTATTTGCTTTTTGTGCCGAGAGTAACCTCTAATGAGAGAGAAGTAATGATTGGGAAAGTTGCTGTCCCGAAACAGATTTTTGTGCTTCACCGTAAAAATTCGTGTAAAATCTCTGAACATATTTTTGAGGTGTGAATTTCCGTGCTTCTGCCCCAGGTTGTTATATAACTTTCGTTAATTCAGCACATTTTGATTTGAGCAACAGAAGGTCTTCGAAAAAATTGGTCTTTACCTACTGGTCTGTTTTGACAGATTTTTGCCATTTTCTGCATTTGCTTCTTGTTGGTTCCTTCTTGAGTTCTTTTGGGGAATTGCTCTTTTTGAGGGAAGTGCTACAGTAGCTAGTGTTCTAATGGAAGTTTATTTGGAGTTAGAACTGAACCTTAAGACTTATTCATCTTGAGTGCACTAATGTTGCTAATAAAGATTGTGTGAAGTTTTGTATGAAGGAAAAATTTCAGGTATATGGAAGGAATGAGTAATAAGATGAAGGATGGACTAAAGCTCAAGCTTGGGGATGCCACGCGCGTCACCCCAAGAAATATCCAAGAAGTACAAGCATCAAAGCTTGGGGATGCCCAAGGCATCCCCTTCTTCATTAATAAAAATCTCAGGTTTCTTCCAAACGCTTCATTTTTATTGTTTCATGCACAGTTGTGTTGTTCTTGGAGCGTATTATTTTTTGTTTTTGTTTTGGTTTTTAGTTTGCTTGGTTTGCCTAGTTTTTCTGAATAAATTGTTTGGACCCCCTCTTTCATACATTGGTTTGTAAATAGTTTGGTTTTGTTTGGAAAATAGTAGGAAAGTTCATACTTATGTGGTAAAAAGAGCTTGTTTTTGACTGTCGTCTATGCTTTGTCATGCCATGCTTGATATTTTTTTGGATTTATGCTTAGTATTCCTTGCTGTATCATGACTTGTTATAAACAATTGATATTGCTTAATGTGCCTTGGATGAATCATGCGTTGTTTTAGCATATTAAAGCATAGTATAGTGGTATTCTCCTTTGATGCTTTATTTGGGTTGACTTGGCGCATGGTCACACCATGTTATGACTATCTCAAGTCACTGTAGCCTTTATGATCCTTTAGTTTTCAACTTTAGTATCACTTTATGCTTTTATCAATGATGTTTTGTCGCTCTACATGATTATGGCCATTATTGCTCTCTTAGTTTGTCGCTCCCAGTCTTTTGCTAGCCTCCACCACCAAGTATGAGTTCCACTCAGGCATCAAACTCCCTAAACCAAGTTATTCCAAAGAGTCCACCATACCTACCTACTAGCTTATGCTATTCCAAGTATATTCATGCTTTTGTTTACCTTCCAAATTAAACTTGTTATGAGAAAACTAGTGATTAAACTTGATGGCACACTTTACCTTTTTGCATCTAATAAACTTGAACCATTGGGTCCTTCTTTGTTGCTTATATGCTTGAGCTTTATAAGTTGAAATTAGCAGAACCATGTTTCATGGGGAACGTTTTCAACATTGCACTTGTACTTTGTACCCCGTTGATATCATGTTCTTTTGCTTACTGATCCCGGCGGTGTGAAATAAAAGTGGAACTTGTAAGATCATGGAGTTTGTATGTGTGTTAGAGAAACGCCTGGGCCGCTAGCCTAAGCCATGCCTAATCATGGTTGAAACTTGCAGCATCACCATAATGAGCACTCTATGAAGCATCCTCAATAAAAACCTATGCAAATAGCAAATAAAAAGATTGCTGAGATGCTCATTGTCTGCTTCCCTTGTCATTTTGATTATGGGAAAACTCCCGTATCATGTGCAAGGGGTACCCCATTGGTGGTTCTTAATGATACACATGTACTTACAATGACAAGAGCTTACTCATGACTGAAGTTGAGTAGCATGAGGATCGGTCTTCGTAAGTAAGGGGCATGAGATTTTGGTTTATAACTTGTCAAGCATATCCTCTTAGTTGTGTCACTTTAACCTTAATCACCTTAAAAATTCTTATGATAGTGGCAATGAGAGCTGAAAGCTATAAGTACCATAATTTTTGGAAGCTCTTTATGAGACTTGAATCCCTACTTCCTTTTACAAAGGCCTTTCTTCCACCATTACATTGAGTCTCCACCTTCTATCTTTATGCACCTTCTTTGAGAGCATAGTGGCCATTCTTAGTTCTATGTGCATTGTCCTAAGACTAGTTGATTGATGCATACTTTGAAATTGCTTGTATTAAACTATTGTATCTAGTCACTCTTATGAACTTTGAAGGTGTCCTATGCATTTATATTTTCTACTCTTTGAGGGACAAGCTAAATACTATTATGCTATGTTTTCTTTATGTGAAACAAACAAACGTCTTGCAAAGCATTGTTATTCATGAATCTTTTGTTTGTGCCTTTTCATGTTGCATCATAGTTTCTTTGTCTTTTGCTAGAACTTTGTCTTTCATGTTATGATTGAAGTACTATGATCCCAGCTTTGAATGTTTTACAAATACTTTGATCAAGTCTTTGTTGGTGCATGTCACCTCAAAAATTATTCTTTCTTTTTATCACTTACCTACTCGAGGACGACCAGGAGTTAAGCTTGGGGATGTTGATACATTGCAAATGTATCTATAATTTTTGATGTTCCATGCTTGGTTTTATCCACTTTCTTGTGTTTTGTCCACACTTTGGAGTACTTTTCATATGATTTCTTGGACTAATCTATTAACAAGAGCCACAGTGCCAGCTGCCTGTTTTTTGTTGTTTTTGGTTCCAGGAAAGTCAGAAAATGAATATTCTTGGAATTGGATGGGACAAAAGCCAAAGTGCCTATTTTTCTGGAAGTCATCAAGTGCCAGAATACGAGACGGAGAAGGGCCAGAGGCCGGATACACCACCTGGCCGTGCGGCCAAGCTTGGCCCGCCCCAGGGGGTGGTGTGGTGTCCCCTGGCACCCCCTCGGCCTCCCCTTCCGGCTATAAGATGCCCTCGGGACGTAAACCCTAAGTACCCGATCAAAATTCCACGAAAGAGTCTGTAGCTGCCGTCATCTCCATCCCTATATCGGGAGGGGGGATCTGAAGCTCTTCCCGGCACCCTGCCAGAGAGGGGAATTCACATTGGAGGCCTTCTTCATCACCATGCAAGCCTCCGGTGTGATGCGTGAGTAGTTCATCCTTGGACTACGGATCCATGTAATAGCTAGATGGCTGGTTCTCCTCCTTTGTGCTTTCATGTCTAGATCTTGTGAGCTCCGTTCATGATCAAGATCATCTATTTGTAATCCTGCATGTTGCGTTTGCGGGGATCCGATGGATATTGAGATGCTATTTTAGATTGATTATTGATTCTATCATGTCTTTGTTATTTGTGATCTCGCATGCTTTCTGTTGTTAGTAGCTATCTTGGCCAAGTAGATGCTAGCAACTCCAAGAGTTAGTATTTATGCTCGATAGTGGGTTCATGCCTCTGGTAATCTGGGGAAGTGACAGAAATCTCTAAGGTACTAGATGTGCTGTTGCTACTAGGGAGAAAACAACAATCATTTGTTCATAGAACAATCGTATTGTTTACTTTACACGCAGTTCGTAAAGCAATAATCTGTTTCTTGCAACTTCATACTGGAGGGGGTTCAGATGATAACGTGAAGGTGGATTATTAGTCATAGATGCAGTTGGATGGCGGTCTATGTATAATGTTGTAATGCCCAATCGAATCTCAAAGGAGTCAAGATGATTAGTATATGCATGTGTTGCTTTCTCGGTGTTTGTCAATTGCCCCGCTGTAATTTGTTCAGCCAACATGTTATCTATCTAAGGAGAGCCACCTCTAGTGAACTATGGATCCCGGTCCTTTTCTTTACATACAATCTATAAACTGTTACTGCTTTGTGTTTACTTTCTACAAACTTTCAATTCTTTCCATTCGATATGGTTAATCCTTTGTTTTTCGCAAAACACGGTGATATTGACAACCTGATCGCAAGTTGGGGACAAAGTGTTGTGGTTGTGTTGTGCAGGTCTCCACGTTGCTACTAGCACCAGTAGTGCGCCCTGCCATAGCTCAGCTAGTAACACCTTTGGGGTGTTTCCTTGCTCCTACTGGTTCGATTAAACCTTGGTTTCATAACTGAGGGAAACTTGCTGCTGTGCTCATCATACCTTCCTCTTGGGGTTCCCAACGAGCTCTACATCAACACCGCCATCAAGCATTTTTCTGGGCGCCATATTCAGAGCCATCAGGTAGTTTCAGGGCGCGAGAATTTGGGTGCCCGAAATTCTGGATCGGGGGAGGACCGAACACGAAATTTTGGATTAGCGGGTGGACGAAACAACTGATTATTGGCCGTTGGATGAGTGATGTGTGCCTGAGATAAATCAATATTTAGTTTTCAAAAATATGACCAAGAGTGCGGAAATTAGGGTTCTTAAGCTAGATAACTGGTCTTGACAATCTCTTGATGGATCTCACAACAAATGTCTTTGTTTTGTACCTAGAAATGATTTATTAAAAAGGGATTTGTATTTTCGTGCCCTCGGTTCGTTAGTTGTACTCAGTTTTCCTTGGTTAATTAATTTTTTCTCACTTTTCCCCTCCCTCTATTCTGAAACCCTCATAGGCGCTTGGGCAGGGGATGACGTTAGGTCAAAGGCTTGACGATTACATGTTGACCGGTGGGACAGCGGTGGGGCGGGTCGTGCGTTGAGCGTTACATTACATTGCCTTGACCATAACATGCTGACAGGTGGGGCTATGATACACGGCAGACCAGCCATCCATATCTTGCTGATTGTGGGGGACGTGGTGTGGGACCATGTTGGGCGCATTTGATGGTTACATTAGTACTTTTTTTGTTATTTTTACGATTGACCTTTTTAAGAGCGCCTTTCCCCCTCTCTCTCGCTAACAATTATGTCGTTTTTTGCCCAAAAAGGTAGCGAATCTAGAGAAGCTTCTCTCTTCATTCATTGTTCCTTTTGGCCCTCTTTTTCCCTAATCTGGTAGCAAATCTAGAGCAGCAAATCTAACCAGCACCATCAATAAATTCAGTAAACATAGCAGATGTAGATAAAGCAGCTAATATAGGTTATATAGTATGGTACTTAACGAGGTTCGACAAAAGAAGCTGCTTTACAGCAGCAGCCGCAGCAACATAAGATCAGTGGCCCCTCATGGCCTCCGCCTTCTCCCTCTGGCGCCTCCTCCACTTCCTGCTGCCTAGTCCCTTGACCTTGGGAGCCTTGGGCTTGATCAGGGGCATGCGACCCTCCTCGACGGCCACATTCTGGAGATTGTGGAGGTGAAGGTCTAGCACCTAGTGCTTGGCTCTGAAGCCGTGGACGTTCACAGAATCGCCGCAGGTTCTCACGTCCTCGACATGATTCACGAGGGAGTTGAAGTCCGCGGCGCAGAGCCTCCTGGTGGTGCAGAAGGGGGACCTATAGACGTCACCGGCGAAGAAGTTGTAGTACTGGGCAGACTTCAGCCTCCTCAGAACATGATGAGTCTTGGTGTCCTTGGACTCGTCATCACTGAAGACGTCGCTGCTATCCTCCTATCGGAAAAAGAAGCAAAGTGCAATAAGGACATGATTGAGATACTTTGATAAGCAGGATTGATTATTTGCATAAATTAACCGATTGAGATCCCCTGATTATTCCCCAAATCTCAAACCAAACTAAATACTGATCCCAACTACGAACAGGGGGATTCAAATACGAACAGGGGGATTCATCGAAATACGAAATCTAACACAAGAGGATTAGCTACTGTAAAAATATGAACAGCCGAACCCTAATAACATACAATCTAGCATCCAACAATGGGAATGGGGGAAAACAAGGGAAGGGGAGAAAACCCTGGTTACCTCCGACCATGGGTCGGCGATGCTGGTGTCATAGGGGTTCTCCGGCCTTATGTAATCAACCTCCTCATAGGGGTTACAGGCGAGTGGGATCTGCCTGATACCGGCGGGGGCCTCCTCGCCGGCGGCTACGGCGGATGCGGGGACATGGACGGTGACTGCCTTCGATGCCTGGACAGGGGCCTCCTCGCCAGCGGCCTTGGAGCCGCCGATGGCCACCGTGCCGTTCTTCTCGATCGCCGGCATGGTTGGGGTTTTCTTGGGGGTTTGCAGAAGGTGATGGGAAAGTGGAGACGGTTAAGTGAGCGAGTGAGTCATGAGTGAGAGTGAGGAGACCTTTATTAAAGGAGAAGGGAAGTGATGTTTTGTTGCACCACCGTGCACCGAGTAACTGCGTACGCTACTACACCGTGCACGGCCACACGAGTCTGCTACCGCCCGTGCACCGCACACACATACCGTGAGTCACGTTTTCCCTCGTGTCTAACCCTGGTGACTTAGCTGTGCTCAGTTTTTCCCTCGAGTGTAACTCTGGCAGTTTGGTTGTACTCAGTTTTTCCCTCCGGTACTAACACTATCGTGTGCAATATACTTAGTTTTACCCTCCGGTGGCTGGTCAATAGAGTCATTTTATGCACAACAAATTCAAAAAGATCAAAACATAGTGGCATCTAGCTAGGGAGTCTTATTATGTGACCTGCCACCATAGGAAATGTATATAAATCAAGTTTTAACCTAAATCACCACTTCTTAAATCACCTACTCTCTACAAAGGTTCATGGCTTTCTACTCAATCCTCTTCCCAAAACATAGTTTGTCTGAATGAGGCAATAATTGTCAAACTAGTGTACATTTGAATTGCAAATAGTTTGATGTATGCCAAGATGTATTTTATTGTATAAAAGACGCATTTTCCATTTTTTAAATCTTTTCTACTTTCTATTTGAATCCCTTTATCAGTCTTGCCCTTGGTTTTTAAGTTCTACTCAGTTTTGCCCTTGGTCCTTAACTTCTACTCAGTTTTCCCCTCTCTTAGTCACAATCTCTCACACATGTGCTCATCTTTGCTACTACGCTCTGGTTGGTTGAGACAGTTGTGACGCGGATCGTGCCCACCAACCGTTGATCCTCTATGATCTAGCAGACAGGATAACCCCTATATATGTCGGGGGCACCCCTCTATCCATGCAAAATAACAAGTTTGCCATCGGTACTTTAACTCCATAAACAAATGAACTTGAATAAAATTTGAAGGGAATGTGTTCAAAGGTGTATAATTTGTGATTACATTCCACTATCTGAAAATGATAATCTCTCAAGATTTTCTTAGCAGAACATTATCATGTATTAAGTGCAATTTCAAAGAGTTCAAAGGTGTATAATTTCCGTATACGCAAGTTTATGCATTATATTTCACTCCATGGAAATGATAATCTCTCAAGATTTTATTAGCACAATATTATCATGTCCTAAGTGCGATTTCAAAGAGTTCAAAGGTGTATAAACTTTGTATATGCAAGTTTATGCATTACATTCCACTCTATGAAAATGGGGGAGAAAATAATAATCTCTCAAAATTTTGTTAGCACATCATTATCACATATTAAGTGTGATTTAAAAGTGTTCAAAGGTCTATAATTTTCGCATATGCAAGTTTGTGCATTACATTCCACTCTATGAAAATTATAATCTCTCAAGATTTTCTTAGCACGACATTATCACGTATTAAGTGTGATTTCAAAGAGTTCAAAGGGGTATAATTTTTGTATATGCAAGTTTATGCATTATATTTCACTCCATGGAAATGATAATCTCTCAAGCTTATATTAGCACAACATTATCATGTCCTAAGTGCAATTTCAAAGAGTTCATAGGCGTATAATTTTCATATAATTTTTGTATATGCATTACATTTCACTATATGAAAATGAAGCTACACAAAGGGCCACCGTCACAGGAGAATAAGAAGAAAGGGGAGGCAACGGCACGCGCATGGGCTCGGGGCTGGCTCGGGGTCCCATCTTGCAATGCCAACCTGGGTAAGTTGTGGGTCCGGTGCTCATGTGGATAAGTTGTGGGTCTGGCGCTCACGTGGATAAGTTGTGGGTCCAATGCTGATCTGGATAAGTTGAGAGAGGTGTCCACTACAAGAACCGACTTAACGTAGCCCCACTTCTCAGCATGTAACGACAAGGGTCTACTATGGGACCCGATAGAACACGGTCCTACTCGTCAACACGTAATGGCGAGGGTCCACTATGGAACCCGACTAAACGTGGCCCCACTTGTCAGCACATAACGGCAAGGCTGACGGACGACGAGTTTTAGACCATGTGAGAGTTTCATACAAGGATATGGGCAAAATGGAGGAAAAGTTAAGCGGCTAGGGAAAACTGAGTACAACTAACGAACCAAGAGTACGAAAATAGAAATCCCTATTAAAAATGGGGTCAAGCATCCTTGTAGCACGTGGTCAATCTCCCCAACGCGTTGGTTGAGCTGTTGAAAATCTTCATAGGGGATGTTGTTGAACCCCTGCTGGTGCTGATTGGACCATGGGTCCCAGTATCCCTCCTATTGCTCCTACTGTCCCTCCCAAGGAGGGTCGTATTCCTACTCCTGCTCCTACTCATCCTGCTGCTCTCCTTCTTCATCTTCTTATTGATCAGGCTAGAATTCATCAATCATCTCCACCACTTGATCCTTGGTGAGGATCCAATTGACCTTCTCCATAATCGAGAAGGCTTGTGGACAGGGAAGTGGAACCTACTCAACCTGTGGATCATCAAGATAACCAAACTGATATCCTCGGAGCCTCTTGTCAGCTCGGTAAACAGCGAGGAAACCACAAGCAGTTATATATTTGACATCCATAAGTTTGGAGCCATCAACAGGTTGCATCACAGGTAATGGAATGTTCAATGCTAGGACAAGGTGGGTTACTAATCCACCAATGACAATGTCACCTTTCTTTTTGTTGCTATAGTGGTGAAGATGATAGAGGAGTAGAGCCGCAGGATTGGGGCTTTGCATTGCATTGGGCAAGAGTGCCTTGGTGATCATGGCCATGTCCGCATTGGCCATGGAACCAGTATCTCCTCTTCCCAACAGTGTATTGGCAAGGAACAAGGCGAAGTATCGAATTGTTGGGTTCTGAATGGTGGACATCTTTCTTTTGGTAGAAGCCCCTGCCACCATTAACAGAAATAACCTCCCAAGTTTCTCCACTTGAGACGCTATATAAATTTGTAATAGTTGACTCCCCATCGTGAGGGAAGCCAAAAGCATCACAAAATCGTTGGAAAGTTATTTCATATGGCTGCTGGTTTATGGTGAAGCTTACCGTGCACACATTACCTTTCTCCTTGTGGTCATCGTAGAAAGAGGTGAAGAACTCATAGGTGAGCTCGGTGGAGGTATTGTGGCTTGCGTAGGCGAGTAGTGATATCCTTGCATTTGCACACATGAGGCCGAAGTCCGTATTCAACCCTATCGCGGTGAGAAAGCTATCATCGTCCTAACGTGTGGGCATCACCCTCCTTGATGAAACCATGGCCAACTTGACGTTGAGGTCGGCTCGGAGCCCCAAGCCCTCGCCATGTTAGAGCTTTCACTTGCAAAAAATGCTACCAATTTTGTTCATCTTGATGCACTAAAAAATTTCACCATGAAACCTTAGGCATATAGTTTCTACATGATATACGAATTATTCTACGTGGAAAAATTTAATCCTAACGTGAGAAATCAAAAGGGAAAAACAATAGAAGCCTGAGTTCATCCACTAGATTAATGTGAGAATTTCAACCATGGAATTCTGAAAATAAAGCATGGATAGGGAGAGAAACATACCGATCTGTTGACTCCGCAACTCAAACGAACGAAATCCGTGAAGAATCAAGGATTAAGGGGTTTCGACAGAGAATATGAGAGAGAAAGTGAGGAGGAGGAAGAACCCTAGCCATCCCGGTGTGTTTAAGTGGTCGCGCCGAACTATACAGCCGCAACTATATGGCCGGGAAAAGTAGTTCCCACCGTATAGTTGTGACGGCATCGACAATTAGGGTTTCTTTATGCCAGATCACAGCTATACAGGCGCAACTATACGGCCTGATCAAAATGGTCTCAACATATATTTGGTCGTCAAACCTTCTGAAACCTCGAGATAAATATTTTGAGACAGGCATCAATAACTATATAGTCAAACTATAAGGCCAGAATTTTTATTCCTGCCGTATAGTTGGTTGTTAAACCTTCAGTACCCTAGAAAAGAAATTTTACAAAGGCAATAATGACTATACGGCCAGAACTATACTACTGGAATTTTTATTCCCGCCGTATAGTTGGTCGTTAAAATGTCTGTATCCTGGAATTTTTTTTACAAAGGCAACGATAACTATACATCCAGAACTATACGGCTGGAATTTTTATTCCCGTCGTATAGTTGGTCGTTAAAACTTCAGTACCAAGATTTTTCAAAAATTTCAGAGATTCACTTTTTAATATGGAGAAAATGATTAAGCTAGTTTTTGTAGATAAAACTCAAACTTTTATTTTTATACTTATTGTACGCTTGTTCAATCGATATTTCTACTACTTTTTGACAGCTGCATCTTCAGGGGCACGCTTCCGCAAGAATGTCTGTGAAAAAGTTGTAGGAATGCGATGGACATTTTATTCTTTAATTTATTTTATTAATGTGATGGTTTGACTCCCATTAAGCATTTTATAAAGAATGGTTGAATAATTCAACCCCTTCTCTGTTCTCGAATTCTTACCTTAGATTGCCCCTTATCGAAGGCACTTACCACATGAACTCGTTTTGTCGGTGGAATATATCTTTCTCCTACTTCTAGCTTCTTTGGAATATACCAGATGATTTCATCATCATAAACGTTGAAGATTATTTTCCCTCAACACAATCAACTGACGCTCCTACAGTACTAAGGAAATGTCTTCCAAGTATTATGGATAATTTTTCATCCTCTAGCATTTCAAGAATAATAAAATCAGTGGGAATAAAATGCTCATCTATTCTAAGTAGAACATCATCAATCATACCAATGGGTTGTTTAGTGGACTTGTCAACCATCTATAAAGTGATAGTTGTAGGGGAATACTCCCGTAATCCTAACCTTTTATAGAGGGAATATGGAATTACACTAACTCCTGCACCTAAATCACACAAGGCATTGTGAATATATGTTTTGCCAATTGAGCATGAAATACTTGGTATTCCGAGATCTCCCGATTTAGACAATAGCTTCCCATTAGCAGGATAACTAGTCACCATGGCAACAGTTTCAGTTATTTCTTTCTT
Organism: Avena eriantha; assembly: GCA_910589775.1. Taxonomy (NCBI): domain Eukaryota; kingdom Viridiplantae; phylum Streptophyta; class Magnoliopsida; order Poales; family Poaceae; genus Avena; species Avena eriantha. Next base: position 274,825,832 of record OU342743.1, read on the forward strand.
TCTACTAAGAATATCACGGAGGAATTTAGAAAAGGTAGGAACTTTTATTGCATCCGCAAATGGAATTTCGAGACGAAGATCACCAAGTGCATTTTTGAAAGAATCATAGATTACCTGATCCGGTGCTTTCCTTTTTCGATCTAGATAAGGAAGCTTTTGCTCACCTTTCTTATTCTTTTCTTTTACCTTTTGTGGGGGATCAGGTTCTTTTGTTGCTTTCTTTTGTTGTTGCTTATCACTCTTCTTCTTTTCTACTACAACAAGTTCATCTTCATTTCTTATCTCTTTTTCTTCTCTTGGATCAACTATCTCTGCATCAGAGTCATAACGGTCATCATGTGCATCATTTTGCTCCTCCATGGTTTGATCTTGTGTTTCTTGAGCAGTTTCATCTTGAGGATCCACCAGTGTATCATCTTCTTGGCTTGCTTTGAGCAAGGATTTTTTTCCTTTCAATCTTTTTCAGCTTCATATTCTGGTGGTCCTAATGGTCCTGTAACAACTACACCTCCCCTTGTAACAATATTAGTAGAATCAGGAATATCTATATCATCTTGAAGAAAAATTTGATAACCAGATGCTATTTGTTCACATTGGGTTTCAATCATACTAAGGTACTTGTGAAATAATTTTATTTCTTAGCCAATCTCATTATAATTTTCCGTGACTTTCGCCAAAATCTTCTCATGTCTTTGAAATTGCTTATGCAGGTTATTATGAGATTTTGCTTGTCGATGTTTTAATTCTTGAAAATCTTTTCTAGTTTCACCTTCTTCGGTAAAAACTTGTAACAAGTCTACTTTGTTTTCCTTAACAAGTTCAGAAAGTATACCTTTTTCTTTCATTGTTTTGCGTACTTCAGGCATAAGATCAGGAGTTATATGAAGTATCCCTTTTTCCAGCTTAGTGCCAAAATCAGGATTATATAAAGAATCATTCTTATCCCTAGTAGACATCAATTCCAAACATGCTTTAACAGTTAAAGTATTTATTGATCCTCCTGCTGATAAGTCAAGCAACTCTCTTCATCGAGTATTAAGATCATGGTAAAATAAATGGAAAATAGTTGATTCAAGGCATGATTAGGAATACTATTAATCATTCCACATAATCTATCCTAGGCTTGTGGGGAGTTTTCTCCCATGTTCTGTCTAAAGTTGCCTATATTCTTTCTAATTTCAGTTACCTTTTTAAAAGGATTAAACCTATTTATGAATTTAACAATACAGTTTTCCCAACATTTAATGTAATGACGAGTGAGAGAATATAACAAGTTTAGAGCCTTACCTTTAAGAGACCAAGGAAATAATTTTAGACGAGAGAAGTCTTTTGGTAAATTTTTGGGTCCAGGTGATGTTATCACATCGTCAAACTCTCTAAGATGTCTTCCTGGGTCTTCATCTTCCCTTCCACTGAAAGATTTTTCCTACAAAATTTTAATAATCTCACTATCTAATCGATATTCTCTAACTCCAGGATTAGGAAATTCTATTGGTTGTTTAAGAAAAGCAGAATTTGGAGCACTATATTCTCTGAGAAATTTCTCAGGTTTCTTGGGAGTTGTCCTATAAATGGACATGATTTTCATAAAATCACTTAGGTTTTCAACTTCAAACTAATTTAACTTAAAAGTTTTTCAATAGTTTCCTCGCGCCTTTGAATAGGCACGCGCTCAATATAATCTAGTAAATAGGTCCTACCAGAGTGTGTAGACCCTTTGTCTCCTAGGGAGACCATTTTGTAGTAGTGACACCTGAAATGTCAAGAGACAAACACTTAGCGGTTTGTTCCCTGACAACGGCGCCAGAAAATAGCCTTATGTCTTCAAGTGCACAGATCGTTTGTAGCTAGTTCCGAAGTATAGTTATCGATCCCACAGGAATCCTAAAGGTAAGTGTTTATGAATGAAGTCTCTGTCACACTCAAAGTTGCCATAGGTCTTTGTGTGAATTGACTGCAAGTGTGGAAATAAGAATGAAATTTGTATTAAACTATATGTATTTAAATAAAACTAAAATGTAAACTTCAGGAATAAAAAGCATAAAAGTAAAGAACGATTCGATAGTTTGTGGTTTTCTGCAGATGACAAATAACGCGTGGGGAGATACAATTCATGGTGATAGTGACTGTGCCTGGTGGAGAAATGATAAGTGTAACAATTATAATCTTATAAGTATATGTGTAGGCGAGCAACCCATAATTATCCGAAACTCCTCTTGGTAGATTTCATCCCAACTTCAACAATCCTACTAGTCGGTAACCAAAACCATGGGCAGTCACTAGACGATTAAGATCATTCAGGTTGCTTAGCAATTAAGCTCCTTAGATCAGACTAATGCAATAAGCATAGTGGTTCCTCGTGATCCTGGAGTCAAACTAGTTTCCCATTGATATCCCCATGGCACTCGGGGGTCGCCGGTCTGCTAGCAAACAAGATACTATATGTTTAGAACAAAGCATCATGTTGTCTGGGCCCTTAATTGGACAACAAGCATTAGGTATCCCACAGATAGTCAAGCACACATAATATAGTAATGAAAATCAATCACAAACTAATGGAAAATATATGGAGGCACATCACATCTCACCAATCCCTTACATCTCCCATGCCCAAGGAACTTACTCACACATGAGAGAAGAAAGCATCATCGATATAATTAAATAAAGGGAGTTCTTCTGGATATTACCGTGGAGATCCATGATAAGAATAGGAAAGTAATCCAACACAATTCTAGATAGGAAGAAACAATCTCAAACCCTAATCTAGCAAATTGAAGATCTCTCTCTCTCTCAAGTACAAGTAATGGATATGAGGGTGTGATAGCTAGGAGGTCGAAGATCATGGAGCAAGATGAAGAATGTCTTCCCCTTCTTCTCTGGATCTCTTCTTTCTCCTTTCTGGATGGGATGGCGGCTGCTGTGTTATGATTTCGTGTCTAGCCTCTTCATGAAAGTTATCCCTTTTGATAAGACTAAGGCGGCGATAACTATACGGCGAGAACTATAGGGCCAGAAAAATATTCCTGCCGTATAGTTGCTCGTTAAAGCTACTGTATGCCTCCCTTGATTGCTTCCAAAAAGAGACTTGCTTGTTAACTAATGGACACCTAATGCTTCACCATCAAACATCTATGGGTTTTGCTTCTATTGAAAATTTCTTCCCATCTATGTTTAGTAGTGGTTCCATTGTCACTGTTATTATTGCTGACTCTGTTGCTCCTGTAGATTGTCTCATATCCTCATAGAAGTCCTTATCTTTCGTCTTAGTGGGTTTGGATGTCCTTATTAACTTACCGTGGTCTAGCAAGGGGTAAGAAGATGGATTGAGTACATCATACTCGGCAAGTTATAAATATGTGGTTTTCTGATGCATTAACAAGAGCCGCGGATCAGAGATCATAAGCTTATACAATTTTTTTGAAATTGGTTTTTTAGTAAAGGTAAGTAAGTTATTTAGAAAAACCATGCCAGTTGGCCTTCACGGGTTGTGTAGGATTCCATGGAGTCCCTTTCCACACTACGTTCATAATCCTTTTCCCGGATAGGGAATAACATATCACATTTTCACACTTTCAAAAGGTGTGCTATTGTACCCACATCTTTAGATTTGTTGCACATCCGAGTGATCTTTCCTGTTCAAAATTCCTTTATTTGAGGTTCATTCTAAAACTAGCCAATTACTAGCCTCTTCACAACCCTGTTGTCTATCCATTGCAATGAGATTCAGTTCAAGATCTATACTCAGTTGCCCTCCATTCTAATATCCCAAGTCGTTATAATGTAGCATAGGATAGGAACGTTATAGACTCCCATACGCTAATCTTCACACTGGATCACCGCTCGACTCAGGATATGAAGACAAACGAAATATGGTCTAGCTAACTTGCATGTCCTCTTTCAGGATTTGGGGTTAGCATGGTTTATATGACACAAGAATCACTAACTACCCTTTTTGTTAATCCTAGATGTTATTTCCCAGTATGATGGAACCTCCACCACATGGCTTACCTTCCATGTATTCCAATCATGATTCCATCGTCCACCATAATAGATTATTCGATTACCCTGAGTCAGTAACCAATACTTCATATTTATTATGAAAATGGTATTTTGTTTTAAAATACAAGTGACAATGTAATACGTTTGAAAATAGTTTCTTATAAATAAATTCAAATGAAATGCAAGGTTGCACTTGTAAATGGTATGCAAGCTGGGTCTTGTAAGGTTTATGTAAAAATGAACTTGCCTCATGATTTCATTGTTATGCAATAAAACGCTTCTAGTCATTATAAGACCCAAATTCTAAGAATAACATTATTGGTCTAGTAAGTACTAATGTTTAAAAGATTGGCAAAGAATGTATGGATGTTAAGTAAACTATTTTTTCCCTCCCCCATTTTCCTATTCTCGGTGTCTATCAAAATCTAGTCTTATGTTAAATAGCTACTCGGATAACACTCAAGAAGTGAAGTGTATTGGTTGTTGGGAGTGGTATACCTTAGGGTACACTTGGTTATGTTTAGGTGATTTGAATTTGAGTAACAAATCCACTTAAGTGATATTCACACACAATTATTGCAAGCAAAGACAATATTTTTAATCAAGACATTTAACATGTTCTCCTATTTGAGTATTCTTATTAGGGTCCTTTCATAAATATTTTACAAACAAAATTCCATCAAGTCAAACAATTTGATTTGGTTTTGGTTGTTTAAAGTATTTGTTTTGAAGTGTTGTTTTAATTCTTGTCCTATATAACTCAATATATTCTTAGAAACTTCTTTTAGAAGTATTTCTAAGTTTAAACAATTTTATTTTACGTTTGATTTAAAGCAGTGTATTTTAGGGTTTTAGGAAATTCCTTATTATTAAATATATATGATTTGTTTTATTAAGTCAATTTAAGCCAAATGGAAAATTTATTAAAATTCTTAATGTTAAGTATAAAATGTTTTATAATGGTTTTACGTCCCCTATGATATTTTATAAATGTTTTATATGATTTCAAATTGAATACTAAGCTATTTCATATTTTATTTGTTATATGAATTATAATTCCCTTTCTTTCTCATTTATCAAGGTTTAAATATGTTTTTACCTTTTATAATTTCAAGTTTACTGTTTATTAAACATTTCCTAAGTATTTTAAAAGTATAGGTTTGAATTTCAAAATTCCCCAGACTTTAATATTTTAATTGGTTTTATTAAAGTGTAAATTTTTAAAGTCTAAGTTGATTATTGTTTATTGTATTTTTAGGGTTTATAATATTATTGAAGTTTATGTTTAGTTTTTTAAATATTGGGTTGGTTTCAAATTGGTACACATATGAAAGAATCCCTCAGATACATGCAAGTATTTGCCCATTACATGCAGATTACCAGCGAGATAAGTCGAAAAGATGGTGTGGTTGGGAGTAATTTGATGGGAAGAGAGGGCCATCGAGCTAATTAAGAAGGCCATATTAAATACTAAGTGAGCCTTTATATTTAGCTAAATCAGAACATGGAGAAACACAAACTGAGCCCTACACACCGGAATGGAGGGAGTACTAAATTTATTTGGCGTTTTAAATCTAGAAACAAAACAAAATAAAATAAACTCCTAAGCTAAATCGGCCTAGTCAATGGGTCTAATGGATGAACCCATATGGTCCAGCCGGACCAAGTGGTTATTCTTGGCCCGACCCCCACCCACTCAATCTCACCCACCCCTCTCTCTCAACTTCTCATCACCGCACATGGCCTCCCTCTTGTTCCCCTCCTAGTGATGCACTCACACCTCCTCTAGCGATGTGTAGCCGCCAGTGCTGCCCTGGCATTCGCCGACCAAATCCGCCACCACTGTAGACTGCCACTGCTCCTCCACCTTTCTCTCTACCTAACCCCTACATGCACAACAACCCGCTATCACCCACACTCTCTCCCTAGCTAACCCTAATCTCTCCTAGGGTTTGGCTATCAGCGAGGTTTCCCTACCTCAGCGTTGTGGCTGCCCTCCATTGTTGGTATGCGCCCCTCTACGATAACCACAATCCCTAGCTCAGGCTCCAGGGGAGCTTCCACTTCCATGGCTATGGGATGGTTGTGGCCTCCCTGTTGGGGATATACTTTCCGGGTATCCTCACAGTTCCTCACTAACCAGGGTGGCCCACTTCGGGTTAGAGCTTTGCTTCACGGGCGGCCCAGTCAGGAGAGAAGCCGGAGTCCAATCCGGCTACGGGAAGACCCAGAAGACTTACCGACTTAGGCCCATAATGTTACGTGTAGTTCAAGATGTACTCTGTAATCAACTCTTAGTCGTAGCCGGATTGATCTCTCCTGTAAACCCTAGGCCGGATATATAAGCCGTCCTAGGGAGAGCCTTTAGGGCACAACACAATAGTCTACAATCTCAACCCGCACAGGCGATACCCTTGTAATCCATATTCCGGCTCTGCCGTATTACTGGATTGCTAGGAGGAGTAGGATCCGTCCAAAGCCGACGGATTTGAACCTGGGTAAACTTGTGTGCTCACCGTCTTGGAATACCGTACGTCTGAAACCCCTCTCTTCCGCACGCCTCGAAGACCCCCTCATGGCGTACTTGTCATCAATCCGACGACAGTTGGCACCCACCGTGGGGCAAGTGAGCTACGGATCTGCGTTCTGAGCGGAATCTGCAAGAATCGGAATCGGCGAGACCATCGCCGTCGGTCGCATCCTCTACGCCAGCGACATCCCTCTCATCGTTCTCGACGAGACTTGGATTCCGGCTGGGGAGGCCGTGACTGCCTATACAATCATGTCTTTTGGCGAGATCGATGTTTACATCGGTTTCGCTGAACCTGCCCAACCCACCCCAACGGTGATGATAGAGGCAGAAGAATCTTCTGGGTCCCCTTTGTCCGCGGAGGCAACAGAGTTCCGGATCTCAGAAAATCCTAATCCCACCCAGCCTGCACCAGTTGCAGAGATAGTGGAGAAATCCGAGCCTAAAAAAGACCTCACGTTCCAAGTCGAATCTGGAGTGGATCTCCCTGGAGAAGCCGGATCCCAGATCGACCCACCTGTGGAAGTCGAAATCCAGGAGGAGCATATCAACGACACTGATTCCGGCTCTGACGATGCCAGAACAGACATGCCTTTCCTCAGGTACACACTAAGACATATGATACTGCAGGGCGCTAGCGCAGATGCAATCCTCGAAACCATTCAAAGTTTCGACATGGCTGATCGCGAAAGCCGCAGGTACCTCAGGAAGCACGCGTCGCACTTCGTCGGATATGTTGGATCCGGATCCAGCTCTGCCGATGCTGGAGAAAACACCGACTCGGTGATGGAGGCAATTGGAACAAACGTTGATGTTCCCGCATCCTCGGATGAATCTATGACGTCGACAGATTTCCAAAAGTTCTCCGCGGAATATGAAGAGGAGTACAACTCCAAAGCTGCAGAAGAAGGAGAAGCCATGGATGAAGGATCCGGGGAACACTCTCCCAAAGCACAGGATGACATGGACGTCGAAGATAATCCCGAGGTCCAGATGTCCGAAAGTACCGATCAGAGCTTGACTCCAGGAAACGGACCCAAAGCCGTCTTTGCTACCGGCGCTGCCAAGAAGGCAAAGAAGAAGAACAAGAAGAACAAGACCCCGGCAAAAGACCCTCTGACTGAGGAGGTGATTGCCGAGGAATATGAGGAAGACTCGGATGGAGCACTCATCCCAGACGAGCTGAAAAAAGAAGCATCGGTGGATGGACACGTGATCACAAATGGTGCGCGTAAACTCATCGATGCCGCATTAACCACACCTATCCCTACAGCTGCAGAACTTACTGCAGATGAGCTGGACGAAAGGGCCCAAGCCCTAGAAGCGCGTCGTCAACAACTCCTCGATGAAGCCAAAAACATCGAGGTGGAGAAGAAACGCATGTCAACCAAGGAGTACATGTCTCGGTTGCATCAGAAGACACGGAAGCATCACATCAATGGTGACCAATTCCCACGTGTCCGTGCCGTCCTTTTGGGGGATGAGATGGGGAAGCCACGGAAAGACAGCAACGGGGATTGGGTATACACAACCCCAGTACAGAATACCGTGGTACCCCGAGAAATTCTATCGGCTAATCCAGGACCAGAGGAGATTCGTTTGGGTATCAAGCTAGTCAACAAGGGACTCGAGCAGCAGAAGGTCGCCCTGTCTGGAAGTCAAAAACTGGTCTCGGATTCTGACCAATGTCGCACAGATCCGGCATGGGACGACGTAAGATCCCATTACGTTCGGGCGCAATACAATAACCCCGAACGCAGGGAAGACAATTATTTAAGAACCGGATCGTTGGGACAACATCGCAGAGCTACACATAACTGGAGCAATGTCCCCCCAGCGGCAGAAAAAGACGCGATCGCTGCACTAAATCCGAGGAATCCTCCCTGACGAGAGTACAACAATCAAAAGGGAGAAGATAAGGAGAAACGTTGGGAGGAGGATCGTCAGAGAATGCCACCTCCTAGATATGAGAGTCGTCTGGCTGAGCCTCACCATGGTGGGAACGACGGACAAAGGAACGACGGAAACCACGCTGGAACAAGCCGGTAGGGGGCTCGTCGTAGTCAAGAACCTCCCCAGAACCGGAATAGTGATGCTCCGGACGGAGAGCGGCGATCAGCCGGAAACAATTCAGCTGCCCCACCCCCTCCACCTGGCAGTTATCATAACGTCCCCCAAGAAGGTCAAGGAGGACGACATGGTGGAGGAGGTGGTGGCAGAAGCCACAGCCGACCTTTGGGACGATCTTTATCCCCGAAGGACGCAAGGCACAGGATCAGCTCCAACTTAGAGGCTCAGCGCTACGAAAACAATGACGTGTACGTGGGCCCAAAGTGCTTCGGACCACGCATCAGAGCTACAAAATTCTCAGAAGGATTTTCTATCTCAAGACATATCCAAGCCTACAACGGCATTGCTCGGCCAGACACCTGGTTACAGGACTTCTTCCAAGCTTGTTGCATCGCTAAAGGCAGAAACAGCCTGGTCGCAACCCGATATCTCCCACTTATGCTGCATAAGACGGCATGATCCTGGCTCAATGAACCTCCGGCAAACACCATCCACAACTGGTATGACTTGCAAAGTGCGTTCTTTCGGAATTTCGAAGGCACATATCGGAGTCCATGTTCGGTCGGAGACCTACAGCGTTGCACCCAGAAAGCCAGAGAAACTTGCCGGGATTACCTCTGATGATGGATCGACACCAAGAACTCCTGTGAGGGAGTAAACGATCAAACTGCGATTGAAGCTTTCATCACAGGACTCCCAATTGGTCTACTGCATCACCACTTGAAATGTGACAAGGTCACTGATTTGGGAGAGATGATAGAAACAGCGAGCAAGTATGCAGATGCTGACAACGATGCAGAGGGATTACTCAATGTCCCTATTGTACCTCAGTCAGCAAAGACAAAGCAACAGGCTTAGAAGTGCAAAAACACCTCGGAAGAAAAACCCAATGCGAAGACAACAGTGGTCACTACCGTTTCCGTGTCTAGAGGACGAGGAGGCTGTGGCGGAGGCCGCGGGCGTGGCCGTGGGACATCAAGGGTCCAAGGTAGAGGAGAGCAACAACCAGGAAAAACCTACACTTGGGCCGACATTGCCAATAACCCATGTGTGCATCACTTGGACGCCAATGGGGGCTCGTCCCACACCAACGCTGAATGTCATTTTAATGACGACATCAAGAGAGATGATACCGCGGGCTACAAATCTAAGCAAAAGAAGGGACAGAAAAATCCCGAAAAATACAAGGAGACCAAGGAAGATTCCGACATGGAGGAAGCTGATGCTTCAAATCCCAAGCCGGAAGGGAAGGAAACTTTTCCCACCTAGAAGGACACTTACGTCACCTTCCTCGGATCTCAACCAGCAAAGGTCAAGAAAGCAGGTCTCCACGAGCTCAATGCAACAGTTCCGGCTGTCCCTCAATATCTGGACTGGTCAGAGGTGGCAATCACATTTGACCGCGTTGATCATCCGCCTAAGCTACACAGGCGAGGAAAATATGCCTTAATCGTCAATCCACTTATTGACGGTTATGGTTTCTCCAAGACCCTCATGGACGGTGGTAGCACCATCAATATTCTCTATGTTGAAACGCTACGCCGGATGAAGATCTCGGAAACACTGCTGAACCATAGCTCTGTGATCTTTCACGGAGGTGTCCCAGGAAGACAAGCTAATTCCCTGGGAGAGATCACTTTGGAAGTTACTTTTGGAACTCCAAAGAATTATCGGACAGAGGCACTTTCCTTCGAAGTGGCCCCGTTCAAGAGCGCATAGCACGCTATATTCGGACATCCGGCTTACTGGGCTTTTATGGCTCGTCCGTGTTACATTTACAATATGATGAAAATTCCAGGTCTCAAGGGCATGATCACCATCAGGGGAGACCCGAAGGAAGCGCGAGAGTGCGAGGATGGACATGCCGCCTTTGCTGAAGCCGTGCTGCACGCCCAGGAGTACCAGGAGATCAAGAAGAGCATAGATCCGTCCAAGATGCCCGCAACCAAGATGGAGGTGACAAAGCCAAATCTAGAGTTCAAGGCATCAGAAGAGACGAAGACGACGTCGTTGAAGGATGATGAACCCTCCAAGGTGACCCAGATAGGTGTAGGCCTAATCAGCGCATAGGAAAGCGCGCTCGTCAAGTTCCTCCAAGCAAATCAAGATATCTTCGCATGGCAGCCATCTGACATGACCGGAGTACCTAAGGAACTTGCCGAGCACTCTCTAAATGTAAACCCGAACGCTAAACCCGTCAAACAGTCCTTACGATGGTTTGGCGATGAAAAGCGTAAGGCAATAGCTAAGGAACTAGCACGGCTCGAGTTAGCCGGATTCATAGAAGAGGTCATCCACACTGAGTGGTCGGCCAATCCTGTAATGGTCCCTAAAAAGGACACCACTGATTTAAGGATGTGTGTGGATTATACTGCCTTGAACAAGGCTTGTCCAAAAGATCCGTTCGCTCTGCCTAGAATTGATCAAGTTATCGATTCTACGGCAGGCTCGGAACTCCTCTGTTTTCTCGACGCATATTCTGGTTATCACCAAATCCAGATGAAGGAATCTGACAAAGTCAAAACTTCATTCATAACCCCTTTCGGAACCTTTTGTTTTGTTACGATGCCCTTTGGGCTGAAGAATGCAGGAGCTACGTACCAGCGCACGATGCAGCGTTGCCTCCATGACCAACTCGGACACAATGTACATGCATACGTCGATGATATCGCGGTCATGTCCAAAAAGAAGGAAACGTTGATTTCCGACTTGGAGGAGACATTCGCCAATCTATGAAAATACAACATCATGCTTAACCCGAAGAAATGTTTCTTTGGAATACCAGCCGGAAAATTGTTAGGTTTCATCGTGTCTCAAAGAGGCATAGAGGTGAACCGAGACAAAATTAAGGCTATACTCAACATTTCCAGGCCAACTCGCTTGAAGGACGTACAAAGACTAACTGGTTACATTGCTGCAGTCAGTCGATTTGTAAGCCGGCTTGGTGAAAGAGCCGCACCATTGTATAAACTCCTGAAAAAGACCAAAGATTTTGTCTAGACCGACGAAGCTGAAGCTGCACTACAAGATCTGAAAAGAGTACTCTCATCTGCTCCTATCCTTGCAGCACCAACCGATGTTGCTTTACATTACTGCGACAAATAAAGTTGTCAGTATCGTCATGGTGGTGGAGAGACCAGAGGAAAATAAGGAACACCTGGTGCAGCCTCCGACGTACTTTGTTAGCGAAGTCCTGACAGAATCAAAGCAGCGGTATCCGCACTATCAAAAATTGGCTTACGATGTTTTTCTAGCATCTCGTAAATTACGACACTATTTTCAGGAGCATCCAATTACCGTGGTGACCAAAGCTCCCATGAGAGACATAATCAACAATAGCGATGCCATAGGACGCGTCGCCAAATGGGGAATAGAGCTCTCAGCTTTCGACATTGAGTATAAACCTTGGACAACAATCAAATCCCAGATCATTGCTGACTTTGTCGCTGATTGGACAGAAATGAAGGAGAACATGAACCTCCCTGAGTCGGAATATTAGACCCTCTTTTTCGATGGGTCTAAGGCTCGAGGGGGCTCGGCGGCTGGCGTGGTGCTCAGGTCACCCCAAGGAGATAAACTTTTATATGTGTTGCAGATCCACTTCACATCGACAAGCAACATTGCCGAGTATGAAGCACTGCTGCATGGAATCCGGATTGCTAAGGATATTGGCATCCGACGTTTGATGTGTTACGGAGATTCGGATCTTGTTGCTCAGCAAGTCTCGGATATTTGTAATGCAAATAAGCACATGGCAGCATATAAAGCTGTCGTGGATGATCTATCTAAACCGTTCGAAGGGTTTGAAGTTCAACACATCCCTAGAACAGAAAATGAGGAAGCAGATGCACTATCTCGCATAGGCTCTGCGTGGAAAGAGGTCCCGGATGGCGTTTTTTTAGAGCACCTCAAAGTCCCTTCGATAAAGGGAGTAGATGAGGAATATCCGACCAAATCCGACTCACCTTTGATAGCAGTTCTAGCTGTAATTCCCAGCTGGACTCAACCCTACCTCGATTATTTGGTAGATGGAAAATTGCCCGAAGACGAAGTGTTGAGCCGGCAGATCATCCGACGAGCAAAAGCCTATACTATTGTTAAAGGTGAGCTCCATAAACGGAGTGTTTCTGGGGGTTTTCAGCGCTGTGTATCTCCGGAAGAAGGAGTGGAAATCTTAAGGGAAATCCATGAAGGCGAGTGTGATCACCACGCTGCAGCCAAATCTTTAGTGGCAAAAGCTTTTAGACACGGACTTTTCTGACTAACAGCTCAGGCAGATGCCGAACGATTAGTCAAGACGTGCAAAGGCTGCCAAAAGTACGCCAAGCAAGCTCATGTTCCGGCTGATCAGCTGCGAACAATCCCTATAACATGGCCCTTTGCGGTCTGGGGGCTTGATATGGTAGGACCATTTAAACGATTTCCAAGTGGATTTACTCACCTCTTAGTAATGGTGGATAAATTCACCAAATGGATTGAGGCTAAACCTATCACTAGTTGTGAAGGAGTAACAACCAAAAGATTTGTCGAGGATGTTATAATCCGGTATGGTTATCCGCATAGCATTATCACGGACAACGGGAGTAATTTCTCTATGGGAGAATTGGCTGAATTTTGCGACGAGCAAAATATCCGGCTTGACATTGCGTCAGTCGCACATTCATAGGCTAACGAACAAGTCGAAAGAGCTAATGGTTTAATCTTACAAGGCCTAAAACCAAGACTCGAAGCACCACTACGACGTGCTGCGGGGGCTTGGGCAGAGGAATTACCCTCTGTAATTTGGAGTTTATGAACAACTCCGAACAGGTCAAAAGGATACACACCTTTCTTCTTGGTCTATGGCGCAGAAGTAGTTCTTCCTAGTGATTTAATTCATACTTCTCCTAGAGTGGCCGCGTATATTGAAGAGGATGCTGAGATTTCTCGACAAAATGATCTCGACTTAGTCGAAGAAGTTCGCGTATTTGCTGAAATGAGATCTACCGCCTATCAGCAGAAGTTACGCAAGTATCATAGCCAGAGAGTCCGAAACAGATCTTTCAATAAAGGTGATTTGGTTCTCCGGCTTGTGCAACAAAGAAAGCACAAACTTTCCCAGTATGGGAAGGGCCCTTTTTAGTTAGTCGAGTATTGCACAATGGATCGTACGACTTAACTGACATGAGGCCTGTCAAAGAAAGACCTGCTACTAAGAAGAGAAACAGAGCTGGAGGCAGTACAAATCCGGATGAGTTAGACATACCGTGGAATATTGCTTAGCTACGTCCCTTTTATTCTTAGTTTATCCTTCTTTGTAATCATATATATGTACATGTTCTTTGAGAAATAAAAGTCTTGGTTGCCTCAAGTTTTTTCTGAGAAGTTTTTACCATCTTATTTCCAAATGATCATGTTATAGTCGAAAATCCCAGAATGCTTGAAAGTACTATATGCTCATGTTCGTTCTGGTTTAGATTTCCGATTCTAAAACTGCTACCCTCGGGTATAACTCTAAATTTCTAGTATTTACTTTGGTTATTTGTCTGATTGCTGGATGCGGGTATTTTCCGAGTAGTGAATTGTTGGTACTGGAAGCCGACTTTGTTTCCGAGTTTAAACTGGTTTAGCAAGTGAGGTCCGTTGCTCGGCAAAGTTTCCGGCTAAAGGTTTAGCCGGCTCATGAAAGGGACGAGGCGGAAAACCAGATAAACGATAAGTAGAAACGAAAAAATTCAAGTGCTTATGAAAATATTTCAGGCGCACACAAAAAAAACAAAGCCAAAAGTGTTGAATAGATAAAAAGCTTAGCACTAGCAAAAGTCAATAGTACTTAATATTTACAAACGCATCATGTTCTTTCACAGAATAATACATAAATTTGTGGTCTATGATGCAGGAGGAGATGAAGCAGCTGCCGGCTCACTGGTTACTCCGCCTTGATATTGTTCCGAGATGTCCGGATCCGAGGTGGTCCGTTCATCGTCGAAAACTTCTTCGGTTTCTTCTGGAGGAGGTGGCGGAGTATCTACGCGGGTGAAGAAGGTGATCTCATAGCTGGTCAGATCAGCTATGTGGCACCCGTATCCGGCGCAGGAGTGCATGATGGCTTGAAGGTCTTGCTCTTGGCCGTCTTCGTCTACCTTGCAGTACCCTCTGGTCACTTGCAATATCTCCATGTTTCCATGGTGGCTCATGACCATGGTGAGAGCGCTCTGCGCAGCAGTCCACGCGTAGGACATGTTCCAGTCTCGAACAAGCTGTGGCATCTCCTTGGCCTTGTCCCGCACCTGAAAATCCGACATGCTTGGCATGTCCGGAATCCTGAGAGACTCGCCAATGTCCTCAAGAGACTGGCAGAAGTCATGCAGAAGATCACCGACTTGGGTAAGCCGGTGGGTGCGGGGTTCGGAGGAGGAAGAGTCCTTCAAGTTCAGAGGACCTATACACAAAACAAGTCAAGAAAAATCTGACATTGATGAAAGTCGAAGCAAAAAAGACAAGTCAGACAGATGGAACGTACGAAGAATGACGTCGTCAATCTTGGTCTTCTCCGCCCGGAGACTCTGGAGTTCAGCCCGGAGCGCTTCAGAGAGATCCTTCTCTCTGCCAAGCTCATTCTTGAGGTCCGAGATAATTTTATCCTGAGCAGCGATCTTGCGATCACGCTCTTCAGTGGGCATGGAGGAGGATTCAAGGACCTAAGCTATGCTCCTTTCATGATCCGCCTTGAGCTTATCCAGCTCTTGGCGGAGTCCCTTGTTCTCCACCACCAGGGTCTTGAGATTCTCGGCCTCTTCAATCATAGCGATGGATTGTTACACCAGCGCTGTAAGTCAAAAAAGAACAACAGTTCAGAAAAAGTTCAGCACTCAAAAAGCAAAAGACCAGATTTGAATCTCGGAATGTTTACCTTCGGCTTCATCCTTGGCTACTTTGAGTTCGGTGTTTTTAAGCCGGAGAGCCTTGATCTCTCTCCGGTTATTGTAGACATTGGTAAGTAATTCCTGGTTATAGGAACATACTTTCTGTAAGTCAGAATGCCCAAAGTCAGAAAGCTACTTAAGACCCGGGTTAATATTTTTTGCTAAATATCAGCACGAGCCTTGGGGGCTACACTAGTTCGTTCTTTGGCATCCTATTGAAAGCATAAACCCGGATTCTATATCCTACTTCATGCTTGGGGGCTAGAGGATATGATATAACATAATGTAAAAACAAGAGTTGGAATTCTGACTTACATATTGCTCGCGGGTGAGTTTATCTAAACCCGCGTTCACTTCAACTGCCACCTTCTCGGCAAGAGTAAGAGGGATTACTGGAGCTGTTGGAAGCTCGCCAGCCCTAATCCTCTCGTCGCGAAGGCGGACTTGAGCGAGAAGGTCGGAGAACTTGACGTCCTCCGCTTCTTGCGCTTCCTCCTCGGGGGATAGATGGCTTTTGTCTAGGACTTGCCTGGCCAGCCGCTGGATCTCCTCTGCAGATTTTCGGGACATGCCAAATTTGGCAAGTCCCGGATTGCTGACGAGGTTATCGGCGAAGACTTCGGCCGAGGGATCATTACCCGAGGAGGGTTCACCCTTATCTTGACATGACGCACCCACGGTGACATCAGTTTGTGACCCAAGGATCACAGGCTCTGTTGCAGGAGCCGGATCTTCTGCGACCACCGGAGAAGGAATGATCACCGGAGTTGCAGAAGGTTGAGGGGCAGGAGTTGGAGGAGCCACGGCAAGAGAAGCTATGGTGAGCTTCGTCTGTCGCAGGGGCTTCGCAGGAATCCCTTTCCCCTTACCCTTGATGAGAGGCTTTGCTCTGAGAATGTAGTAAAGTCGGAAATTACATCTCAGAAAGAAATTCGAGAAAGGTCAAAGGCGGAAATTGTGAATAAAAAGTTACCTCTTCACAACAGGCACTTCCTTTGTGCCAACAGCCACTGTCGGAGCTTTGTGCTTCTTGAGCGCAAGGTCCGGCAATGGGACCACTTCAGTCTCCGGAGAAAACTCAGGAGGATATCCTTCGAGTGGAGCAAGCTCCGACTCGGGGAGGTCAGCAAGCTGAAAACAAGAAAACATATCAGCATTGCGGTATATAACATAGAGATTTAAACACATAAAAGGTGTATTGATGGAAGCTTACCGGCACCATGGGGTTTTCCGCTGTGTACATATCCAGAGAAATCTCCGAAATCCTCCTCTCGATCCGCTCCTTGATCAGCCACTTGATTTGGCTGATGTATCCTTGAGTGGTGTAGGATTTGGGGCTGATGCGGAGAGAGTCTTTTTTGGAAGACGTGATGGAGTGCATCAGTCTATCCCTGTGGTACCGAAGTGGCTGGATCCGACATGAGACCCAGCACTGGACCAAGTCAGATCCCTTTAGTCCCATGTGCTTGATCAGGTATTCGATCCACCTCTTAGCGATGATCGGATCGTCGATGAGAGCCGGAGCAGCCTCGTCCCAGGAAGGCTAGGCCATGGCGGCTCCGTCGACAAAAGCCGGCAAAGCTGAGCCGGAATATCCCTATGGTAGAAGAAAGTGGTTGGTCATTGTTTGACCGAGTCACTGGCAGAAATTTTGGGATATGACCGGTCACGTCTAAGGGAAAAGCTAATAGTGTCGGTGATGTAAAGAACACCGGCAGTGATGGAATTTCTCCGGACATGGAAATAGTACCGGAAGAGAAGCAAACTCGGCCTAATTCCAAGAAAGCCCTCGCAAAGCGATGCAAACGCACTCATCTCTAAGAGAGAGTTGGGAGGAAGATTGTGGAGTTGAACTCCGTAATGATCGATAACCTCGGAGAAGAACTCCGAGGGAGGAAAAGACAGACCTCGGTCGAGATGGGTGCCGAAGTGGACCCGCTCGCCGTCTTGCGGGTTGGGGACGGTTTCGCCGGAGCCGCTCCGCCAGTCACCCGTGGCGAGAAGCCCCTCCTTCTCCACGTTCTTGAGGCCATCCTCGTCAAGGGCGCAGGGGATCTAGATTCCCCGGAAGCTTTCCTTCTCCGCTGTTGCTTCAGCCATCGCCGCCGCCGCTGCTGCCGCCAAACCGGAGGAAGAAGACGATGAAGCCATTTCTCCGGTGAGAAGATGACCTGAAAGTGGCGGCGCTGGGAGTTTTTGTGGGGGGGAGGACGAGAGAGCTCTGAGCACGCAGGAGGATTGGGAGGAAAGGAAACGGCAAAGACTGGTGGAAAGGAGAAGGAGAAATCCAAACCCCTTATATCCACCTAACTACGCCAAGATTCGTGCAAATGCTACAGTGTAACCACCACGCGTCGTGGAAAGAACTGGGAAGGACCCACGCGATGATTGCGTCTCCTCGATCTCCACGCTCGCATTGAAACGGCGCCTCGGTTCTGCGAACTGCGGACCCACCAACGGTCGTGCTGACGGCACGCTTGTCAGATGACGTGACCTGACCATGCTTGTGTCAGGTGGCGTAGAAACCAAGTTCCGGCTTAGTTTAAAATCAAGCTGGAAAATCCGAGTAACTAATTAATAGGTCCAACTTATTTTTAAGACCCGAATCGTATTTTTTGTGAAGTTTCAGGAACCCTTCAAGATTCTGCAAGCCGAAGATCAAGCTAGACGATGATAAAATCCGACTTCGGATCTTGGAGGCTTCCGGGGGCTGCTGTTGGGGATATACTTTCCGGGTATCCTCACAGTTCCTCACTGACCAGGGTGGCCCACTTCGGGTTAGAGTTTGCTTCACGGGCGGCCTAGTCAGGAGAGAGAAGACGGAGTCCAATCCGGCTACGGGAAGGCCCAGAAGACTTACCGACTTAGGCCCATAATGTTACTTGTAGTTCAAGATGTACTCTGTAACCAACTCTTAGTCGTAGCCAGATTGATCTCTCCTGTAAACCCTAGGCCGTATATCTATATAAGCCGTCCTAGGGAGATACTTTAGGGCACAACACAATAGTCTACAATCTCAACTCGCACAGGCGATACCCTTCTAACCCATATTCCGGCTCTGCCGTATTACTGGATTGCTAGCAGGAGTAGGATCCGTCCAAAGCCGGCGGATTCGAACCTGGGTAAGCTTGTGTGCTCACCGTCCCGGAATACCGTACGTCTCACACCCCTCTCTTCCGCATGCCTCGAGGACCCCCTCATGGCGTACTTGTCATCAATCCGACGACACTCCTGATCATGGCACGATCGTAGGATCGGCTGGCCCAACATATCTACTCTGTCTACAATGTCGCCTCCATCGACTACTACTACCACCACCAGGTATAATCCACTTCGTAACTAGCCTTCGAGCTGATGATCTAGGTTAGGTTCATGTTATTGTTCTTGGCCGAGTTGGTGTTCTAAGGGTTAAGTACTATACTTGGTGGTGTTATTGGTGTATGAGCTTGTTGTGTTGGTACAAATTGTATGATGGTGTTGTTGGTGCATGTTTTTCCCATGGTGTGATGCCAATTAAGTGGTGCTAGTGAGTTCCTAATTGTGATGTTTTCTAATGAGCCAGAGGATTAGGTTTATATAGTTGTATTTAGATCTTGGTTTAGGATTAGGTTTTTTTTATCTCATGAACATGTGGTAAGTTTTAGGCGTGGGTGATGGTTTGCTCTAATTAGGATTTAACTACTAACATTTGAATGAATAGATGGTATATATGTCACCGAGGATTATATTGGTAAATCTAGGACAAATTCATGTTATTTTATGTATACGAAATTTTCACCGGGAGTGAATCCTGATGTAGCACTACAAGAAAAGTTGGATTTTATAACGGATGATTTTCATGGTTGAAGGCCCGTTTTTTGTGGCTAAAAAGTCTTCTACGACGGATGACCTTCGTGGTAAAAGCCCCGTGACAAAAGAATCTACCACGATTTTTTTCCTGACCGTGGTGGATCGACCCTTCAGCCACGAAAACTTGTTCCGTCGTAGATCTATTCACCAGCCACATTGACTGCTGACGTCATGCAAAATGCCACATGGCAAACACCGTTAATGCCTAGTTACCGCCATTAACAGCCACAAAAATTGTGGTAGAAGCCTAGCCCAGCCAAGGCCTGCTAATTGTTAAGTGGGCCAGCCTACGAGGAGAGGCCAATAAGATTACGGCCCTTTACTATTTCGCCATGTACTGTTTGATGTGGGCCCATTAATATAGCCAACCACGGCCCGTATGATTTCATGCCCGTTACTATTTTGGACTAAAGATGGCCCACTTTGGTGGAATAATATGCGGCCCATTAGGGCCTGTGCTAGTAGGTCAGGCACTGTTAAGACCTGCCTCCGACCCGTTACTATTCCTATAGCCCGTAGGGTCTGCTCCTTTCTACCCATTAACTATTATGGCCTTTTAAATTTTGGGGTTCCCAGTGTTAGGATCCATTATTCACTACTAGGAAACAGCTCTTCTGTGGCCCACCTTTTTTCAACTTCTGTGGCGCATTTCCTAGTCGCCACTGATACCTCGCCACTAATAACTAACTTTAGTGGCACATTTCAAAATGCGCCACAGAAATCTCAAACTTCAGTGGCGCGTATGGCCAATATGCGCCACAGAAGTTTTTTCCAAAATTTCAAAAAAAGGCGCACCAGATCTCAAACTTCTGTGGCGCATATGGCCAATATGCGCCACAGAAGTTTTTTTCAAATTTCAAAAAAAAAACCGCGCCAGATCTAGATCTGGCCGGAGTTGGTGGTGGTGGTGGCTGGTGGTGGTGGTGGCTGGAGGAGGGCTAGGAGGAGGTTGCCGGAGTTGGTGGTGGAGTAGGAGGAGGAGGAGGTTGCCGGAGTTGGTGGTGGAGGAGGAGGAGGTTGCCGGAGTTGGTGGTGGAAGAGGAGGAGAAGGAGGTCACCGAAGTGGTGGTGGAGGAGGAGGTCGCCGGAGTCAGAGGTGGAGGAGGAGGTCACCGGAGGTCGTTGGAGTTGGTGGTGGAGGAGGTCGTGGTGGTCGCCGGAGTTAGTCGCCGGAGTTGGTGGTGGTGGAGGAGGAGGAGGAGAAGTGGGGAGGGGAGAAGTGTGGAGGGGAGGAGAAGTGGGGAGGGGAGAAGAAGTGGGGAGGGGAAGAAAAAGGAAAAAGGGAGAGAGAAGGGCGCCGGCGAGATTCAAATTTCGAATCCCGCCCAAGACTTCTGTGGCGTATATGGGGGAAATGCGCCACAGAAGTTTCTCCCCGTTTTTTATTTTTTTGCAGGAAAAAATCTTCTGTCTGCCATAACTTTTTACTCTTTCGGAATTTGGGGAATCTACAAAATCTTCAACGGCTTTTAGCCGTTGAAATCGAGTAGAAAATTTCGAGGCGATCTTTTGATAGGTTAAAGATTTTTTTTCGACATTGTATGCAAAAGTTAGAGCCGTTTTACCGTGCCATGACCTATTTTTGCAAAATACATCGAAATTCATGTCTTTCAATTTTGTCTAGATCTATACCCTAAAATCTAACTACAACTCAAAGGAATTTTTTTGTTTGAAGTTTCTATCATTTTTGTTTATTTTTTACAAAACTGAAAAGGCGATGTAGGGGGGTCTGTTTTCCCCTCTATATGCTTGTTCTGTGGCGCATACACATGTATGCGCCACAGAAACATCACTTTCTGTGCATATGCGCCAAAGAAGTTTCTCCAGCTTTTTTTGATGATTGGTCCCATCTACCTTCTGTGGTGCATACGTCTATATGCGCCACAGAAGTTTCGCACTTCAGTGGCGCACACGAAAATATGCGCCACAGAAATATGGACTTCTGTGGCGCATATTGGTTTCGTGCGCCACTGAAGTGCCAAACTTCTGTGGCACATTTTTTCTAGTGCGCCGCTGATATATATCTGTGGCACATATTTTTACATATGCGCCACTGAATATCTTGTCTATCTATAAGCTGTTTCCTAGTAGTGTATTGTTCTGTTCTTTCACTGTTCTGGCCTTTCACTATTCTAGCCTTTTATTGTTCCGACCATTCACTATTTAGGCCTTTTGCTCTTCTGGCCTTTTACAGTTTCGGGCTTCCTGTTCTGGCCATTTACTGTTTAGCCCTTTTTACTATTTTGTTCGTTTTACTCTTCTAGCAATCTATTAGACGGGCCCTTTACTGTTCAGGCATATTTCGGTCGACTACTCTTCAGGCCTTTTACTGTTCTGTCCTATTGCTATTCAGCGATGTATGTTTTTAGGGCCTTGGCCGCTTATGAGGCCCAACAATATTCTGACCTGCCACTTATAGCCTTTTACTGTTTATTGGGCCCATCTGCTGGCCGACATTTTTGCGTATTATATAACTATTGCGCAATTCTAGTTTTAAACAGTCCGTTAATATTTCAGCCCGCTAATGGCCGCGCCAGGATCACCCTATTACACCAACATTTTTTTTGAAATTTATTACAGACCAGAATTTCAACAAAAACAAGATGAAGCATTACAAAGACATCACCAGACATGAGTTGGAATAGGGTTTCTTCTATGGAGCTTACATCTCCATACAAGTAACAACTAGCATACCTTGACAGCTGCAGAAGAGATTATCAAGTAGACAGTCTGTCTAATCTTGTCGATCTTTTAGTTCCTGTATATGTTCACATGTAATCGTGATTATTCCATCTATTTCTTGTTCAATTAAATCAATTATTTGGAGTAGAGCTATAACACCTCTTTCTGCTAGAAAAACTGAAATAATGGGCCGATGCAAGCAATAATCACTATCATTATTGCTTTGTGAAATGACCTTAGTACTTAACATAGGATTCCTCCCTTCTGCCCCCATAGCTTCATGTGCTGACTGAAACAAAGAAAACAAGTCAAAACAGTGTACCAGCTAACTAGTGGCCATCTTATATGTAAAATAATTCTAATTCATGATTGGCCAGGAACAATCAATGATGTGACTCGTACATCTCTTTCCGGAATAATAGGAATTGTCGATGTCCTAGACCGATGCGTACATGTGCCAATATCATAGCCACTCTAGAACAAATACTACAGGTTATTTGCATACTGAAATAAGACATATAAGTTAGAGCAGCAAAGCAGGCGAAAAAACATCATGTTTGTTGTCAATCAACATGTGTGTCTCATGCAGACTAACTAAACTAGTGTGGCAATGAATGTAGGAAATCAAATAACTCGACTCTTTCCCTCATAAACTAATCATATCACTACATAACGGAAATATATAAAATATAATAAAAAGAAGTGCGTGAGATTCTTTCAGCTGCTTAGAACTGGTCAGGAAAACAAAGCATTAACCAAAAATATAAAAATAGCATTTAAAAATGGTCTATAGTAAGAACTAGCCAAAAAAGTGACCTCCAACCACAAAAGGTGACATTGCTTTAATCATCAGGAAACTATGATAGTATCTTGGAGAAACAAACAATAGATCAAGTGTGTCTTAAATAGATTACCAGAATCATTTCGGACAAACAAAATATCAAGCATTACTTTTAAGTAGCTAGATCATTAAAATATTTTGATCGTCGGACCAGTAAATAAAAAAAGAAGAGAAACAAAGAGATGGGTCATTTGCTGCCAAAACAATAGTTGGATGCATCCAAAAAGTCGCACAAACCTTCTTTATAATGCCTACAGCTATTGTATTTCCAATTGATGACAGTATCATTGTACATATAACCAGGCAAGAAAATCCAGTAGATAAACAAGCAAATGATACATTTTGCACCTTACAAGGTCAATGAAGCATTTAAACAATGTATGTCTGGGAACCACGTGAGAATATAGCATTGATGCAATCACAAGTCAATTAAAAATTCACAAGAACCGTAACTAATTGAACCATCTGGTTGCTAATATTAAACTCGCAAGATCATCTGATCATGTATAGATGAAAATCTCTTGTTTATTATTAACCAAACATTCTATTTCTCAGAGAAATTGCCATCCCTAGTTTGGGACTAACGGGGCTCGAACCCGCAGCTTACGCCTTGACAGGGCGGTGCTCTGACCGTTTTAAGTTAAGAAAATCATTACATTGCTTTAATCATGAGAAAACTAAAGAATCAAATTGGCAATAGAATCTATATGTGCATCATGTAGAGTAGCTATTGAGGTAATGAATTAAGCAATCAAACACCAGGTGCACGATAGACTTCCAGATCATATTAAGATGGTTATAGTACATACATATTGTAACTGGGGACCATATTAGATGATACTAGCTATGACAATCTCACTATGAGAAGTCTAGATAGAACTCACTCCGTTTCAAAATATAAGATTTTATTGCTTTTGAGAAACGAATGTATCTAGACCCCCTTTAGTGTTGGTAGAGTAACTTGGACTAGTATTGTATGCATTTTTACTAGTCCAAGTTACTCCCCACCAAGAACAAGTAATTTATACTTGTTGGGGGATACTCCCAGATAGGGTCACACCGGGGTATAAAGGCCGAGTTAGCCGAGGTACGACACGGTCAAAGCAAGTGCTGGACGGGTCACCTCAAGGCAGGCCGACCTACGGAGTAACCCGGCCCGTGGAGCATCTCCCTAGCCTTAACCCGTCCAGCATAAATTATATGTCAACCATGTTTGTCTATCTATTACACATGTATCCTCGTAGCCGGGTTAGCCACGTGCTAGACGGATTACCATTTGGCTTCCAAGAGAAGGAAGGAATCTCCCGTTGGTCAAAAGGTGGCATTTGCTAGTTGTAGTGTGAGCGAAGCGAAGCAAAGGGAAGGACCAGCGGGGCAGGGGCGACCAAGATGACGCAAGCAATGTCGATTGACATAGCCCGTGTCTGGTGACGCTTAAAGGCGGGGGTTGCACAGTGGGTTATGTCCAAAGTCCGAATGAACCGTTAAAGGGAATAAAGAAGCATCTAGCTTTAACCTAGGGGCATATTCAGAGAATATGCTGCCACGTATGCCCTACCGGTGTAACCCGGGCTCCCCTATATAAGGAGCTCTAGGGCCTCCATAGAAGGGGATCAATCATTTTCTCTGTCCAAGGTAGAAATCTAGAGCTAAGTTATGGGGAGTAAGAGATATAGTCTCCTTCTGACGAACAGCTCGAGGAGCACTTGTATCCACCATTGATAGAGGAAATACAATTACATTTGTGTGTGGAATCACCATGTTTTCCCTCCCTGGATTCCCCTAGCACTCATTGGTCCCATCTTTAGCCTATCCATGGCATCTGTCGTGCCACCACCACGACAGTTGGCGCCCACCATGGGGCTAGATGTGCTAGCAGGGGTGAAAATCCGAACGGGAAGCATCTCCAGCACTGGCGAGCGTGTCTTTTTCGGCCTGGTTCAGTGCTTTGGAGTGCTGGACTACGTCAGCGACAACGTAGGGAGCTTCGGCAGGCGTCCTCCTCTGTGCAACGGCCTATTTGTCAAGCTTGGGACGCACAAGATTTACGTCGAAGTGGACGAGTCCTGCGTTCATCCGCAACACGTCGTTGAGGGAGGTGAACCGCCTCTCAGCGTAGCTCGCGGTGTGCGTATCACTCGCCCCGCTAGCAGCGTTGAGGTCCTGATGGCTACGTGCCTACTCCAGACGCGGGAGCAAGAAAGGACCCGGCGCCAGAGCCGGAAGTCACGCCAAAACAGGCAAGATCTAGGTTTCCTCCACTAGAGAGGCCAGAGAATGTACTCCAGCAAGCAAAAGATAGCCTAGCAACGCCAATAGCTCCTGTGGTAGACCCGGCTCAGGCGCAAGCTGAGTTGGAGGAAACTAGGCAGAAAATGTTAGTTGGCGCAAAGAAAGTAGCAGAGTTACAGTAGTCCTTGAACATCACTTTGAGGGAATATGCAAAGGCAAACCACATAGACGGGGTGAAAACCAAGGTGGAAACCTGATTACTGAGATTGACAAGGAATACGAGCCTAGGCTGGGTCAGACAGCCACGATAGTAACAGGAGGGCTGGAGAGGTACAGTACCCCGGCAAAGAACCTCAGGACGGAAAATGCAGCTGCATCCGAATTAGAGGGTCTAACCGGAGAGGCCCAAGAAAGGCAACAGGAGAGAGTGAACCACTTGCTAAGGGTCGCTTACCAGCAAAATGAGGAAATGAACAAAGCAAACCAGGCACCACCAGGAGCATCGCACATGGTTCATTCGGCTAGAAATAACCCAGTGATGTCCGGTGGAGCCGCATCGTCTCTGGGTCATAACCCTAGGAGAGAAGAAGTGGTAAACTCTGGAAGAAGAGACAAACAGATGGTCCCCTACGACCCAGTAAAAGCTAGAAAAGGCAAAGCAATGCAAGTTGATGAAGATCGCCACAGTACCAGCCGAGGCGAGGATGGCCGAGGTAACCGCGACCAAGGCAATGCCATTCAAAGGAACGCTACCAACAACAATGCCTGACAGCGTGATTCAGCGGGAACAGGCCAAAACACACCTCGGCAGCAGCAGCAGCAGCAGCAACGCGCACCTCGGCAGGAGAGAAGTGCAGGTAAAGCAGCACAACAACAAAACGCTTGTCCGGATCAGGAAAGATACAATGCTTGTTATTCGGTGATGATTAACGACGGATACCCCAGACCGGAGCACCATGTAATTGGATCAAGGTTGGAAAGCAGAAACTTGTAGCCAGATGATGTGAGACTAAAACTGGACAGGATTTATAGGTCGGAGTTGATCGAGGTACTGGGTCCTCCTGGTCCGACGTGCTTTGGGCCTCGGATCATGAGGAAGCCACCAGTACCGAACTTTCAATTGGCCAGAGGAACAAGGACCTACGATGGTAGCACCAGACCGGAGGATTGGCTTATTGATTATGCAACAGTGATCAAGATTGCAACTGGAAATTTGAGATGGGAAGTGAGGTATGTGCCTCAGATGTTAGAGGGACCGGCGAGAGTTTGGCTAAACAACTTGCCACCAGGAAGTGTTAACAGCTGGCTGGACTTTGAGGAGTTATTCGTTAGAAATTTCTCAAGCACTTACAAGAGGCCCAATAGGCCACAGACTCTGGTGTTATGCTGGCAAAGACCGAATGAGCCATATCAAGATTTCCTGACTCAGTGGTGCAACGTGCGCAACTCATGCGAGGAGGTAATTGAATCACAAGCAATCGCGTGGTTCGCCCAAGGATGGAGATATGGAAGTATGTTGTGGCAAAGGCTGTAGCGAGATATGCCAACCAGTTTGGCTGAGACGATCTGGGTCATAGATTTGTACACTTTGGGAGACCCAACTCAACCCCGACTAATGTCAAGTGAGGCAAACTAGGAGTATTACAACCGAGATGGCTCCGGGTCATCAAGGAGAAACGATTTCCGAGGAAAGAGAAGGTACGAGCGTCCGTATTACAGGTACAACTTGCAACAGGTGGCAACGGTGGACCGAGATCAACCCAATGCCGGCGCCAGCCAGCACTAGAAAACTGGAGGGCAGAACTGGCAATAGAAGAGCGAGGGGAAGAAGCCTTGGACCCCGGAGCAGAAAAAGCAATTGCAGGAGCGAAAAGATTGATCGAGGTCTACGTTCGAATCTATGCTAGATCAACCTTGCAAGTTTCATACGCCAAGTCCGAATAGCCCGACAAATCATACAACCCGGTAGTGTGAGTGGATGAGGAAGCTAGAATAGGATAGTTCGGGGAATGCTCAGGCACCTCGGAACGAAGCACCCCGGAATGAAGCATCTCGGCAGCCATTACTAACAGGGGAATGGGCAACAACTAATGTTGCCTCCACCTCCGCCGAGATATGAAAATCAGGAAAGGAGGGATGATGTGCATCAAGTAAACAATAACCAGCAGCGGGACCAAGGTTACCACGCAAATGAGGGGTGAAACGAATACAGAGAGCATCACCAAAGCTACTATGTGTTTACCACGGAAGAAACTGACTGGAAAAGCTTGCAGCACCGGCATATGGAGGTAAATGCGGTAATGCCAACAGTGGTAAGATATATGCCTTGGTCAGATCAGGAGATTATGTGGAGTATCAAGGATCACCCGAAGCTCATGCCTAGCCCAGGGACCTACGCACTAGTCTTGGATCCGACATTCATCAGGCCAAATGTTAATGTGAGGTTTTCCAAGGTGCTGATTAATAATGACAGTAGCATGCACAAGTTGGGGATATCAGAGAATACGCTACAAGCTACAAGGACCACCTTTCATGGCATTGTGCTAGGTATCTCCTGTGAGCCAATTGGCAAGGTCCGGGTTGATGTGTTGTTCGGTACAACGGATAATTACCGGACTGAAAATTTGGAATTTGAAGTGGTGAATCTGGAAAGCGCCTATCACACATTGCTCGGTAGGCCCGCACTGAACAAGTTCATGTCAAGTACTCACATCAGTTACTTAAAGATGAAACTACCCGGACCTAGGGGAGTGATAACCGTATCCGGGGACTTCAGGCGTTCGATCGAGTGCGCTTCTGCCGGATCTAACTTGGCCGAGTTGCTTGTGATAGCTTAGGAAAAGGAGGATACAGGAAGTGGCGGCATTGGCTCAATCCGCGCAGCAACATATGCCGGCACTGACCAACCCGCATGGAAGCGTATCATTCCAGGCAACCAAGGATACGAAGAAAGTGCCAATCGATGATCACTTCCTAGAGCACACCGTAACCATTGGTGCCGGGTGAAGCAACAAATAGGAAAGCGAGCTCGTCAGCTTCCTCCGTGAGAATCGGGATATCTTTGCTTGGTCCACACAGGATCTACAAGGTGTGCCGAGGGAGTTGGCCGAGCACTCTTTGAATGTGAAACCCAGTGCTAAGTCGGTGAAGCAACCTCTCTGATGTTTTGCCGAGGACAGAAGAAAAGTCATTGGGGATGAGATAGCTAGGCTCCTCGTAGCCGGATTTATCATGGAAGTACTCTACCCGGATTGGCTTTCTAATCTGGTGCTTGTGGAAAATAAGAAGGATGATCCAAACATGGCCGTGGTATGGCGCATGTGTATTGATTACACAAACCTGAATAAGGCATGTCCTAAAGATCCATTCCCACTCCCTAAAATAGACTAAGTCATAGACTCAACTGCCGGATGTGAACTGTTGTCATTCATCGATGCGTATTCTGGTTTCCACCAGATACCCCTAAACCTAGATCATAAAATAAAGATTGCGTTTATTACCCCGTACGGGGCTTATTGCTATCGCACTATGCTGTTTGGATTACGTAATGCTGGAGCAACGTACCAGCAATGCATGCAAAAATGTTTACATGACCAAATAGGTCGAAATGTGCAAGTTTATGTGGATCACGTGGTGATAAAAACTAAGGAAAGCAATACGATCCTTGATGACATCCGGCAGACATTCGCGAACTTGAGACGCTTGCGGATGAAGCTTAACCCAGAGAAATGCACTTTTGGTGTACCCGCAAGGAAATTACTCAGTTTTCTGGTGTCCAGCTGAGGTATTGAAGCTAACCCGACGAAAATCCGGGCTATAGAGAAAATGGAACTGCCAAAATGCCTTAACGATGTGCATAAGTTCACTGGTTGCCTGGCATCGTTAAGCCGGTTCGTGTGTCGGCTGGGAGAGAAGGCCTTGCCCCTCTACCAGTTAATGAAAAAGGCAGACAAATTCACATGGATGCCACAACCGGATAGCGCATTTCGAGAATTAAAAAGGATGCTGTCTACTGCACTAATCCTAGCCGCACCACTACCCAAGGAGCCAATGTTGCTCTATGTAGCCGCGGCCAACCGAGTCGTAAGTGCAGTGATTGTAGTGGAGCGCAAAGAAGAAGGAAAGTCGGTGAAAAGGCCGGTGTATTTTTTGAGTGAAGTGTTATCGGCTTCAAAACAGAACTACTCTCACTATCAAAAGATGGCGTATGGCGTGTATATGTCGGCCAAGAAACTCAAACACTACTTTGAGGAACATCCCATCAAGGTGATATGTGAGGCACCCATATCAGAGATTATGTCTAATAAAGATGCTAGTGGGCGAATAGCAAAAGGGGCAATTGAGCTAGCCCCGTATGCACCATAGTTTAACAGAAGAGACATGATCAAATCGCAGGCTGTGGCAGATTTCTTTGTGGACTGGGCCGAGATGCAATACGAACCACCTCTGCCGGACTCTAATTATTGGCAAATGCACTTTGACGGATCAAAACTAAAAGAAGGGCTAGGCGCCGGAGTAGTGCTTACCTCGCCCAAGAAAGATCAACTAAAATATGTCCTGCAAATCCACTTCAGCGCCACGAATAATGTTGCAGAATATGATGCACTGGTACATGGCCTTAAGGTGGCAAAAGAAGTGGGGATATGTCAGATATAGCGCTTTGGAGACTCGAATTTGTGGTGCAGCAAGTATCTGGCAACTAGGATGCCTTGGATGCGAACATGGCCCTTTACAGATTTCATGTGCAAAAGATAAGCGGATTCTTCGACGGATGTGAATTCCACCACTTACCTCAGATTGAAAACGAGGCAGCCGACATACTGTCTACGTTGGGATCATCTCGACAACCAATCCCGCCAAATTTTGCCTTGGAGCACTTAAGAAAACCATCTATTACCCCATCGCCGGAATCCGAGTCAATTTTTATCCCGACCTTCTTCGGATCAGAAGCTACGCCAATGGAGATAGATTGGGGAGGCACCTCAGCAAACCCGGAGACTGCTTCGGCAAAACCGGGGACTACCTCAGTAAACCCGGGGACTGGTCAGCCAAACCCGGCAGGAGTTATGTCAGTGGATGCAATGGAAATTGACGAAGAACTTTTCCCCATCCGAGCAATACCCGCTTGGGCCAAGCAAATATTTGACTTCCTGAAAGAGTGAATCTTGCCAGGTGATGAGGTACTCTGAAGGAAGATCCAGAGAAGAGCAAAGGCCTATACCATTATCAATGTCGAACTATACAAGAGAAGTGTAGCCATAGTGCTGCAGCGATGCGTTGACCCGGAGGAAGGACTTGACATACTCCTGGATATCCACCAAGGAGAATGTGGCCACCATGCATCTTCAAGAGCATTAGTGGCAAAGGTTTTCCGGCATGGATTTTATTAGCCAAGTGCTTTGGAGCAAGCAGAAGATTTGGTGAGGAAATGCAATGGTTGTCAGAGATACGCCATAAAAACTCACCTTCCAATGGCAGAACTCAAAACTACTCCCATTACTTGGCCATTTGCTGTATGGTGCCTATACATGGTAGGGCCATTTAAGCTGGCTAAAGGAGGAATGACCCATATCCTAGTTATGGTGGATAAATTTACTAAATGGATCGAAGTGAATCCAATCAGGAAATGTGATGGGGCAACAGCGGTGAAGTTCCTTGTAACACACTCGAATCGACCCTATGCAAGTTTTAGCGATTCCCGCCAAACCCGCATAGAAACGATTCAAAGATGCCCACCAGGCACTTGCGTGCGGGTGGAAAAACGAAGTAATACCATTACACAATAGTCCACGACGGAACCCATAGAACATATATATATATATACAACAACGACTCATCGAGTCAAGAATACAGATATACAATACAAAGATCCAAATCACCTTGAAAACGATAGAGCGTCCGACTACCGACAAGATGCAAATGGGGCTAAGAGCCCTGAAGAATAACCAATGGCGTCCATAACCCTGCCCAGGCCAAGCCGGAAGGGTAACCATGCTAACCACGTCGATCTCATACTTTCTAAAACAAAAGGGGTGCCGACAAAGGGCAAAGGAAAAAATGAAGCGGTTAGTACTGAGGCCAGTACACGACGAGTCTAGAATTCGGCGGCTCTCGCCTACATAGGTATGGTGGACTGAAGCGGCAGCGAAGCATGCACTAAACAACCTATAGAGACTAGATACAACTCTCACCTATTAGAGAGAGATAAGAAAGACCTATTCGGAACCAACCTGATACTAACACCAATCATACCCATCCTGGTATTCCCCCTCGAGACCAAACGAGGAAGTCAAACCGAGGAACTCACACAGTTGGCAGTTTTATTCATTCTATCATAGTTACAACACTTACTAGTCAGATACAATTAGCCAGAGATATCCCAAATCCAGCAGTTGTTGGCACTTTTATTTGCTCATTCCATTGTAGTGAAACTGATTACTAGACATGTCAAAGTCAAATTTATAGCATTACTTTAGTTATAGTAGTCTATGATCGAGATATTGTGCTCCAAGTGATCCATAACCATGGACACGGCTTTCAGAAAGTTTTGCCCTACAGGGGTGCACAAATAGCAATACACACACAATCAACCTCGGAAAGAACCAAATAAAAAAGAAACAAGGCCTCACAACAAAGCATTCACAGGATTCATAAATTATTTCAGGGGGCCACCCCACTAAGCTACTCGCAATGAAGTTGGCCGGCTCCGAGACGGGCCCAGGGTTTGTGTAGATGGCGGTAAACGACTGGGAACCCGAAAGTGTGACTGGGCTTGTCGATACAGCGAAAACGTGTCACGGTCCTAAACAGTACAGGTGCTCCCACTACAAGAAATGTGTTAACTAGTGACCCCAAATATTGGTCATAGAAAGGTCATAGTTGTTCATTTATGACCTTTCTATGACCAAAAGCAATAGGTCACATACCGAGCGTCACTATAGACAAGTCATGACCTTTTTTTTAATTGGTCATGGACTGTTATGACCAAAATAGATGGTCATAGTGTCCATGACCAAAATTTTGGTCATGGTAATCTGGCATATCCACGTAAGCCAATCTGGCGTGGAATCCGACGTGGCATCAAATTTAGCCCGGTCCAGTTCGACCTTTCAAATGGGTCTAGCCCAAAATTTTGGCATTTTAACTTTCTAAACCAAAACCTATTTACGCTACAATTTATTTTGGGCTTTGCCCTTTTCCAGCCAATTTCACTTTGGGGCTTTTAGGCCTTTATGCAACATATTTTGTTGGATCATGGCCATTTAACAATCCATAATTTCCAGGCCTTTTCGTTCTACTTTTTCTTAAATGTTCATGCCAATATTACTTAGGCTGGGGGCTTTTTAGAGCCCATATACTTGTCACGTTCCACCAGCCACGTTTCAATTTCCACATGTTGCCAGCAAATAAGCAATACACATGTTGAAAGAAAATAAACAATATTGAAATGAAAATAGAAAACAAATGAATATTTTCAATCCACAAGACAAATTTAGCTAACAGTATAATATTTACATAGTTTTTCTCCTAGATACTATCACAACATATAACCAACTCTTTGTTGAGAGGGGCTTCTGGCTTCTTCACAATTCCAGGCAGCGGCTCTTGTAAATAAAGGAAACACAACTTCTGGCTAAGTCTGTAGATGCTAAACAAAGGAACCTAAAAAATAAAACAGAAGAGTTAGCAACAAAAAAAAACAAAAACACAAAGCAACTATGGACTAAATCATGAAACATTTGTACATGACTAACATACCAGAACATATGCCTATGCACTGCATGTCGGGTGAAATAGAATGACATGAAAAACATACATGTAAGCATGAGCCATTTTAATTTCAGTATTTCATAGACAATAAATGGATTCTGGAACATACTATACCATGTCACGTGCTATCAAATGTACACTCTAGTTTACTATACAAACAACTAAAAAAAGTTTCAATAGATCATATATGTGCCCTGGTATCAGAAATTTTTCTACCATCTAGCGAACCAATAATCGACCTTATAAGAAATCCACTAATTTTCATCCCAAATTTTGAGTTCTGCAAATTTAAAACATGAAGTAAGGGGCTTTATGAGCACTCCCATTCACATTACCTTCGTCTTACAAAATCCCTTCTAGGTAGTCAAGAACTTCTATTATTGTTGCAACACCAGCCATATCATCTAGATATCTCAAGGTTTCTCAAAGGATTTAAAAGGACATAAATAACATAGGCCATGAATCCATAGACACAAAGAGCAGGCACCTGCAGCTACAGAAAATATGGGCACACTCATGCACATGGCAGAGGACATCATCATTAACAAAAATATCATCAGCTGCAATGTCTTTAAGCAACTGATGTTTGCAAATTACCTTACACAAGATCAAAATTACCTTACACAAGATCATTTCATACATATGGCAATAAGGCTAAAGTGCACCTTTGGATTTTTCAATAGAAAACATCTAGAAATATAGTCAGGGAATTACTAAACTAAATTAAAGCCACTCTTAATCGAAGTATAGGACATTCAGTGGAAAGAGAAAAAAATCGCAGCTTTTGTAGTACAAACTAAACTGCAACCTTGACATGGCTATAAAAATCTTGATTGCTAGCAAAATTTATCAGCATAGATATCCAAACTGAAGCAAAGTTACCCAAAATCACAATTTAGCATTAAGCGAACAAGGTGTCGAAGTTGTGCATGCAATAAAAAGGCTTAATTAGGCTATTTCAATATTACAGTGTTACGTAGAGATAAAGGAGCAGAAAACTGTATGGTCTTATTCACATGATTCACGTTATTGAATTAACCACATGGACATCTCTAACATTTTTTTAAAAGCTTATACTTCCAACAGAACAGATCTTGCTATGTAGTTGTATGCATTCATACGATGAGCATATTGAACTAGATACAATCAGTTTCTATCTTTTACTATTCGAATCCATATGAAGAGTCCACAAAGGTTTCACATAGTGTGCCCAAAACAGCAGAGCACATGATTTCAGTGGACTGTCTAAAATATTTGAGTATTGGACCGTTGTAAGCATAATTGCAACACACTCTAGAATCATAATATATATGTATAGTAATAAACTAAAATCATCTCTGCAAGTGCATGAACATAATGCACTAAGAACCGTGAGGAACTTGACCTGGGAGGTAGTGGGGGATGACGACATTCGCCAGCCCCCCGGAAAATCTATACCCAGTGATCTTATAGACACTTAAGGAAACAGACCCCATGATATTACCACCTGATTTAGCCATCTTCCTCTTTCAAATTACTTGTCTCAACATTTGCAACTACTATTGACCAATGAGCATCACATGCAAGACAATATTTTCTAAACTGCATAACAGTTCAAAATATAACCTAACCAGAACTTAAAACTAGCAGTCTCTCACTACCATCATGGGCTTGTTTGCAATCAAATATCACCAAAATAACAGCTATGCGAGTACATGCAATTGGGCATACCCTTCATTAAGCATGCAAGATCAAACGCAGCTAATTGCTTAGCTTGACCTTCTCCTGGTTCTCGTTGATCTTGTGCTCTGCACATGTAGGTTGTTCCTCTGTAGCTCCAGGTTGTTCTACTTCAAAGTTCTTGAGATCCAGGTTGTTCCGCTGCAGCTCTACCTACACTGCAACAAAGAAACAACCTAGATAAGATAATCAACAGTGACATAGATCATCCAGCAAGCATTTATCTTAATGTAAAGAGGAGCATGATCAACAACCTTTTAGGTTCATGTGGAAATTAGTGTATTAGTAATTTAGCAAGAAAATAGAACGTTGTGCAGATGAAAAGCAAGCATATACTAACTTTAAAGCAATAAGCTTGGAATTCTACAGGTCATAAAGAAGCACCCAATGCAACACAAAATATCAGATTAATTTAAAATACCAGATGGTAACACAACATATCTAGAGAACTTTAGGTATAACTCAACCTAATTGTTCTACTGCCTAGGTCATGCACTTAGTTACATTAATTTAAAATTACTACCTCAAGCATGCACTGCAGCAAAGTTTATATATGATGTTGATCAAGTAAATTGTTTAACTGAGTCTGGTGCACTCAACTACTGGTGATGATGTACGCATGTAGCAGAGCTAGGAGGAGCCTGACGTGGGTGGCAAAGGAATTGCATTTCAGTAGTGATGTTGAACAACTGATTTATCCCTTCTCCACATAACATTTCTATTCCTAGTAAGAAAAGGGGAAATCGAACAAGGATTAGTCAGGATAGATGGATCCAATTACTCATTAATTGGATCGAGAAATATAGAGTCAAGCAAGCAACGGCCGCAAAAAAGAAAATGCAAGCATCCTGGTCATGTAACAACAAGTAGGTTATTCGTAAGCGTAGATTGACTGAGTCCCATAGACAAAATTCATTGGCAAGATGGAAAAATTACATTGTTACATAACAGAAACTAGAATCGACGGGAGTCATGTACCTTCCAAGAAAAAACTATGTTCTTGATATATTATTGTTTCCTTGGCTAATCAGAACAAATAGATGAATAGAGTAAGGATTCGTTGAGATCAATACTGCTAGAAGGTACTTCGTGGAGTCACGTAGGTCATGGGTAAGTAGGAGAATAGAGGAAAACTTATTTTCTTACAAGTTCCAAATCTAGCATACAAATCAGCTAAGAGAAGGATAAAAATAGAACAACATCGATGCCTACCCGATCAGGTCAATACCAAAACTATACCAACCGGTGATGGATCCAGATCTATGTTTTATTCTCGGTCAAATATACAAGGCTGAGAAGAGAAAAGGGGGTGGGAAAGGAGATGACATACGGGATTTGCTTACCAATTTTACGGGGAGTTCATTGGGGATGGAACGGAGATGCATCGATCTTCCCTTTCCGGATGGTGAAGTCCTGCACGGAATTGCGGAAGAACGACAATTATATGGTGTTCAACGTGTCGTCGATCTGAACAGATAGGCGCCAACGATGAAGCTGACAGCGGTAGGGACTGGAAGTGGAGACAGATGCCCTCCGCGGTGCCGACTACTGGCAGGGATTTCACTATGGCTTCGAGTGCGAGTCGGTGGGTGATTTCTTGGAAGGAGACCGCCTCTTGCTTGGGCGCCGGGGGGTCGAACTAGTTGGCCATGGCGGCGGCTAGGGTTTGGTGGATGTGGTGGAGATGGGGAATGGAGTTTGGTGGGTGACTCACCGAGGCGTCAATGTGTGGTGGAGAGAGCAGATAAGGGCGCGTTATTTATTTATTCACGAAGGGAAAACATGAACGAACGAAATTTGGAATTGGAGGGAAAAAGAGACGAGACAAAAATTTCTCCGCTGGTTGGGCGACACACATGTGAGTTGCTGGGTGGGTCAACTATTGGTGGTAGTTCTTGGTCAACATATAAATGTGGGCCTTAAAAAATATAAGTGTGGGTCCCATATGTCAAAGGTGGTTCAACCTAGTGCTATCGAGACACGGTGGCAAAAATTGACACACGGACATGATGCGTAGCTATAACTCCTAAGTTGGTCGTCCGGTCATTTTGACACATCACAAATTAGCAGCAACGACCATTTGAATTAGTCGCGATCGTTTAAAATTAAGGTCGTAGACCAGTGTTGTCTATATTATGACCAATTTGAGTAAAACAGTTATGACCTTTCTGTCAAAAAATGTCATAGTTTTCTGGGGTCTCGACCCTCCAAAATGTCTGATGACCATCTTGTGCCAAATGGTCATAGATCTATGACCAATTTAACCACGGTCACTACGAGAAGGTCACAAGTTAACACATTTGTTGTAGTGTCCACACATAATCGTAAATAAAGCAGTAAAGCATGGCATAGGTACATGATAGTAATAAAGCCCCAAACTAGTTTGCGGCCCCAAGAAATAAAGTGTGAATCAAGCTCAGGCAAAGGGGGATTCATAGAGTCTCCCATATGTGGATAGTGCGAATAGTCAAGGAACAGGTATCAAGTACTCGGGGCCTACGGGACACAAGTGAGCATGGAAGAACCAAATAACATCTATTGCCCACCGATGCCTCTGCATTAGTTATATCTATTCTCAACATTTTATTTAACAAGTTGTAATTAAAGCCATAATCATCTCCACCATTAAGCATCTCCACCATTAAGCATGTGTCAACCTTCCAATAACGGTGGAACGACAACGACGCGAAGCAGCACCTGAGCAAGCAACTACGACTCGCAAGGCCGACTGTCTGTCAAACAACAGGCAATAGGATGTGTCCAAGGCAATATAGAGGCTGCAACGAATATAACTGGTGCTCGAAAACTAAAGCATCGCAACACGGATAGCAATAGATTAACAGGAGGAAGTAAAGACTATAAATGTAATATAGGTAGAAAGGGGAAGAATGCTCGCCTGGAAAACATAGCCGAAGATTCATCCGAATATTGGGTCGATACTCGCATCAACTCATCGGCCTAATCCGTGAAGAAGCAAAGCACTAAAAGGAATCATCGGATGCAGTATTTAAGGTTACGACAAAAGATCCGGTATGTTTATGATATGTATGCATGACATGACATGATGCGATACCAGTTAGCAATAGTAAGCATAATCGGAATCTTGACAATTGATTATGTAGTCCAAGTTATTTTTCTATTAATCAAAATTAAATTTTATTGTCAAGGGAAGCATGTCA
This sequence comes from Avena eriantha, assembly GCA_910589775.1. NCBI lineage: Eukaryota > Viridiplantae > Streptophyta > Magnoliopsida > Poales > Poaceae > Avena > Avena eriantha. Next base: position 274,863,608 of record OU342743.1, read on the forward strand.
TAGTTGAGCTACTCAAATTTAAATGGAATTGGGAAATCCACTATAATTATTCTCACATATTCCATATGATAGTATTAGATGAAAATGCAAAACTACCACTAAAGAATATACAGGATGCAAAGAGAGAGATATGGAGAGCACATTCATATTCCGTATATTTTTATGATCCAAAATCATATATAACTTTTTAGCAAAAGTGCTATGGACTATAACATACGAATTTAACAAATTAATAACCGGAAAGAAATAAAAGTGGTGGAATAAAATATGAGGTTGTGGAGATTTTATCTCCGGAGCAACAGGGCAGAGTCAAAGAGTGGCACCATTTTGACTACAGTTCAGATTAGAGATTACAAGGACACACCTGAATTTAATCTACAGTTCAGATTTTACATTACATACACGCACAAGGCTTTTATGGGTAAACTATCGTGAAGACAGATCAAAATAAAGGAATTGTGAAACTTGTAGCAGGAGGGGGGTCGACATATGGTCTCAGGCTGTCAGCAGGTACAAGCTATGTGGCCAGCTAGTTTATCTATGCTTAATCTTGTAGGTGATTGGATTCAGCTTACTTTGACAACATATACATAATTCGTTCAGGTAGGAAGCACATAGACTAGTAGCTGAAAGAAAGCGATCGAGCAAAATTAGCTAGCTTATACATGGACGTACTCTACTCGTGCGGCATACATGCATAGAGGCAGCTCACATGTGAAGTACTGTAGGATTTAAAAGGGAGCACAAGCAGCGATGATCTAGGCTTGGTCGACACGGACCTTCTGCTAAGCATCGTGTCCAAAAGCGGGTGGAGGCGACAACAATGTCCAGGTGCTGATGACGCTGCGTGTTCATGTTGTGCCCAGCGCAAGGAGATGTATGTACGTGCTTGCATCGACCGAGACAAAACAGGGGCGTCTCTCACCTTGCTCTGATGACGATGGTGACTGAATCGCCAAGAAGACGATGAAGAAGCACTGCAGAAGATTGGCGGGGATGGCGAACCGGGACTGCTCCAGCTCCTCCTGCAGCTTCCCAGCGGACGGTGGCATCTCGGTGTAGGGGATTCCCGGCATCAGCAGCGCTCGGCGGTGGCCACGGTGTCGACATGGCATACTACTCAAGCGCCGTCCATGAGAGGGTGGAGGGGGAAAAGGCAGTCGCGCGAGGTGAGGAAAACCCCTAGGGCTGGATGGGGACTTCCTCGATTCGGAATCAAAAGGAGAAGGGAGCTTGTGGTGGTGATGCGCTCCAGCACGCTGCCCTCCTTTCTAGCGAGAAGACAAACAGGATCAGAGGAGGGGTTGTTGGACTCGGGCTGGGGATAGAGATGGGCCTCGGTGGAGAAGAAAGCTGGCTTCGGCTGCTCTACTACTGGGTTGCTGCGGCTGGAGGAAAATGGGCTGTTGCAGGCTTGTTTTCTCTCTTTTATTCTGTTTAAAACTTTTGTTTAATTTCAAACTTCAACCACAAGTGGAATTCAGTTCTGTTTGAAGGTTTAGAAATGATAGAGAAAAGAGGAGCTCCAATGTTTTACACAAACCCAAGTTGTCATGGGACATATAATAAAAATGTATATGTTTTGGCTTTTCAAAATAATGGATGAGAGGGAATAATCAAAACAGAAGAGAGGGAACTATGTTACATACGAGAATTCAAAAAGAGGAGGTAAATAGTGTTTAGGATTTTGAGATTAACAAGAACAGATGCACACATACATATAGAACAGGTAAAAGAATAGGAGAGTGAGAGAGGGAATTGTAATAGGACACAAAATTAGGCAAGAATTTTAGAGGTGCATGAACATGATGAGCAAGATTAGAAACCATGTTGATAAATGACGTGAAGTAAAATGCAAAGGTGGCATGATGCCAATGTCAGATGTATTGCATGAACAAGTTAATATGATGGAAAATGATGATGCACAAAACTGAAAACAACACGCGATTTTCTAGTAGTGGTTTTCCCCAGGTGCTACATTCCTCAAGGATATAATCCTAAGATATGGCTAGTCCCACAGTATCATAACTGATAATGGCACAGATTTCGCTTAAAGAGCATTTGCGAGGTTCTGCCGAGAGAAGAAAATCCGGCTAGATGTAGCCTTTGTGGCCCACCCCACATGGAACGGGCAAGTGGAAAGATCCAACAGACTGGTATTGTCTGGGATGAAACGCCGGCTCATAGAGCCGCTGCAAAGATTAGCGGGGTGCTGGATAGAAGAACTACCAGCGGTGCTCTGGAGTTTAAGAACAAATCTGAATCGATCAACATGCTATACGCAATTTTTTCTGGTATATGGGGCAGAAGTTGTACTACCAGCCGAAATAGAGCATGATTCACCAAGGGTCACCCAATACACAGAAGCCAAAGTGCGTGAAGCCCGGCAAAATGATGTTGATCTGCTAGAGGAAGCGAGAGAACTGGCCTTGTCCAAGTCCGCCATATATCAGCAAAATCTTCGACGCTACCATAGCCGGAAAGTAAACCCCCGAGTTTTTTGGGAAGGTGATTTAGTACTGAGGTTGGTGTAGCGCACTGCTGGCATGCATAAGTTATCCCCTCCATGGTAAGGACCTTTTATTGTAAGAAAAGCTTTGCACAATGATTCCTACTATCTTATTGGTGCACAGCCACATGAAAAGAACAAGGCGGATAGATCCGGAGAGGAACCTAAGCGACCATGGAATGTAGCACTACTTCGTCCTTTTTACGCCTGACAAAGAGGTGAATGTATCCGAGCTACTCATATGTCAGTATGTATGTCAGCGATGAGGTTATTAATAAAACTTTGGCACCCCAAGCAGAAACTCGGGGACTGCCATAATTATAATTCTTCTTGCTTTCGTATTTTTATATGTCGGCTGGGTTATGTCGCTTATATCTTAGCCGGATTAGTAATGTGTGAGCACCAAAAACCTAACTCTTTGACTTTGTTGTTGTCCAAACAAGAATTGCCTTCATGGCAAGCAAGGGAACAAGTTTGGAATTGCAAGGCACATGAAAAATGACTAAGAGAAAGAACTTAAGCGAGCTGACATTTGTTATTCGGACTAACCCTGTGTTTACTTTATTCATCTATCGCCGGATTATTTTGAGCTAATCTCAAAGTTTCATGTATTGTTAAGTCAATTTTTTGAACCTCAGAATCGTAAGTCGAAAAACCAAATCATGGTAGACGCGAGATGAGTCAAAAATTGGGAGCACAAGAAAAGGAAACTCGGAGACTTCGCCCACGATAATCTGACATTAAAAACTTAGTAGCAAACAACAATGATTGTAGCCAAACCAAACTACAGTACTTAAATACATCTTCACCCGGCATTTCGGGGATCTGACAAATATGGTCAAGTGTTTTTATGCTCAAGGAGCAGGGGCAGAAGCCGAATCATCGGCCGACGGAGGAGGAATTTTGGAGTTCGTGGGCGGGGCGCTAGCCTCGGCCTCATCTTCGGCGTTGGCCTCTTCATCTTTCGGATCTTCAGCTTCGTCGCCAAGTTCAAAGGTCTCGCCCTCGCTTCCCTTGTCTTCCTTACCCTCAGAAGCACCATCATCATCAAACACATCAAGGTAGCTCGGCCCCTCGTTCCAAGCATGGCAGAAGGAGTACTAGATAAGCTTGTTGGCGCAGGCTTTTCGACGAGCAACACACTCCGAATCATCGGACCACTTTAATCAGGTGCGCATGCCGGTGAGCAGCCCCAAGTCTATTCCTTCATACCATGAGAGGACAAACTGAAATGCTATGTTAGCCCCGGCTCATGCAGCATATTCCCGCCACAAGTGCAGCTGAGTCTCGCACTCCATCAATTTGGCTATAAGAGCCGCATTTCCCTTGGGAGTGGGCTCAGTGGGCCAGAGGGAATTGAGCATCCGCATTGCTGCCGGCATGCTATCTGCGCCATAATTCTTCACTAGTTCCATGCGAGCGACGAGGCTCACCAGCCAATCCTCTATCTCGTAAGGGGTTGATCCGGTAGCAGGGCCTATGGGAATACCACGTTGCTCGTGAGACCGGGCTACAGCAGCAGCAGCGAGAGTGTGACCCTTCTAGAAACTTACCCGACAATAGAACAGGGGAAACAACGAGAAAAAGCACTAAATCCGGAGAAATGAAAATTGAGCAAGGGAAAGGAACTCACGGGAATTTTGGAAGAGGAGACGCTGAGGCTCGGCATGAACATTGGCGCTGTTGGCCTGGAGTTTCTCATATTCCAAGGTCACCGACGTAGTTTCACGTCGGCTTCCTGCAATAAGTCCTGGTCCTTGGAAATTTGCGTGGTTAGACGCTTTTTTTCCTCGGGAAACTCCTGGTTAGCCTTATCCAGTTCGGATTTATGGAGGTCCTTAAGCCTCTAGATTTCGGCATTCAGCCGAGTAATCTCCGAATCCTGGAGGCGCATCCGAGCTATCTTGTTCTCCTTCTTCTTTAGTTCAGCTTGATGCTTTCCTGCTTGTTCGAGAAAATGTGTCATCATATCAGGAATAGGTACGCTGTCTTCAAGGGCAACTGCAATAGTGGGTTAATCCAGCGCAGCCGAAGTATAAAAAGCTACCGAGTAAGGAAAAGAGCGCACAATCATCATGTGAACAAGACAAAATACCTTGGATTTTAGCCAGATTTTTTCGCATGATAATGTTCTCAGCCTCAACCTCGGCTGCATAGTTCGAATAGCAAGTTAATACGGATCATGAATAACTCGAATGAACGCAAGTAAAAAAGGGAAAGCCTTGAGTAAAGAAAGTTACTCTTCCTCTAGTGATCCTCTAAGGGCTTGCCATAGCGAGCGCGGACATCTTTGTAGGAGTCTAGTAGGCGCTGGAACTCAGCAGTTCGGCAATTAGTGGTGATCTAAAAAAACAAGATAAGGTTAGTTCAAGGGGAAAGTGAGAATAATTCAAAGTCTACAAGATCCGGGCCAAGCGGAACTTAACGCGGCTTTAGGTGTGTGGATATTCGAAGTCTACAAGGTCCGGGCCAAGTGGAACTTAACCCGGCTCTACGTGTGGATATTCGAAGTCAACAAGATTCGGGCCAAGCAGAAATTAACCTGGCTCTAGGTGTGTGGATATTCGAATTTTAAAAGATCCGAGCCAAGTGGAACTTAACCTGGCTCTAGGTGTGTGGATATTCGAAGTCTACAAGATCCGGGCCAAGCGGAACTTAACCCAGCTCTAGGTGTGTGGATATTCGAGGTTTACAAGATCTGGGCCAAGCGGAACTTAACCCATCTCTAGGTGTGTGGATATTCAAAGTCTACAAGATCCGGGCCAAGCGGAACTTAACCCGGCTCTAGGTGTGTGGATATTCGAAGTCGACAATATCCAGGTCCAGCGGAACTTAACCCAGCTCTAGGTGTGTGGATATTCAAAATCTACAAGATCCAGTCCAAGCGGAACGTAACCCGGCTCTAGGTGTGTGGATTTTCAAAGTCTACAAGATTCGGGCCAAGTGGAACTTAACTCGGCTCTAGGTGTGTGGATATTCGAATTATCCAAAATCCGGGCCAAGTGGAACTTAACCCGAGGCTCTAACTTTATCACTATTCGGAATTGCTAAGGATGTAAACTAAATTCTCTAGGAGCATCCGACCGAGTAACAAGTTACTCCCTCAGAGGCTCGGGGACTAGGGGATATATTTATAAGCATTCATGCATTTAAAGTAGCATAGCAGAAGAAAAGTGTTACCTCCATCATCCGGCCAGCCAAAGAGATGGCCTTGGTGGCGGAGTTCATCTGAGCACTGAACTCGTCTAGGCCGAACTTCTTTGGCAGATCATCCTTTGGATCAACGAATTCAATGTTTTTCCAGTTGTTTACGTACTCTAGGAGAAGTGGGCTGTAAATTTTGCCGCTGGGAGAATGACTCGCCACCAAGCCTTTAATATGGGTCTCTCACCTCGCGGATTGGGCAGCAGCAGGACTGGTATGCAGGACCAGTTGCCTACTGCCTTCTAACCCAGTAGTGGGAGACCCGGAAGTGGTGCCCTTGGCTGGCCCGTCATCTTTCTTGAGCTTGCCGGATGATCAGAGGCTGTTGATCCGGATGGTGCTTGAGAAGCTGGCTGAAAGATGTCCACAATGGACACCATAGATCCGGAGGCAGCTGATGGAGCTTTCCTCTTTAGAGGCTTCACGGAGGCTGTTGCTGCTACTGGCTTTGGTGCCGAGGCTAGCGCTGGGGCAGATGCTGCTAGTGATGATGCTGGTACTGGTGCTGCTGGTGTTGTTGGTTCTGCTGGTGCTGCTCGTACTGGTGCTGCTGGTGTCGCTAGTGCTGCTAGTGCTACTGGTACTGGTGCTACTAGTTCAGAAGAAACTAGGGTCGAAGAACTTGGTTGGGGCGGTGCCGATGAAACTGGCAACTCAGAACTGGGTGATGGCACCGAAGAGGAGGAGCTAGGATGATCCGGCATAGCTGTATCCTGGGCTGCCCCACTACCCCCCGCACCGACATTGCCCTCCTCCTAACAAGAAGGGCTCCGGTCAAGCGCAGCTGCGAAGTCCTCTTGAATAGGACTGAGTGGGCGAACATCATCATCGCGAGGGGAGAAGGACTGCTCTGGATCGAAGAGGCAATATCGGAGCCGCTCTGGGGAATGACCCTATGAGCTCTGGAAAATAGAAGAGCAACAAGTCAAGAAGGGAAAGAAAGAACAAATAAGAGTCAAAGGCAAAGGCAGAAATGGAAAGACCCAAGAGCAAACACAGAAAGACTTACTCATCTGAGGTTGGAGGTGCCCGAGGTTTGGATGCCCTCCGGACCGTGCTCTTGGCCGCTGGCTTGGCTGAAGCTTTCACCCCGGACTTCTATGCCTCTTCTTGGGCGGTGGCGCCTCCGAAGCTGCGCCCGAGGTAGCCGCGCGCTTTTGGGATGGAGCAGGGACCGGACCACTCATGGCAAGGGGGGAACCTCGTGGACCTGATCGGCCGGGTTAGATGAAGATTTGAACATAACCAGGAATGCATAAGAGATTGGCACCGGATCAAGTACCTCAAGAACCTCAACATTCGAGTCATCGTCATCCGGCCAATCCCTTAAAGAAGAGGCCTTACCAAAGGTGCTTTTGATGGTGTCTGGAGTGGGAAAGAAACTCTCCGGGTCAGGTTCCACCTCATCCGGCTCAGCATGATCCAGCACCCACTTGCTGGCCAGCTCCTGACCATCCTCTAGTGGCCGCTGGAGGAATCGCTGAGAATAAAGCAGAAGTGGTCAAATTAAAAAAATTGACTGACATATCATGAAGACCCGGAAAACAGCAAGAGAGAAATTTACCTTTGGAGGTGGGTTGTCCCGGGTATAGGGTGCAAGCCCCCATTCCCAAGCCTCGAAGAATTCCTTCTCCATGTTGAAGATGGCCTTAACCCGGCGGAACACCGCCGAGTTATCCAGCTCGAAGGAGGAAGTCCGGTGGGGATCGAGGGGGCCGCTCAAGTAGCAGACCTTGTGGGCGCGTTTCTGTAGGGGGAGACCCGACTGTGAATGAAGGTGATCATAATATCCTCCCCCCACAGCTTCTCCTTGAGTAGCTCCTTGATCCGGTGGTTAACCTGGTTCACTAGAGCTATGGGTCGCTTCGGAATGTTCTCCCATAGAGAGGTGTCTGGGACTCCATGTTTGATGGGGAGGAGCCAAATCAAATCCTCGTCCGTGGTGTTCCAGACGTAGAAGAAGGTTCGGGCCTAGCCTTTGCAAGACTCGAGCCCGATGACCAGGGGGAAAACGGAGCCCTTGCAGGGAGATATGGAGGCTGCCCCGCACTGGGTCAGGTGCTTCTCCACCGGAAGAAGATGCTTATCCGGCACGACATTCTTCCGTAGACCAAAGAACTTGATCCACATCTCCTTGGAGGGCCATAGGCCGATATAGCCCTCAATGCCGGACGAAAAGGAAGAGAGAGAGGTGATAGCGTTGGCCTAGAGATGGTGCAGTTGCAACTGATAAGTGGAGATGAAATCGAAGAAGAAATCAGAAATAGAGAGAGAGGTGATAGCGTTGGCCTAGAGATGGTGCGGTTGCAACTGATAAGTGGAGATGAAATCTAAGAAGAAATCGGAAATAGCAAGGCCGAAGCCGAACTGGAAGTGGGAGAGGAAAACAACATACTCCCATGGATTTGGAGAAGGGGAAATCTTGCCAGCAGTGAGGCGGCAGGCGACACCCACGGGGATGCGACACGTGGCGTATAGCCAATCCAAATCATCTTCATAGACGAAGGCACCGTCCCTTCCGCCACGCTCGCGGCCCTCATCTTCCTCCTCCTGCTGAGCGACCACAGCGGCCTCTTCCTCAGTCATGGTGAGGTCGAGGTCCTCAAGGACAAAGTCAGAGTAGAGGTAGCCGGCGGCGGGGAACCTGGAAGCACAGGGCCCCATGGCGAAGATCTTGAACAGAGGCGGCGACATGGTCGCTGGGAGTGTCTGGACGTGGTTGCGTCGGCACAACACTGGAGAAGAAGCAGTGGTGGCAGCGGCATCGCAGCAAAGAAGAAAGGAGGCAGGGGAGCATGCAATGTATGGGGAACCTCCCCAAGATTGCCCCAGTCCCCTATTTAACTACGCGTGCAGGCGCGTAGTGGGATCCTTTGCAGTGGCCTTGCCACACGCTGTGGCCGTGTACGCGACAGAATCAACCAATCAGACGCCAGCCACAACAAGGGCCACAGGGAGCAAAAGATCTCGTGACGCGACCTGCTGTTTTATGGAACATAAAGGAATATAGACCGGGTTATGGAGTAACTCGGCCGAAGAGGTAAAGATCCAGATAGGAGAACCTACTATGGCCTTAAATAACCAAAGTTATCAAGACCGCACCAGCTTCGGGGACTAATGTTGGGGGGTACCCCCGGGTAGGGTCACAGCCGGGTATAAAGGCTGAGTTAGCCGAGGTACGGCGCGATCAAAGCAAGTGCTGGCCGGGTCACCTCAAGGCAGGCCGACCTACGGAGTAACCCGACCCGTGGAGCATCTCCCTAGCCTTAACCCGACCGGCATAAAATATATGTCGGCCATGTTTGTCAATCTATTACACAGGTATCCTTGTAGTCGGGTTATCCACGTGCTAGCCGGACTACCATTTGGCTTCCAAGAGAAGGAAGGAATCTCCCGTTGGTTAAAAGGTGGCATTTGCTAGCTGTAGCGTGAGAGAAGCAAAGCAGAGGGAAGAACTAGCAGGACAAGGGCGACCAAGATGACGCGGGCAATGCCGGTTGACGTAGCCTGTGTCTGGTGATGCTTAAAGGCAAGGATTGCACAATGGGTTACGTCCAAAGTCCGGACGAACCATTAAATGGAATAAAGAAGCATCTAGCTTTAAACAAGGGGCATATTCAGGGAATATGCTGCCACATATACCCTAACTTTGTAACCCAAGCTCCCCTATATAAGGAGCACCAGGGCCTCCATAGAAGGGGATCGATCATTTTCTCCGTCCAAGGTAGAACTCTAGAGCTAAGTTGTGGGGAGTAAGAGACATAGTCTCCTTCTCACGAACAGCTCGAGGAGCACTTGTATCCACCATTGATAGAGGAAATACAACCACATATGTGCGTGGAATCACCACGTTTTCCCTCCCTGGATTGCCCTAGCACTCATTGGCCCATCTTTAGCCTATCCATGGCATCTGCCGTGCCACCACCACGACAATACTAGTCTCATACATATAACACTAGACTATGTTACTACCTCCAGAGTGCATATAAGCTCAAACATGGAGGTGATCTCTAATATTATAATAGAATATAGATTAACATAAAAGTGGATATACTTCAATCACCACCACCTAATGATTGTCTAGTTAACGTGTATATAGATAGAAGATCATCAGTCAAATATAGCAAAAATATATTTCCACCATGATTGAGTTAGCAAATTGAATTCTAAATCAAGGGACTTATGTTTGGTCTTTGTGCAGTACCGTTAAAGGTCATTTTATTCTAATCATTGGATAACTCATGTGGTGCCAACACTAGACAACGTGACTACATCTAGAGTGCATACAAACTCTTAAATATAGCAGAAAAATACTATAATAGACTATAAATTAGCATAAAAGTGGATATACTTTAACTACCACCACCTAATCATAGTCTAGTTGACGCATATATAGATAGATAGATAGATATGATGATGAGTCAAATATAGCAAATAATAGATCATCATGATGATTGTGTGAGAAAAATGAATTATAAATCAAGAGATTTACAATTGGTCTTTGTTACATAGCAGAAAAGTATAGCATAAAAGTGGATATACTTAAATCACCACCACCTAATCATGGTCTAGTTAACATATAGATAGATAGATAGATATATAGATAGATAGATGAACACAAGTCAAATATAGAAAGAATAGATCATCACCAAACTCAAGTGAGCACATTGAATTATAAATCGAGGGATTTACTTTTGGTTTTTGTCCAGTCTTGTTTAAGGTCAACCTTGTTCTAATCATTAGCCAAATCATGTGGTACCTCGTACAAACAAGCATCTGACACTAAACACATCTCAGTAAAAACAAGAGACTTACTATTTCTCTTTATGCAGTCTAGTTGGAGGACATCCTGTTGTCAGTTCATTCTTTGGAGACATCCACCACATCCAGTACTTGGATAGACGGTCCATCTATTTTATTATTGCTCTCTGCATATAGGTTCAGGCCACTCATTCATATAAAACATCTTTGCATTCAGCAATAGAAAGCAACAGGTACTTACAAGATTGTAGGGCGATTCACTCTACGATTGTCCGTGTTCCCTGTGAGAGGAAATAATATCAGATAGTGGATGCTGATGTTTACAAAGAACTAGATAGACATTATAGTATAATCACTTGTGAACAATAGAGTAGGGAATGGCAGAATATAAACAAACATTTAAATGACATAAAGATTGCCATGGAGATAAAATAGAATGCAGTTACAGTCACTCCTTAGCACGAACAAGAGAGAAATTATAATGATTTAACTTGTGAAATATGATTGCAAACTAATATGAAAAGTGCCATAAAATTTGTCACCATGTACAGAGCAGGCAGTTACTGTACTAACATTTGGACGAACAAGATAGACATTACAATGGTATATCTCATGAACTTATAGAGCAGGGAATGCTAACCCATCTATGAAGTGACTTAAAATGCCATGAACTACATAATAGAAGGTAGATATTGCTGCTATAGAAATTATGATTGAGAAACTTGAATTTATAGAGAAGGGCATGCAGATAACCATGTTAAGTGCCTTAAAACATGCCATGTAATACTACATCCAATCCAAAGTAAATAAGGCGTATAAATTTTTCGCAAGTCAATCGATGAAAAATTGGACCAAGTTTGTAGAACATACCAGGAACATCTACCATGCCAAACCAATGCCATTCGATACATCGGGGCATATATTTTCATAGACGCAAATGCCACAAATTAACCCTTAATATATTTTCCTATGAGCTTGCTCAAAGTTATCATTGTTTGACTCTAAAAAAGTATAGGCCTTATTTTACGGAAAGGATGTACTCCCTCCGTGTCAAAATATAAGATGGTTTAGCTTTGTGAAATAAGTGTATCTAGACCACTTTCAGTGTGTAGGTTCATGTAGGTTAGGAGTAAACCTACACATTAAATGGTGTTTAGATACACTCTTTTCACAAAGCTAAAACATCTTATATTTTCAAACATAGGGAGTAGTACACAATAGGTAGTAGCTACTATCGATGCTTAATTGAAACAAACAATAATGGCATACCTTGCAGAGGGAATGCAACACCAACAAGTTCAATGACATAAAATTTGTGATGAATTACATAAGAGAAGGTAGTTACTGTGGTTGCTTAGTACAACCAGATTGAAATTAAAATACCATAAATTCTGAACTTGTAGAGCAGGGAATGTTATCCTACATGTTCAGCGGCTTAAAACTACCAATGAAATCCGATATTACATGCAATCGGTATTGTAGCAACAGACAAAGCAAATGCGCATTATGATGACATAACTTCCGAACTTGTAGAACATGTAGGGAGCTTCAGATGTTTAGTGAATTAACATTTTCCATGAACTATATAATACCATTGAACTCTAATGATGTCAGTTTTGTACTACCAAAATTGTTTATATATATTAAGAGTAATTGTTGGTCAAAGAAAAAACACGTAGAACAAGGAAGCCTTATACCACGAAACAGAAGGAGTAGTTTAATGCCTGAATTTAACGTAGACTACAGCGAATTTATCAAGGGAGAGTGAGATATCAATTAAGCCAATATTGAGGTAGGAGTTTACCACCAATACAGAAATGTAGTTCACTGTCGCAGGATTATACCTGCTATATTGAAACAAACGAACAAGCAGATCTGGTTTACCTTGGTCACGGTGTCATATACACATACACGATGTCTTTGTGGGTCACGTCAAGGACTGATACGTCCAAAACGTATCTACTTTCCCGAACACTTTTGCTATTGTTTCTCCTCTAAACTTGTGTGATTTGGATGCAACTAACACGGACTGACGCTGTTTTCAGCAGAATTGCCTTGGTGTCTACTTTTTGTGCAGAAAATCAACTATCAGGAAAAATCCCAGAAAATATGCCAAAAATCCTATTTCACCAGAAGACTCCCGGAGCCAGAATACGAGACGAAGGGGGGTTGGGCCCAGGCCACACCACCTGGCCACGCGGGCAAGCCCAGGCCGCGCCAGGGGGTGGTATGGCCGCCCCAGACTCCCCCTCGGTCTCCCTCTTCGCCTATAAGTTGCTTTCTGACCTAAAAACTCAGGGGGGTCGACATTTTTCCAGAAGGAGTTCCGCTCTGCCGCCACCACCAGATTCCGACATGTAATGGTATCGGATTGTTAGGGCATGGTGCCTAGTATGTTTTATTAGTGCTTTATGACTTTGTTGTAACTTGTTATGCTTAATGCTTGTCACTAGGGCCCGAGTGCCATGATTTCAGATCTGAACATGTTATTGATTCATTATGATAGTATTGTTTTTGGTCTTACCTGCAAGTTGTATACACACGTTGTTGTCCGGAACCAATGGCCCCGAAGTGACAGAAATCGGGATAACCGGAGGGAATGGCTTTGATGTGAGGATCACATGTGTTCATGGAGTGTTAATGCTTTGCTCCAGTGCTCTATTAAAAGGAGCACCTTAATTGCCAGTAGTTCCCTTGAGGCCCCGCTGTAAACGGGCTGGCAGGACAAAAGATGTTGTGCAAGTTCTCATTGTGAGCACGTATGACTATATATGGGACACATGCCTAGGATTATCTAGTACTTGGATGCTTTATCTTATTTATCTACAATTACCCTATGTTCTGATTGCTATGTGAATTGTCTTGTCCATCCAACGCCCGTCTATCCATCCCTATGCCTACTGCACTCGAATCCTACTGTTTACTACTGTTGTTACTATTGTCTTACCTTTACTACTGCTGTTACTTTGCTATTCCTACTACAAAACTGTTGCTACTGATAAACTGCTGTGAGCAAGATTGTTTCCAGGTGCAGCTGAATTGACAACGTAGTTGTTAAGGCTTATAAATATTATTTGGCTCCCCTTGTGTCGAATTAATAAATTGGGTTTCACTTCCCTCGAAAATACTGCGATACACCCCCTATACTTGTGGGTCATCAAGACTATTTTCTAGCGCCATTGCTGGGGAGCATAGCTTTATTTATCAAGTTCACTTGGATTCTCTATTGTTCGCTGCTATCCATCCATCATGGGTAAGTCTCGTGATGGCAAGGTTCCTATTTTACCATCCACTACAAGAAGAGGTATGGTTTTGAACACCTCTATTGCTCTTGATTCACCATCTATAGCTGGAAATACTGAAACTCCTAATGAAGACACTACCACACCTGTTAGTTCTCCTGAGTCTAGTGAAAGTAATGATATTGAAGATGGTTATGTTGAGATGACCGATGAATTTATTAAAGAATTTAAAAACACCCATGATAGGAGCACTGCTAAGAGTCTCCTTGAGAGGCGTACTATTAGACCCAAATTATCTCCTATTGCTAAGTTTGCTGCCTCACCCATAAACATTGTACATAAAGATTATGATTTCTCTCTCGATCTATCTTACATAGCTATTGTTGAGAAAGAACCTTTTTGTGGGACTAAGAATGAAAGTGCGGTAGCACATATGAATGAACTTTCTACCATGAGTGGCTTGTTTTCTAAAGATATTAAGATGCGTACTTACTTTGTTGCTATGATTTTCCCTTTTTCACTGAAAGGAGAAGCTAAAACTTGGTTTAGTAATTTACCTCCTGGATCTATTGATAACCCTGATTGCTTGATTAGTACTTTCCTACAGAAATATTTTCCTCCTAGTGCTAGACATGCTATTTTGCAGGAACTTTTTGATTTTAAACAGGGAGAAAAAGAGGTATTGCCCGAATCTTGGGAAAGGTTTTGTTCTTTGATTCATGCACAAGCTGGAAATCCATTACCTAAGAATGAGCTTCTTGATATATTTTATAATGGACTAACTGAAGAATCTAGGCCATACCTAGATAGTTGTGCTGATTGTGTTTTCAGGAATAGGACTCCTAAGGAAGCCGAGGAATTAATGGCTAGAATAAGTAAGAACTATGAAGATTGGACTCCTCCTAAACAAGATATACCTGAAGTAATTATACCTGAACCTACTATTCCGGTGCCTATTCCAACATCAAAGAAGATGGGAGTTATTGAATTAAATGATGAAGTGATGAAGGAAGCCAAGAAATGTCTTAAGGGGAAGGGAATTAAGGCTGCAGATGTCAAGAATTTACCTCCTATAGAAGAATTATGTAAGCCTATTCCCTACTCATCCACTATTGAGGTACACTCTCTCCAACACTTTGATGAAGGTGATATCCCTTACTCTAAACCTCCTGATCAATGCTTAGAAGAATTTGATATCTTTATTGTTAAGCAAGATAATTTTAATAAAAGGGTGCAAAATCATCTAATGGAAAACACTAGAGCTATTGTTGAGTTAAAAGATATTGTGGAAAGAACCTCTCATGATGTTAAAATGATTGTTAAACACTTTCAAATGGTTCAAACTCAAATAGATCAACTAGCTAAAGTGCAAAAAGACTTGCTAGTTAATGCTGCTAAAGAAAAACATGCTTATGAAATTAGAACTAGAAGTGGTGCTGCTACCTAGGATCCTCTATATCCTGAGGGGTATCCCAAAAGAATTGAGCAGGATTCTCAACAAGCTAAAAATAGTGGCTCTACTCGTAAGAAAAGGAAAAAGAAACATAAAACTATTGTAGAACCCTCTAAACCTGCTATAGATCCTAATATTATATCTATCTCTGATGCTGAAACTGAAAGTGGTAATGAAGAAAATGAAGTTCCTAATGAAGAAAAAGTTGAAGAAGAACCTGAAAACCACATTAAGAATACTAAATACACTAAAGAAGATTTTATTGCTAAGAAACATGGTAGTGAAAGAGAACCTTGGGTCCAAAAACCTATGCCATTCCCTGATAAGAAACACAAGTGAAAGGAAGATGAACACTATAATAAGTTTTGTGAGTGGATGAAACTTTTATTCCTGCAAATTACTTTGACTGATGCTATTAAATTGCCTCCTTACTCAAAGTATATGAAGGATATTGTCTCGAATAAAAGGAAGATCCCTAATGAAGAAATTTCTACTTTGCTTGCTAATTATTCCTTTAATGGTAAGGTTCCTAAGAAACTTGGAGACCTAGGGATTCCAACTATCCCTTGCTCTATTAAAAATAGTTATGTTAGAACTGCTTTGTGTGATTTAGGACCTGGAGTTAGTGTTAAGCCTTTCTCTCTGTATAAGAGGCTTCAACTAGAAAAGCTAATACCAACTGATATATCTTTGCAAATGGCTGATAACTCTACCACTATTCTTGTGGGTATATGTGAGGATGTACCTGTTCAAGTGGCTCATAATTGCTTGATATTAACTGATTTTGTTGTGCTTGAAATGCCTGAAGATGATAATATGTCTATTATTCTTGGGAGACCTTTTCTTAATACTGCAGGAGGTGTTATTAATTGTAATCAAGGAAAGGTGACTTTCAATGTTAATGACAAGGAACATACTGTCTATTTCCCCAAGAAGATTGAAAAGACTTATGGTTTGAATTCAATTGAACATGTTGAGGGCATTCAAGTTGGAGAAATATATTGTCCCATACCAAAAGAAAAATTTGAAACTATTATGATTGGGACCATTGCTATCAAGGTTGAGGTAACATAATCATTAGTGGAACACAAAGTTTTGTCTCATATGAAATTGTTTTGGTAACAAGACCTGATCAACCTTGTTAACAAAAGGATTTCGTTGGAGAAAACAATGTTTTCACTATGATTATCTCCGTTTACTACTATTTGCTATCCGTTTTAGTTTTTGTGTTCGTTTAATTTTCTTTGTTGTTAGTTGCTTGCATGTTAGAGTGTCTTAGAACTTCTGTAGTTATAGCCTTGTTTTTTCATTGCATCATTATTCCAAAAAAAATCTGTCTGTTAGAAAATCATTCTTCTATGCCTGAAAATTGCCGAAAAATAAAGTGTCTCAAAAAATTCCAGAAAATTCATATTAAATTTTTACGTGAAAAAAGGGGCAGAGGAGTGCCTGGGAGGTGCCAGGGGGACCCACCAGGCAGGCTCACCACCTGGTGGCGCGACCTGCCCTAGGTGGCGCCATGCCATGGTGTGGGCCACCCCTGGACCTCCACTAACTCTCTCACCTGCCACTTTATTCTCTCTCCCGAGTAAGCTCCAGTTCATTTCTCAAAATCGCGTTCTTTCTATGCTTGCTCTCGATTTTTTCGATCTCTTGCTCATCCCATCTCTGTTGCTGAAATTTGGAGCATTTGTTCCCTGGTATGTGACTCCTCCCCTTGTCCAAGTATATTTGTGTTCACTGGATTATATCTTGAGTATTTTGCTGCTATAGGTGACAGGTTATGAGGGCTTGTAAGCTTGTTTGATGCTTAGAGATATAGTTTTGATGCATGTTTAGGCCTTTTACAAGTCCATATGAGTAGTACCCTTCATTATATTCACTTTGCAATCACTTGTTTAATAGGTGTTTAAATTTCACCAAGCATGAACAACCATACCTTTGGAGAGATATTTGAGAGTGATGCACCTAGGAGGTCGAGGCCCTCAAAATCAGCCTCTCAGTTTAGGCCATCATACAACGAAGATCTCATTGCAACTCATATTGGTAATGAAAGGGATGATGGGGATGCTCACCCATCTACTTTTCCTTGTTTTACTTTCTTACAAGCTGCAGGGATTCTTGATGATTTATTGCTACTGATTGAGAGGGTTGGTTTGACCTCATATATGCAAGATGAGAGTGAGCAATACGCTATGCTCACTAAAACCTTTGTTGAGAGCTTCACGTTTACTAACACGTCCTATGAGTGAACTTTCTCTTTCAAAATTTATAATCTGCTCTTTACCATGCCATTGGAGAGATTTTGCAGTATTGTAGGTGTAAGCATGACAGGGACCGTGAAGAAAATTCAAGGGCGACCCGCTGATTTGCTGGAGCTTTATTGAGGGTTGACCAATGATGATGACTGCGTGGTGCAACACGGAAAGATAAGAAACATCCAACTCCCTGCTCTCAGATACTTCACATATTATCTTGCTATTAGCATACTTTGTAGCGAGAACACAAGTAATATCTCCAACTATCATTTAGCCTTCCTTGCTGCTATGCTTAACAATGATACTCGGTACAACCTTGGCTCGCTTATTGCTCACCGCCTAGCTGCTAGGGGGTCTATCTATGGTGGCATCATTGCCTCGCATATGGTCAATGCATTAGGCCTTTTAGTGGAACCCAATGATACTGTACTGGCACCACAGAGGCTTGACCTTGTTATGAAAAGTCATCACTTTGTCACTGCTACTTCTGATTTGGACAGTCTAGTATATAGGATGTTGTTTACTGCCGGGGATGAGAGGGAGATCCCTTTGCCGCAGTTTTCTTTGTTTAGTGTTCACAGGAGACCGTGGTCGTGCTCCAAGGAGGAGGTGGACGAGCAGCTTCGCTTACTGGGCTTCCACAAGCAGCACCAGGAGGATGTACCCTCCTACGATCACTCCACTCACTACGGAGGGACGTACTCGAGCTCGCACCAGGATGAGGGTACCTCCTCGTCATACTACGGTGACATGTCATCCTGGCCGGCTTGGCATTGATACCGCACTTAGGCCAAAAGCCCAAGCTTGGGGGGAGGTACACCGACATCGCACTCATCTCCATATCATGTTGCGTCGGTACTTTGTATATTCATGTTTCGTTCTCTTTTTAGTTTTTGTTGTTTCTTTGCTTTTGCTTTCTAAAACACAAAAAGACCAAAATTATTTCTGTTGTTTCACTTTGGTTTCCTTCTTCATTTCGCCTTGGTTTGTTTTTCCTTTTTTGCTTTGTTTGAACTATTCGAAAAAACCAAAAATATTTTGCTTTGCTTGTTTTTCCTTTTGGTTCTTGTTTTAAAAATCGAAAACACCAAAAATATTTGTCGTTCTTCTTTGGTTTTGTGAGTTTGTTGCAGGGTTCATCAGTCCTCAGTGGATATTGGTTTCATATTATTATTCAAGCCACACAAGTGAAGAGCAATAATGAGGATTAATGACAACTTGAGGCGTGGTAAGAGGCTGGTAACGAACTATATTTGTTCTCATTTTTGTACATATACTCATCACTATGGGCATGCTTAGTCCGTTCATGTAAGGTGTATGTTATCTTTGGATGCTTAGTAGTTCTTGCTTTCTTATGATTAGTTCCAGCTTGCTAATAGTTTGTAGCATGTCTTATGAATGTTTGCTTGCATTATTCTATTCATAACTTGGTATGACATTTGAATTGACTTGGCACATGCTCACGCATGCATATGACTAAAATAATCAGTTAAGCCTCGATGAATTATTTTGCCTTGAGGATCTTGAATCACTTTCATGCCATGATTAGTCCTGTTTTGTTGCAGGCATGATTATGACAGCTATTGCTCTCTCGTTTGTCGCTCCCTTACTATTGCTAGCCTTCACTTACACTGAGTATGTTTTTACTCAAGTTTCCAACTCCCTAAACCAAATATTTCCAAAGTGTCCACCATACCTACCTATTAGCATCATTTGCTATTTCCGTGCATATTAAATATGCCTTGTTTTCTTCCGAATAAAATGTTTGCTTGTTATGAGAAAGTTAGTTAGTAAAGCTCTCACGAACTTGATGGCACACTTTATTTTCTGCACTTAATAAACCCGAACCATTGTGACTGTCCATGAAAGTTATATGCTTGCAAATTATAGGCTGGGGATTAGCAGAACCGTGCTGTCATGGGGAACGCTTTCAACACTTGTAAATATATACCCAGTTGATACCATGCTCTTTTGTTTGCGGATGTCGTCGGTGTGAAATAGAAGGGGAGCTTGTAAGTGCATGGAGTTATGTATGTGAAAGAACATTTCATGTTTTCCTATGTTTTGCGTGTTAGATAACGATACTATGGAAATTATTCATGGGTGCTAAGTGTGCAGGAAGCTTTGAGGGGGGGCGGATAATCCGCCCCACCAAGGGCCGGATAATCTGGCCTACCTCATTGCTCAAAGAGAGCCAAGGCGCGTCACTCGGTATCTGGTCGGCTTTTCTCCCGGAAAATCCGAACTAGGCGGTTTTTCCTCCCCAGGCCGAATAATCCGGTTGTCGCATGGGCCAGATAATCCGGCCCCCAGTTTTCGAGCAAAAGGAGCCAAGGCGCATCGCTCGGTATCCGGTCGGATTTTCTCCCGAAAAATCCGAACTGGGCGGTTTTTCCTCCCAGGCCGGATAATCCGGCCCTCGCATAGGACCGGATAATCCGGCCCCCAGAAGTTGATCAAGGGCAAGCTCGGCGCGACGCTTTGAGAGGGGGCGGATTATCTGCCGGATATTCTGAGTTTGGGGCGGTGTTTTCCCCAGACCGGATAATCCGGCCCTCACTTGGGCCGGATAATCCGGCCCCCAAAGTGTGCAACGGCTAGTTTCTGAAGGGGGTATAAATACCCCTTCTTCCCCAACGTTCAGAACTCTTGATTCATTCGAAATTGCCCAGACATTTTGCAAGAGCTCTCATTCTCGATCTCCCACTTCAACCACCCGAAGGTCTTGATCTTTGGTGGAATTGAAGGAGGAGAAGTTCATCATCATCATCAACAATCAAGCGCTTCATGTTGGGGATATACTTTCCGGGTATCCTCAACGTTCCTCACTGACCAGGGTGGCCCACTTCGGGTTAGAGCTTTGCTTCACGGGCGGCCCAGTTAGAGAGAGAAGACGGAGTCCCATCCGGCTATGGAAAGGCCCAGAAGACTTACCGACTTAGGCCCATAATGTTACTTGTAGTTCAAGATGTACTCTATAACCAACTCTTAGTCATAGCCGGATTGATCTCTCCTGTAAACCCTAGGCCAGATATCTATATAAGCCGTCCTAGGGAGAGACTTTAGGGCAACACCAGACGACCAATAGTCTACAATCTCAACTCGCACAGGCGAAACCCTTGTAACCCATATTCCGGCTTTGCCGTATTACTGGATTGATAGCATGAGTAGGGTCCGTCCAAAGCCGGCGGATTCGAACCTGGGTAAACTTGTGTCCTCACCGTCTCGGAACACCGTACGCCTCACACCCCTCTCTTCCGCACGCCTCGAGGACCTCCTCATGGCGTACTTGTCATCAATCCGACGACAGTTGGCGCCCGCCGTGGGGCAAGTGAGCTTCAGATCTACGTTCCGAGCGGAATCTGCAAGAATCGGAATCGGCGAGACCATCACCGTCGGTCGCATCCTCTACGCCAGCGACGTCCCTCTCATCGATCTCGACGAGACTTGGATTCCGGCTAGGGAGGCGGTGACTGCTTATACAATCATGTCTTTTGGCGAGATCGATGTTTACATCGGTTTCGCTGAACCTGCCCAACCCACCCCAACTGTGATGATAGAGGCAGAAGAAACTTCTGGGTCCCCTTTGTCCGTGGAGGCGGCAGAGTTCTGGATCTCAGAAAACCCTAATCCCACCCAGCCCGCACCAGTTGCGGAGATAGTGGAGAAATCTGAGCCTGAAGAAAACCTCGCGGACCATGTCGAATCTGGAGTGGATCTCCCTGGAGAAGCCGGATCCCAGATCGACCCACCCGTGGAAGTCAAAATCGAGGAGGAGCATATCAATGGCACTGATTCCAGCTCTGACGATGCCGGGACAGACAGGCCTTTCCTCAGGTACCTCAGGAAGCACACATCGCACTTCATTAGATACGTTGGATCCGGATCCGGCTCTACCGATGCTGGAGAAAACACCGACTCGGTGCTGGAGGCAATTGGAACAAACGCCGATGTTCCCGCATCCTCGGATGAGTCCATGACGTCGGTAGATTTCCGAAAGTTCTCCACGGAATATGATGAGGAGTACAACTCCAAAGCTGCAGAAGACGGAGTAGCCATGGAGGAAGGATCCGGGGAACACTCTCCCAAAGCGCAGGATGATATGGAGGTCGGAGACGACCCCGAACTCCAGATGTCCGAAAGTACCGCTCAGAGCTTGACTCCGGGAAACGGACCCAAAGCCATCTTTGCTACCGGCGCTGCCAAGAGGGCAAAGAAGAAGAACAAGAAGAACAAGACCCCGGCAAAAGACCCTCTGACAGAGGAGGTGATTGCCGAGGAATACGAGGAAGACTCGGATAGAGCACTTATCCCAGACAAGCCGAAAAAAGAAGCATCAGTGGATGGGCACGTGATCACTGAAGGTGCGCGCAAACTCATCGATGTCGCATTAACCACACCTATCCCTACAGCTGCAGAACTTACCGCAGATGAGCTGGACGAAAGGGCCCAAGCCCTAGAAGCGCGTCGTCAACAACTCCTTGATGAATCCAAAAACATTGAGGTGGAGAAGAAGATGATGTCAAACAAGGAGTACATGTCCCGTCTGCATCAGAAGACACGGAAGCGTCACGTGGATGATAACCAATTCCCACGTGTCCGTGCCGTCCTTTTTGGAGATGAGATGGGAAAGCCACGGAAGGAAAGCAATGGAGATTGGGTTTACCCGACACCTGTGCAAAATACTGTGGCAGCTCGCGAAATTCTATCAGCTAATCCAGGACCAGAAGAGATACGCTTGGGTATCAAGCTACTCAACAAAGGACTGGAGCAGCAAAAGGTCGCCCTGTCGAGAAGCCAAAAACTGGTCTCAGATTCCGACCAATGTCGCACAGATCTGGCATGGGCTGGCGTAAGATCCCACTATGTTCAGGCGTAGTATCATAACCCCGAACGCAGGGAAGACAATTATTCAAGAACTAGATCGACGGAGCAGCACCGCAGAGCTACACATAACTGGAGCAACGTCGCTCCAGTAGCCGAGAAAGACGCAATCGCTGCACTCAATCCGAGGAATCCTTCATGAAAGGGAGAAGATAAAGAAAAACGTCGGGAGGAGGATCGTCAGAAAATGCTACCTCCTAGACATGAAAACCGTCCGGCTGAACCTTACCATGGTGGGAACGATGGACGGAGGAACGACGGAAACCATGCTGGTACAAGCCGGCAGGGGGCTCGTCACAGTCAAGAATCTCCCCGGAGCCGGAATAATGACACTCCGGACGGAGGCCGGCGATCAGCCGGAAACAACCCAGCTGCACCACCCTCTCCACTGCACAGTTATCACAACGGCCCCCAAGGAGGTCAAGGAGGACGACATGATGGAGGAGGTGGTGGCAGAAGCCGGAGTCCGGCTCCAAGGCACCATAGCCACAGCCGATATTCGGGACGATCCCTATCCCCGAACGACGCAAGGCACAGGATCAACTCCAACATAGAGGCTCGGCGCTACGAAAACGATGACGTGTACGTGGGCCCAAAGTGCTTTGGACCACGCATCAGAGCTACAAAATTCCCGGAAGGATTTGCTATCTCAAGACATATTCAAGCCTACGACGGCATTGCTCGGCTAGACACCTGGTTACAGGACTTCTTCCAAGCATGCTGCATCGCCAAAGGCGGAAACAGCCTGGTCGCAACCCGATATCTCCCACTTATGTTGTGGAAGACGGTGCGATCATGGCTCAATGAACTTCCGGCAAACACCATCCACAACTGGTATGACTTACAAAGTGCATTCTTTCGGAATTTCGAAGGCACATATCGGAGGCCCTGTACGGTTGGAGACCTACAGCGTTGCACCCAGAAAGCCGGAGAAACTTGCCGAGATTATCTCGGATGATGGATTGACACCAAGAACTCCTGCGAGGGAGTAAATGATCAAACTGTGATTGAAGCTTTTATTTCAGGTCTCCCAATTGGATTACTGCGCCATCGCTTGAAGTGTGACAAGGTTACTGATCTGGGAGAGATGATAGAAACAGCGAGCAAGTATGCAGATGCTGACGACGATGCAGAGGGATTACTTAACGTCCTGGTTGTACCACAGTCAGCAAAGACAAAACAACAGGCTCAGAAACGCAAAAACACCTCGGAAGAAAAACCCAACGTGGAGACAGCAGTAGTCACTACTGTTTCCGGGACTGGAGGACGAGGAGGACGTGGTGGAGGCCGCGGGCATGGTCGTGGGACATTAAGGGTCCAAGGTAGAGGAGAGCAACAACCAGGAAAAACCTACACTTGGGCCGACATTGCCAATAACCCATGTGTGCATCACTTAGACGCCAATGGGGGCTCGTCCCACACCAACGCTGAATGTCGTTTTAACGATGACATCAAGAGAGATGATACCGCGGGCTACAAAGCTAAGCGGAAGAAGGGAAAGAAAAATCCCCAAAAAGAAAAAGAGACCAAGGAAGATTCCGACATGGAGGAAGCCGACGTTTCAAATCCCAAGTCGTAAGGGAAGAAAACATTTCCTACCAAGAAGGACACTTACGTCACCTTCCTCGGATCTCAACCAGCAAAGATCAAGAAAGCGGTTCTCCACGAGCTCAACGCAATAGTTCTGGCCGTCCCTCAGTATTTGGACTGGTCGGAGGTGGCAATCACATTTGACCGCACTGATCATCCGCCTAAGTTGCATAAGCGAGGAAAATACGCCTTAATCGTCAATCCACTTATTGACGTTTATGGTTTCTCCAAGACCCTCATGGACGGTGGTAGTAGCATCAATATTCTCTATGTAGAAACGCTACGCCGGATGAAGATCTCGGAAACACAACTTAACCATAGCTCTGTGATTTTTCACGGGGTTGTACCAGGAAGACAAGCCAATTCCCTGGGAGAGATCACTTTGGATGTTACTTTTGGAACACCAAAAAATTATCGAACGGAGGCACTTTCCTTCGAAGTGGTCCCATTCAAGAGCGCATACCACGCTATATTCGGACGTCCGGCTTACTGGGCTTTTATGGCTCGACCATGTTACATTTACAATATGATGAAAATTCCAGGTCCCAACGGCGTGATCACCATCAGGGGAGACCCGAAGAAAGCGTGAGAGTGCGAGGATGGAAATGCCGCCTTTGCCGAAGCCATGCTGCACGCCCAGGAGTACCAGGAGATCAAGAAAAGCATAGATCCGTCCGAGATGCCCGCGACGAAGAAGGAGGTGACAAAACCAAATCTGGAGTTCAAGGCATCAGAAGAGACGAAGACGACGCCATTGAAGGATGATGACCCCTCCAAGGTGACCCAGATAGGCGTAGGCCTAAGTAGCGCATAGGAAGGCGCACTCGTCAAGTTCCTTCGAGCAAATCAAGATATCTTCGCATGGCAGCCATCTGACATGACCGGAGTACCTAGGGAACTTGCCGAGCACTCTCTAAATGTAAACCCAAACGCTAAACCCGTCAAACAGTCCTTACGACGGTTTGGTGACGAAAAGCGTAAGGCAATAGCTAAGGAACTAGCGCGGCTCGAGTTAGCCGGATTCATAGAAGAGGTCATCCATACTGAATGGTCGGCCAACCCTGTAATGGTCCCTAAAAAGGACACTACTGATTTAAGGATGTGTGTTGATTATACTGCCTTGAACAAGGCTTGTCCAAAAGATCCGTTCGCTCTGCCTAGAATTGATCAAGTTATCGATTCAACGGCAGGCTCGGAACTCCTCTGTTTTCTCGACGCATATTCCGGTTATCACCAAATCCGGATGAAGGAATCTGACAAAATCAAGACTTCATTCATAACCCCTTTCGGAACCTTCTGTTATGTTACGATGCCCTTTAGGCTGAAGCACGCAGGAGCTACGTACCAGCGCACGATGCAGCGTTGCCTCCATGATCAACTTGGGCGCAATGTACATGCATACGTGGATGATATCGCGGTCATGTCCAAAAAGAAGGAAACATTGGTTTCCGACTTAGAGGAGACGTTCGCCAATTTACGAAAATACAACATCATGCTTAACCCGAAGAAATGCTTCTTTGGAATACCAGCCGGAAAATTGTTAGGTTTTATTGTGTCTCAACGAGGCATAGAGGTGAACCGTGACAAGATCAAGGCTATTCTCAATATTTCCAGGCCAACTCGCCTGAAAGATGTACAAAGATTAACTGGTTGCATCGCCGCGGTCAGTCGGTTTGTAAGACGGCTTGGTGAAAGAGCCGCACCATTATACAAACTCCTGAAGAAAACCAAGGATTTTGTCTGGACTGACGAAGCCGAAGCTGCACTACAAGACCTGAAGAAAGTACTCTCATCTTCTCCTATCCTTGCAGCACCGGAACCTCAGGAACCGATGTTGCTTTACATTGCTGCAACAAATAGGGTTGTCAGTATAGTTATGGTGGTGGAGAGACCAGAAGAAAATCAAGAGCACCTGGTGCAGCGTCCGACGTACTTTGTCAGCGAGGTCCTGAGAGAATCAAAACAGCGATATCCGCACTATCAAAAGTTGGCTTACAGTGTTTTTCTGGCATCTCGTAAGTTACGACGCTATTTTCAGGAGCACCCAATTATCGTGGTGAGCAAAGCTCCCATGAGATATATAATCAACAACAGCGATGCTATAGGACGCGTCACCAAATGGGGCATAGAGCTTGCAGCTTTCGATATTGAGTACAAACCCCGGACAGCAATCAAATCCCAGATCCTTGCCGACTTTATCGCTGATTGGACAGAGACCAAGGAGAACATGGTCCTCCCGGAGTCGGAATATTGGACCCTCTTTTTTGACGGATCCAAGGCTAAGGGGCTCGGGGGCCGGCGTTGTGCTTAAATCACCCCAAGGAGATAAACTTTTATATGTGCTACAGATCCACTTCACAGCGACAAACAACATTGCCGAGTATGAAGCACTGCTGCATGGAATCCGGGTTGCTAAGGATATTGGCATCCGAAGTTTGATGTGTTATGGAGATTCGGATCTTGTTGCTCAGCAAGTGTCGGATATTTGTAATGCAAATTAGCACATGGCAGCATATAAAGCTGTCGTGGATGATCTATCTAAATCGTTCGAGGGGTTTGAAGTTCAACACATCCCTCGAGCAGAAAATGAGGAAGCAGATGCACTATCTCGAATAGGTTCTACGCGGAAAGAGGTTCCGGATGGCGCATTTTTAGAGCACCTCAAAGTTCCCTCGATAAAGGGAGTAGATGAGGAGTATCTGACCAAATCCGACTCACCTTTAATAGCAGTTCTGGCTGTAATTCCCATCTGGACTCAACCCTACCTTGATTACTTGGTAGATGGCAAATTACCCGAAGACGAGGTGCTGAGCCGGCAGATTATCCGACGAGCAAAAGCCTATACTATTGTTAAAGGTGAGCTCCATAAACGGAGTGTTTCTGGGGTTTTTCAGCGCTGTGTATCTCCGGAAGAAGGAGTGGAAATCTTAAGAGAAATCCACGAAGGCGAGTGTGGTCACCACGCTGCAGCCAATCTTTAGTGGCAAAAGCTTTTCGACATGGTTTTTTCTGGCTCACAGCTCAGGCAGATGCCGAACGGTTAGTCAAGACATGCAAAGGCTGCCAAAAGTACGCCAAGCAAGCTCATGTTCCGGCTGATCAGCTGCGAACAATACCTATAACATGGCCTTTTGCGGTCTGGGGGCTTGATATGGTAGGACCTTTTAAACGAGCTCCAAGTGGATTTACTCACCTCTTAGTGATGGTGGATAAATTCACGAAATGGATCGAGGCTAAACCTGTCACTAGTTGTGATGGAGCAACAGCCAAAAGATTTGTCGAGGATGTTATAATCCGGTATGGTTATCCGCATAGCATTGTCACGGACAACGGGAGTAACTTTTCCATGGGAGAGTTGGCTGAATTCTGCGATGAGCAAAATATCCGGCTTGACATTGCGTCAGTCGCACATTCACAGGCTAACGAACAAGTCGAAAGAGCTAATGGTTTAATCTTACAAGGCCTGAAACCAAGACTCGAAGCACCACTACGACGTGCTGCGGGGGCTTGGGCAGAGGAATTACCCTCTGTAATTTGGAGTTTACGAACAACTCCGAACAGGTCAACAGGATACACACCTTTCTTCTTGGCCTATGGCGCAGAAGCAGTTCTTCCTAGTGATTTAATTCATACTTCTCCTAGAGTGGCCGCGTATATTGAAGAGGATGCTGAAATTTCTCGACAAAATGATCTCGACTTAGTCGAAGAAGTTCGCGTCGTTGCTGAAATGAGGTCTACAGCCTATCAGCAGAAGTTACGCAAGTATCATAGCCAGAGAGTCCGAACTATAAAGGTGATTTGGTTCTCCGGCTTGTGCAACAAAGAAAGCACAAACTTTCCCCAATATGGGAAGGGCCCTTTTTGGTTAGTCGAGTATTGCACAATGGGTCGTACTACTTAACTGACATGAGGCCAGTCAAAGAAACACCTGCTACTAAGAAGAGAAAGAGAGCTAGAGGCAGTACAAATCCGGAAGAATTAGACAGACCATGGAATACTGCTCAGCTACGTCCCTTTTATTCTTAGTTTTATCTTTCTTCGTAATTATACATATGTACATGCTCTGTGAGAAATAAAAGTTTTGGTTACCTCAAAGTTTTCCTGAGAAGTTTTTACCATCTTATTTCCTAATGATCATTTCATAATCAAAAATCCCAGAATGCTTGAAAGTACTTTATGCTCATGTTCGTTCTGGTTTAGATTTCCGATTCTAAAAATGCTACCTTCGGGTATAACTCTAAAAAACTCTAGTCTTTACTTGGGTTATTTGTCTGATTGCTGGATGCGGGTATCTTCTGAGTAGTGAATTGTTGGTACTGGAAGCCGGCTTTGTTTCCGAGTTTAAACTGGTTTAGCAATTGAGCTCCGTTGCTCGGCAAAGTTTCCGGCTGAAGGTTTAGCCGGCTCACGAAAGGGACGGGGCGGAAAGCCAGATAAACGATAAGTAGAGGCGGAAAATTCCAAGTGCTTATGCAAACATTTCAGGCACACAAATAATATAAGACAAAAGTGCTGAATAGATAAAAAAAACTTGGCACTAGCAAAAGTCATAGTACTTAATATTTACAAAACGCATCATGTCTTTCCAGAATAATACATAGTTTTCTGATCTATGATGCAGGAGGAGATGAAGGAACTGTCGGATCACTGGTTACTCCGCCTTGATATCGTGCCGAGATGTCCGGATCGGAGGTGGTCCGTTCATCGTCAGAAACTTCTTCGGCGTCTTCTGGAGGAGGTGGCGGAGTATCCACGCGGGTGAAGAAGGGCATCTTGTAGCTAGTCAAATCAGCTACGTGACACCCATATCCGGCGCAGGAGTGCATGATGGCTTGAAGGTCTTGCTCCTGGCCGTCTTTTTCTACTTTGCAGTACCCTCTGGTCACCTGCCATATCTCCATATTTCCATGGTGGCTCATGACCATGGTGAGAGCGTTCTGCGCAGCGGTCCGCGCGTAGGACATGTTCCAGTCCCGAACAAGCTGCGGCATCTCCTTGGCCTTCTCCCGCACTTGGAAGTCCGACATGCTTGGCATGTCCGGAATCCTAAGAGATTCGCCAATGTCCTCAAGGGACTGGCGATAGTCATGAATGAGATCACCGACTTGAGTAAGCCGGTGAGTGCGGGGTTCGGACGAGGAGGAGTCCGTCAAGTTCAGAGGACCTACAAACAAAACAAGTCAATGAAAATCCGACATTGATGAAATTCGAAGAAAGAATAAAACAGATAGATGGAACATACCAAGAATGACGTCGTCAATCTTGGCTTTCTCCTCCCGAAGACTCTGGAGTTTAGCCCGGAGCGCCTGGGAGATATCCTTCTCTCTGCCAACCTCATTTTTGAGGTCCAAGATAACCTTATCCTGAGCGGCAATCTTGAGATCGCGCTCTTCAGTGGCCATGGAGGAGGACTCGAAAACTTGAGCTATGCTCCTTTCATGATCCGCCTTGAGCTTATCCAGCTCTTGGCGAAGTCCCTTGTTCTCCACCACTAAGGTTTTGAGGTTCTTGGCCTCTTCAATCATAGCGATGGATTGTTTCACCAACGCTGTAGGTCAAAAAGAACAACAGTTTAGAAAAATTCGACATTGGAAAAAGTAAAAGACAAGGTTTGAATCTCGAAATGTTACCTTCGGCTTCATCCTTGGCTAGCTTGAGTTCAGCATTTTTAAGCCGGAGAGCTTTGATTTCTCTCCGCTTATCACAAACATTTTTTAACAATTCCTGGTTATAGGAATACACTTTCTGTAAGTCAGAATACCCAAAGTCAGAAAGCTACTTAAGACTCGGGCTAATATTTTTTGCTAAATATCAGCACGAGCCTTGGGGGCTACACTAGTTCGTTCTTTGGCATCCTAATGAAAGCATAAACTCGGATTTCTATATCCTACTTCATGCTTGGGGGCTAGAGGATATGATATAACATAAGGTAAAAAACAAGAGTTGGAATTCCGACTTACATATTGCTCGCGGGTAAGTTTGTCTAAACCCGCGTTCACCTCAACTGCCA
This sequence comes from Avena eriantha, assembly GCA_910589775.1. NCBI lineage: Eukaryota > Viridiplantae > Streptophyta > Magnoliopsida > Poales > Poaceae > Avena > Avena eriantha. Next base: position 274,893,519 of record OU342743.1, read on the forward strand.
CCTTCTCGGCGAGAGTAAGAGGAATTACTGGGGCTGTTGGAAGCTCTCCAGTCCTGATCCTCTCGTCGCGAAGGCGGACTTGGGCGAGAAGGTCAGAGAACTTGACGTCCTCTGCTTCTTGCGCTTCCTCTTCGGGGGATAGATGGCTTTTGTCCAGGACTTGCCTGGCCAGCCGCTGGATCTCCTCTGCAGATTTCCGGGATAAGCCAAACTTGGCAAGTCCGGGATTGCTGAGGAGGTTGTCGGCGAAGACTTCAGCCGAGGGATCATTACCCGGAGAGGGTTCACCCTTATCTTGAGATGACGCACCCACGGTGACGTCAGTGTGCGATCCAAGGATCACAGGCGCCGTTGGAGGAACCGGATCTTCTGCAACAACCGGAGAAGGAGTAATCTCCGGTGTTACAGAAGGTTGAGGGGCAGGAGTCGAAGGAGCCGTGGCAGGGGAAGCTATGGCAAGCTTCGCTTGTCGCAGGGGCTTTGCAGGAATACCCTTCCCCTTACCCTTGATGAGAGGCTTTGCTCTGAGAATGTAGTAATGTCGGAAATATTACATCTCAGAAAGAAATTTGAGAAAGGTACAAAGGCGGAAATTGTGAATGAAAGTTACCTCTTCACAACGGGCACTTCCTTTGTGCCTACTGCCACTGTCGGAGCTTTGCGCTTCCTGAGCGCAAGGTCCGGCAATGGAACCACTTCAGCTTCCTGAGAAAACTCAGGAGGATATCCTTCGAGTGGAGCAAGCTCCAACTCGGGGAGTTCGGCAAGCTGAAAACAAGAAAATAGATCAGCATTGCAATGTATGACTTAAAATATTGAAACACGTAAAATGTGTACTGATGGAAGCTTACCGCTACCACAGGATTTTCCGCCGTGTGCATGTCCAGAGAGATCTCCGGAATTTTTCTCTCGATCCGCTCTTTAATCAACCATTTGATCTGGCTTATATAGCCTTGGCTGGTGTAGGCCTTGGGGCTGATGCGGAGAGAATCTTTTTTGGAAGACGTGATGGAGTGCATCAGTCTATCCCCGTGGTACTGAAGTGGCTGGATCCGACGTGCGACCCAACACTGGACTAAGTCGGATCCCCTCAGACCCTTGTGCTTAATAAGATATTCGATCCGCCTCTTAGTGAGGATCAGATCGTCTGTAAGGGCCGGAGCAGCCTCATCCCAGGAAGGCTGGGCTATGTCGGCTCCGTCGACAAAAGCCAGCAAAGTAGTAGCTTTGCCGGGAGCCGGAATATCCCTATGATAGAAAAATGTGGCTGGCCATTGTTTGACCGAGTCATTGGCAGCAATTTTGGGATAGGACCGGTCTCGTCTAACAGAAAAACTAATAGTACCGGTGATATAAGGAACACCGGCGGTAATAGAATTTCTCCGGACATGGAAGTAATACCGGAAAAGAAGCAAACTCGGCCTAATGCCGAGAAAGCCCTCGCAAAGCGCAGCAAACGCGCTCATCTCTAGAAGGGAGTTGGGAGGAAGATTATGGAGTTGAAATCCATAATGATCAATCACCTCGGAGAAGAACTCCGAGGGAGGAAAAGACAAACCTCGGTCCAGATGGGTGCCGAAGTGGACGCGCTCACCTTCGCGCGGATTGGGGATGGTTTCGCCGAAACCGCTCCGCCAGTCACCGGCGGCGAGAAGCCCCTCCTTCTCCATGTTCTTGAGCGCCGCCTCGTCGAGGGTGCAAGGGATCCAGATTCCTCGGAAACTTTCTTTTTCTGCCACAGCTTCTGCCGACGCTGCTGCCGCCGCCGCCAGAGAGGAAGAAGAGGATGAAGCCATTTCTCTCCGATGGAAAGGGGTGACCCTGAAGTGGCGGCGCTAGGAGCTCTGTGGAAGGAAAACGAAAGGGCTCTGGGCGCTAGAGATTTGGGAAGAAAGGAACGGCGAAAGGCAGGTGGAGAGGAGAGGAAAAAATCTAGACCCCTTATATCTACCTACCTGCGCTAAGATTCGTGCAAAAGCTATAGTGTAACCGCCACGTGTCGTGGAAAGAACTGGGAAGGGCCCACGCGATGATTGCGTTGCCTCGATCTCCACGCACGCATTGAAACGGCACCTTGGTTCCACGAACTGTGGACCCACCAATGGTCGTGCTGACGGAACGTCTGTTAGATGACGCAACTGGACCATGCTTGTGTCAGGTGGCTTTAGAGACCAAGTTTCTGGCTTAGTTTAAAAGCGAGCTGGAAAATCCGACTAACTAATTGAAAGGTCCGACTTACTTTTGAAGACTTGGATCATACTTTTTGTTATAAAGTTTCAGGAACCCTTCAAGATTCTGCAAGCCGAAGATCAAGCTAGACGATGATAAAATTCGACTAGATCTTGGAGGCCTCCGGGGGCTACTGTTGGGGATATACTTTTCGGGTTTCCTCAACGTTCCTCACTGACCAGGGTGGCCCACTTCGGGTTAGAGCTTTGCTTCACGGGCGGCCCAGTTAGAGAGAGAAGACGGAGTCCCATCCGGCTACGGAAAGGCCCAGAAGACTTACCGACTTAGGCCCATAATGTTACTTGTAGTTCAAGATGTACTCTATAACCAACTCTTAGTCATAGCCGGATTGATCTCTCCTGTAAACCCTAGGACGGATATCTATATAAGCCGTCCTAGGGAGAGCCTTTAGGGCAACACCAGACGACCAATAGTCTACAATCTCAACTCGCACAGGCGAAACCCTTGTAACCCATATTCCGGCTTTGCCGTATTACTGGATTGATAGCAGGAGTAGGGTCCGTCCAAAGACGGCGGATTCGAACCTGGGCAAACTTGTGTGCTCACCGTCTCAGAACACCGTACGCCTCACACCCCTCTTTTCCGCACGCCTCGAGGACCCCCTCATGGCATACTTGTCATCAATCCGACGACACTTCAACTCCTCTCCATTCACTTGGAGAAATCTCTGATCTAGTATTCTTGTCAATACCTAGATCTTGTTTATTGTATTTGATAACTTTGTTCTTGTGGCAGCTTGTTGTCATTTCGGGAGCCTCCAAGTTGTTGTGGAGTTGTTGCCACGCTAGTTGTGTAAAGGCGCCGGTGCCCGCCTCGAAGGGTACTTATAGTGGAAAGGTGGATCAGGCCTTTTGTGGCGAGATCCATCGGAGAATAGGGTGAGGCCTATTGTGGCGTGGTGGTCTTAGTACCGCCCACCCCTCCAACGCAAACATACTTCCCTTGACAAGGAAGGAACTGCGGTCAAACAAATCCTATGTCTCCGCGTGCTTCACTGCGGTTTACCCGTTCCTCTTCCACTCGCTCTTTACTCGCTAGTAGATAGGTTTGCATATAGGGAAATTCCACCTAATAGTTTATCTAGAGAATTTACCCTTTGTGTTAAGCCTAAAATTGAAAAAGTATTAAAAATTGGTGTAGCACCTATTCACCCCCCCTCTAGGTGCCCATATGATCCATTTCAATTGGTATTAGAGCCCCGGCTCTTAATTCGGGCTGAACCGCCTAAGAGTAGTATGGGTACCAAGGATGATGGAAATGAGGCTGTGGATAAGGTCACAATGGATGATCTCAAGTCGTTGGAAACACCCTTGTTTAAATCCTTTGAGACCAAGATGGAGGAGATGAATCAACTGATTGCTTGCCTTACATCATCCATAGCCCCATCTCCATCCTCCTCTGAGGCTGCCACACCATCATCTAAGGAAAAGGGTAACACCGGATCCAAGGATGATGATGTGGAAGGTGAAAAACTTAATTGTTCCACCTCCAAGAAGCGAAGTGGTAAGGAGGAATATAGTGAGGTTCGCCACGTATATTCCCCCGACCCACCTATCCCTCATCCTCATATAAACAATAGGGGTGATCCACCCAAGCTCACTGCATCCTCCTTTAATCAATGGCAATTCCTAATGAAATCTCATGTTTGCAGCTCCTCTATTGAATTGTGGAGGATTATTGAAGAGGGTCTTCATATTGGAGATCAAACCAACCTAACGAGAAGAGAAGTTGTGGATAGCCAGTTGAATGCCACCGCTCTCCACATGATACAGCTGGGTGTGGGTCCCAAGGACATGCCACACATCGAATATCTCAACACAGCTAAAGAGGCTTGGGATGCTCTTACGGATCTCTTTGTTGGAAATGAAAGCATGAGAAGAAACATGTATGATGCCCTTAGTAATGAAGCTGAGGGATTCTACATGTTGGATGGTGAAAACCATGAGGACATGTATAGAAGACTCAAGGGCATCGCAACAACATTTCGAAAGCATGGGGCCACTCACATTGATGATGCATGGGTAAAAAGAAAATATGTGAGTGCCTTAATGCCTTTCGAGCCAATGGATTTGAAGAGCCTGCAAGGTAGACATAACTATCTTCAAATGACATCCAATGAAGTCATGCAAGAAATGGCGTCATTCAAAGTGGCAACAAAGAATGCTGAAGATGCCCGTGCTCGGGCCATTGGAATGCAAAAGGGTGTCAATGTGGCTCTCAAAGCCAATGTTGTTGAGCAAGAGGAAGATGAAGGAGCTTTTCAGGGGGTATCCATGGACTGCCCCGATGAAGTCAAACGTGCTCATGGTGAGTACATGGCATTTTATGCAAGGAACTTTTGGAAGGCCCTGCCAAAGCCAAATCTGAACTTGAGCGCAAGAATGGGTCAAATGGAAGAAGAGAAAGTGGTCCAAGATTGAGAACTTGCTTCAACTGTGGAGATAGAATGCACTTTGTAGCCGAGTGTCCTTATCAAAATAGAGAAGACAATGGTGGCAGGCTCATTCTTAAGGAGAAATCTAAAGCACCTAAGAAGAAGCCATTTATTAAGAAGAATGGCCCTTTCAAGAAGCAACCCAAGATTGTCTTGGTAGCTCAAGAGGAATACTCCTCCGCAAGTGAAGATGAAGAGGATGATGATAGTTCCCGCGAGGTGGCTGCTATAGCCACCACATCGACTCCATCATCTCTCTTCGACTCGCCGAACGAGAACGCCATCAACAACAACGCCACTTGCCTAATGGCAAGAGGATCCGAGGTATCAACTTCTAGCTCTTCATTTCCTAAGACTAACATAATTTTGGATATGGATGATCATGACAGTCTTAAAATGAAAGAAGAAGTTATTGCCTTGGATACTTTTTTCACTAACCTACAAGGTGAGCACAAACTCCATTTTGATGCTCTTATGAGTCAACTTGCTCAAGCCGAAGATCTTCTTGAAGAAAAGGGCAGAATTGAAAGAGAAGATGCCTTGGAGATAGATTCTTTGAAGAATGCCTTGGAAGAGGAAGAGGAAGCTCAAGTATCTTTGGAAGAAAGACTTGAATCCCTTGAGGAGTCACAAGAAGAAGTTGTAGCTCAGCTCATTAAAGAACGTGACCATGCTCTTGCCAAGGTAAAGAAACTAAAGAAAGAAAAGATTGACTTTGGGGCTGTTCATGCTAGACTTTTGGAGAAGTTTGATAATGTTGAAAGTGCTCACAAGGCATTGAAGAGTGATCATTCTACTTTAAATGAGTCTCATGACCAGCTCCAAACTCAATTGAAACGGTATGATGTGTCAAGTACCTCCACTTCATCCTCTGGAAAAGAAGACCTTGCAAGAAGTTCTCAACACAAAGGTAAAGGGGTTATTGATGAGATACTGAGCAGGCAAAGGACAAACAATAGTAAAGAAGGTCTTGGTTACATACCCAAGACAAAGAGCAAGAAAAACAAGAAGAAGAAGAAGAAGAAGAGCAAGACTGCTCAACCAAAGACTAGCAACATTACCAATGACAAGACTAATTATGCTGGTTTTGCAGGGATCAACAATCCTAACTTTGAACTATATTGTGATTATTATGGTGATGTTGATGCTAGTTATGTAGGACCTTATGATTGTTACATTCCTTAGTCTATTTGGGTTCCCAAGACCCTTGTTACTAACATGAGAGGACCCATTGAAAAATGGGTACCTAAAACCAAGAAGTAATTTTCTTGCAGGGCTATGCTTCCGGTGGTTCTAAATGGGTACTCGATAGCGGTTGCACGAGTCATATGATCAGAAGCAAGGAGATCATCACGGAGATGTGGCCAAACCTTGATCACATAACCGTCTCCTATGGTGTCATGTCAAAATCTGAGGTATTGGGTCGCGGCAAAGTTGTGGTAGCTCACGATATCTCTCTCGTGGACGTCATGCTTGTTGAGACCCTCGGGTACAACTTACTTTCAGTTCGCGCTCTTGGTAAGAATGGCTTTGCAGTTTATATTGATGCTGATTTGGTGGTACTCTTGTGGAGCAAGTCTCTAAAAGTCTCTTTCGTGGGATATGTCGAAAACGACCTGTATGTGGTGGACTTTTCGGGGAAAACCACTACAGGCCCGATGTGTCTTTTCGGAAAGGCTGACGCGGGTTGGCTATGGCATCGCCGACTAGCCCACGTCAATATGAGAACTTTGCAAAGTCTCCACAAGGGTGGCCACATTCTTGGACTAAAAGAAAATGTCTCCTTTGCCAAAGATGGTGTTTGCAGGGCGTGTGTTGAAGGGAAAATGCATGACTCACCTCATCGAAGGAAAACCATTATCTCTTCAAAAAGTATTTTGGAGCTCCTTCATGTGGACCTCTTCGGACCTCCATCTCATGCAAGCCTCGGTGGGAAGAAGTATTGTCTAGTGATTGTTGATGATTACTCAAGATACACTTGGGTTTATTTCTTCAAGTTGAAGAGTGAAACTCAACAAACTGTCATCGACTTCGCCAACGAGGTTCAACGTCAACACAATTTCCCCATTCTGGCTATAAGGAGTGATAATGGCTCTGAGTTCAAGAACTACACCTTAAATGAGTTCCTAAGTGAAGAGGGGATAAGACATCAATATTCCGCTGCGTACACCCCTCAACAAAATGGTGTAGCCGAGAGGAAGAATCGAACTCTAATGGATATGGCAAGATCAATGTTAGCCGAATTTAAATCTCCATATAACTTCTGGGATGAAGCAATCTCCACTGCTTGTCATTCATCCAACCAATTATACCTCCGTAAGATCTTGGACAAGACTCCGTATGAAATACTTACCGGTAACAAGCCAGACATCTCGTACTTTCGGGTATTTGGGTGTAAGTGTTTCTTTCTTATTAAAGGAGTTCGGTTATCTAAGTTTGAATCTAAGGCTTTAGAAGGTATTTTTGTTGGTTATGGTGCCGAATCCCACACTTATAGAGTCTACAATAAGCTCTCCGGAACTGTTGTAGAATCTTGTAGTGTGGTGTTCGAGGAAAATGACGGTTCTCGTGCGGAGCAAGTTGGTGTTTGTGATGCAGATGTTGAAATACCCCAAGATGCCATAAGAAGAATGGGCGTGGGATTTTTCCGCCCCATTGAGGAACCCCTTGTGGATGACCAGGAAGGACAATGCTCTACTCATATAGAGCCCTCATCTACACATACTCAACATGTTCCAACCACGGAGGCAACTTCTACAGCATCTCCATCAACTGCTGAAGGTCAAGATGTTCCAGAAAGCTCCAGGCCGGATTTTCCGGTTGACACCGGATTATCTGGCCACCCCGCTCCAGCTGACCATTTTGCTCCTGGTGGTGAAGATATCAACGCAAGCTCCAGGCTGGATTTTCCGGCTAGCCCCGGATTATCCGGCCCCTCGCCAGTTCAAGCAAGCCCTAGGCTTCCTGATGAAGCTGCTACAAATACTCCCAGGCCGGATTATCCGGCCCTGACTCTCTAGTTCTGCAGCCTCCTATTATGACTACGACTCACCTCAAGGGCACGCGTCTCCACCACCTGCTACTAATATTCCAGTTCCCGATGAAGGTCGAGAAAATGCTTCCAATGAAGACTCAAGTGATGAATCTCCTCCTCCAAGAGACAACAAACTTATTGAACTTCGTCGCAAGGCTCGGGCTGATCGAAACCTTGAGTTGACGGGTCACACTCTCAACAAGGTTGTTGGTGATCTTCGACGAAGGGTTTCTACAAGAAGAGAATTGGCCAGTTTTGGTGAGCATCAAGCTCATATCTCTATGGTGGAACCTAAGAAGGTCTTTGAATCTCTTGAAGACCCAGACTGGGTTGTTGCTATGCATGAAGAATTGAATAATTTCGAGCGCAACAAAGTCTGGAAACTCGTGGAGAAACCCAAAGAGTGCCACAATGTTATCGGCACCAAGTGGATTTTCAAGAACAAGCAAGATGAGAATGGCATTGTTGTGAGGAAAAAGGCAAGACTTGTGGCACAAGGTTACTCCCAAGTTGAGGGCATCGACTTCGGCGAGACCTATGCTCCAGTGGCTCGCCTTGAGTCCATCCGTATCCTTCTTGCTTATGCTACACATAACAATTTTAAGTTGCAGCAAATGGACGTCAAGAGTGCCTTCCTTAACGGTCCTCTACATGAGTTGGTATACGTAAAGCAACCCCTAGGGTTTGAGGATCCTAACTTTCCGAACCATGTCTACAAACTCGATAAGGCACTCTATGGCCTTAAACAAGCCCCACGTGCGTGGTATGAGCACCTTAAAGAGCTTTTGTTAGATCGTGGCTTCGAAGTTGGGCAAATCGATCCCACTCTTTTTACTAAGAAGGTTAAGGGGGAGCTCTTAGTGTGCCAACTATATGTAGATGATATCATCTTTGGTTCTACTAATAAAGCTTTTAATGATGAATTTTGAAATCTTATGACTGACAGGTTTGAGATGTCTATGATGGGGGAATTACGGTTCTTTCCTGGATTCGAGATCAAGCAACTTAGAGAAGGAACCTTTATTAATCAAGCAAAGTACATCCAAGACATGCTCAAGAGATTCAAGATGACGGATCTAAATGGTGTCGCCACTCCGATGCAAACAAAATGTCATCTTGAACTTAACCCACATGGTAAAGATGTGGACCAAAAGGTATACCGGTCCATGATCGGCTCTCTTCTTTACCTCTATGCATCTAGACCCAATATTGTGTTGAGTGTAGGAGTGTGTGCAAGGTATCAAGCAGCTCCTAAAGAAAGTCACTTAGTGGCGGTCAAGAGGATCTTTTGATATTTGATTCATTCCCCTAACTTTGGTCTCTGGTATCCCAAGGGCTCCAATTTCTCTTTATGTGGTTATACTAACTCAGATTGGGCTGGTGATAAGGATGATCGGAAATCCACTTCTGGAGCTTGTCAATTCTTGGGAAGATCTCTTGTATGTTGGTCCTCCAAAAAAGCAGAATTGTATATTTGTCTCCACTGCCGAAGCTGAATATGTTCCTGCTGCCAGCACTTGTACTCAATTATTGTGGATGAGGCAAACTTGAAAGGAATACAGTGTCAATTGTGACAAAGTGCCTCTTTTATGTGATAATGAAAGTGCAATCAAAATTGTGTACAATCCTTTTCAGCACAGAAGGACGAAGCATATTGAGATTCGGAATCATTTTATTCGAGACCATGTTGCTCACGGCGATATTGATCTATCCTTTGTGAGCATGAAGAACCAACTTGCGGATATTTTTACAAAGCCAGTTGATGAAGCAAGATTCTGCTACTTGAGGAATGAGCTAAATATCATTGATTCCAGGAGCTTGTCTTGATTACCCATGCACTCACTCGTACATCTCAATCCTTCTTTGGTCTAGGTGTGGGCATGGATATAGGGAGAGTGTGGTCCTAACTCATTGGGCTAACCCTCCCCCCATAATGCCAATAGCAAGATAAATCATTTCTCTTAATATCATGTTGTGATATGTGAGCTTATTGATGAGTTTTGGTCGTGAACCCAAGATATATCTTCGCGGTGTCACACCATACACTCCAACAAGGTGGCTTCGGCCACCGCCCTCTCCCTTGAGGAGAATTGGATCTTTTTGGATGTTATTTGCTCTCTCATGTTCTTATGGGAATCACACTCAATCTTGGCTTTTATTTGATTTGGATTTTGCAATTTTGAGTGTCTAGTACCATCTCAGTTTGGCTCTCTTAATCCTAAGACTTTCCCTACCCCTAAGCCATCTATTATAGCACACAAGTCCCTTGTACACCTTGTGGGGGTGTTGTTAGGGGACGCGCGGGCCTGGTTCTGTGTATAACAGAATCCCAGATTTTAGGCCGGATAATCCGGCCCTGGCGGATTTCATCTTAAAGGGCAGGGCTCGGGGGGAAGGGATCATAACGAGCAGCACTTCTCCCCCAGCCCTCTCCTCCTCCTTAGCCGTCGCCTGCCGCCCCCACCCTCCCCGGAGCCTCTCCGACCACCAGATTTTCCGGGCCTCCCCGGATCTTCTTCTTTGCGCCTCCGGGTACCTTCTCCTCCGCGTTCTTCCTCCAATGAGTGAGGGTAACTCCCTCTCCCCATCTTTGGCTAGATGTGTTACTTGTTGGGTGGAACATTTTCTAGAAGGATGTGTTTTCGCATAGAAATCGCAGTCTTGTAGTTTCTAGGCCCGATCTACTTTTTTGCATTCAATCTAGGTGAAATTGAAAATTTCTGCCAGGGCCGGATTATCCTCCCCTGGCTAGGCCGGATAATCCGGCCTGACAGATTCGATTCTGGTTCAGTTTCACTATGGAATATGCATTGAGTAGTTTTCTCCTATAAACTTTTTGACTAATTTTTCCATGCTCTCTCATGGACTTGTGTGTATTATTATCCCCTTGCTATCGCCCTTATTCTCCTCACAGGTGGTTCCGGTGTTCCCAAGACCTACAAGCGCTGTCCTCGCGCCAAATACTTTCGGGACGACGAACAGGGTAACTTAGTGGATGAAGTTGAGTTGAGGAGAAGGAAGAACGAAGAGAAGCGCATGGCTGAATGTCGTGGTGGTGTCATGGCAGATGCCATGTATAGGCTAAAGGTGGGGACTAATACACGCTAGGGGAATCCAGGGAGGGATAGTGAAGTGATTCTCCACACAAGTGCTTGTATTGATTTTCTTCCAAGGTTACAAGTGCTCCTAGAGCTGTATTGGCGAGAGGAGGAAGAAGGAGCTCTCTTACTCTCACCCACAGATCTCACCTGAAACCCTAGACCACAACAGAATCATAGAGAGACCAACTAACCAACCCCTTCTACAGAAGCCCTAGCCCCCCTTTTATAGGGGAGGCTCGGTTTCTGCCTAGGGCATACGTGGAGGCATATTCCTAAGAATATGCCTCCTCCCAAAGTGGTAAGCCGACCGGGGTGCTTTTTCCCCTGCGTCACACATGCTTTAGCTATGTGAGCCACTGCGGCGCCCTCGTCAGCTGACACGGGCGTCGTCACGCTTGTCGGCCACGCCCCGGTGGTCCTGTCCTTGCTCGCTTCGCTCAGGCAGTGCGTACCGGGGCTCCTTTTGACCAACGAGATTCCTTCCTTCTCCTAGAAGCTTGCTGCGACCCGGATGATGGTTCATCCGGCCACACCCTTTCCTGCATACAGGTAAAACATACACTTCCGACTTACTACTTAAGTCGGATGAGGCCTAGTTAGGCGAACGCCTCCAGGTCCGGATTACCCCGTGATTCAGCCTGCCTTGAGGTGACCCGTGAAGGGTAACGGGTAGGCTACACTAGCGTAAAATCAAAAATTTCTACCGCGTCAACCAGGAATACTATTGTCATAGATCACGGGATTACCGCTAGACGCGCAGGTGTGGAACTCGATGAAGCACGTTGCGGCAGTGTAGATGTTCTACGTCTCCTCCTCGTCCTCGTCCCACGAGCAGCTCCCCTTTGCGCGGCTCGTCCAAGTGCTACAAATGTAGCACCTCCGAGGTATCCACACGTCCGGAGTGGAAGTCGTCACACGCCAGACTGCTGGGTCTGCGCGTGCAACACAGGCGGAAGAGGAGTGGCGGCTGGGTGGAATGCTCTCTCCTTTTCAGCTCGCCTCACTCCCTCTTATATAGGCATCCCTGGTGGGCTTCTACATTAGCAGCCCATTAGCAGCCTAAGCCTGGTCTAATTCGGACCCAATCCTCATTAGGCTTCCAGCCCCTAAAGTGTGTGACCCTATAGGTTCATACACGTATAGACATGACGCGAGTATACTTACTCCGTCAATAGTTGGTAGCGGCCTCTAGCAAGACGTGCCAACTCCTAAACGCATATAAAGATCATTCGGACGAACCATCACAAGGTTGAGTACATGTCTTTCCCTTTGCCTCACGATATTTGGTCTAGCTCTAAGCTGACCTCTCTTTCTCGATACTGTGATTCAGAATCCCTTTACTAGGTTAACTCTTAACCATATGTAGCACGGCCATGCATTTCTGGATCCGATCACTCGAGGGGCCCAGAGATATCTCTCTCAAGTAGAGAGGGGCAAATCCCATCTTGATTGACCGATGCCTTGCAGCATGTATCAGGACAAACCCGAAAGCTACCTTTATAACTACCCAGTTACGGAGTAGTGTTTGATAGCCCCAAAGTAGGTCGATCCACATCTCAAGTACATGCGATAATCTCAGGTCTAAGGACAAAACGTACACGATGTGTAGAGAGAGCTGCAAGTATTATTGCTAGTCTCATGTTGGGTCAGTCCAACCCCATGTTCATAACATGTGTCCACATCATTGGTTTGACATCTCCATGTCAATGACTTGCGAAACATAGTCATTAACCAATCGATGTGCTAGTCTAATATTCACGTGTGTCCTCGCATGAACTCCGACTAGGGACAATTATTAGATAACCATACAAGTAAAGAGTTTCACAAACAATTCACATAATTGCCAATCAATACAAGTTGCCTGGTATATGGATATTCAAGGAACATTATAATAACTCATGGATACACATGAAATACAATCATCTCTATGATTGCCTCTAGGGCATATTTCCTTCAACCCGGCCAGCACCTGCTTTGGCCATGCCGAATCTCGGCTAACTCGGCCTTTATACCCCGGCGTGACCCTACCCGGGGGTATCCCCCCAACATTAGTCCCCGAAGCTGGTACGGTCTTAGCTGCCTTGGCCGCTAAGGCCATACCACGTTCAATTTTGTGCCCCAGTCATTGTCGCCGAGTTACCTCTGTACTCCGGACCGCTTGGATTTACTTTCCCTTCGCACATTTCAAGTTTCCACTTGCCGGCCGGGTTACCACAGTTCCATCCGGGTCTTGCTTCCTTCTCTCGTACGCTAACCCATGCGAAGGGTAATCATTATGTCGTCTTATTTTAAGGGACGGTACAGTAACCGCCGCAGTAATTGTCAGTTATCACTGCGCGCGGGTCACGTCACGCCTGCCTCCTCGTTTACCGCATCAGTGCGCCACGTCACAGGACTCTCTCCACCCTGTGGCCTTCCGTGTGGCTCCTTACTGATTGGTCCGAACGGGTAATACACGGCCACAGCGTGTGGCCGGTCCACAGGGTGCGATCCCACTCACCCCTGATGGGAGTGGTTAAATAGCGGAGGGGTGCGTCCCTTAGGATTTTTCCGCCTCCGCACCCCTCTGCCCGCTGGTATTCCTCTTCGTCTTCCTCGCGAACGCGCCGCCGCCAGCACTGCCAAAAAGCAGCGTCGCCGCCGCACTTCTCCGTTGCGCCTCTACGTCACCGTCACTGTGACGCAAATCTCCCGCTACGGGTCCTCGTCAATCCAAGCCACTGTCCCCCGCCGCCTCTAGCGCTAGCGAGGGCTTCGAGGATCAGATGGCGGAAGAAGAACTCACCATTGCTGAACAAGAGATGGAGGAGGACGCTGCTGCTGCGGACCGCGGCGCATGGGCCGGCTCCTGGGTCTGCCAGGACGATCTGGACTGGCTCTACCGGACCAGACGCATCCCCGCCGGCGTCGCCGCTCGCCTCGCCTCCGCCGAGCTAGCTCCTTCACCCAATCCCGGGGAGTTCGTTGTGTTCCTGTCTCACTTTCAACGGGGCTTCGGACTGCCGGTGAGCGATTTCTTCCATGATTGGCTCAGTACCTACCATCTCCAGCCGCACCATCTTCCAGCCAATGCCATTACTTCTCTCTCTGCCTTCGCTTCTACGATCGAAGGCTACGCCGGATTATGGCCCACGAAGGAGCTGTGGATCCGGTTTTTCGCCCTTCGTCGCAACGTTATTCCCAATATTCACACTGATCCGGAGGACAAGCGGCTCACTCAGTTCGGAGCGGCCTCCATCTCACCCCGGAGGTTCTCTGTTTTCCCCCGAGTCACAGGGCTAGAATCCTGCAAAGGTTGGGCCCGGATGTTCTTTTACGTCCGGAACACGGGCACCGAAGATTTGATCCGGTTGCTCCCCTATACACCGGGTCCGCCGAACACGGATATGTGGGACGCTGTTCCCAGGAAACCTATGGCCCGGCCAACCAAGTGAACAAAAGGTTCGCGGAGCTGAAGGAGCTCGGGTTGCGCAACGAGGATGCAATGATCACTTTCGTCCGCAACCGAATCTCCCCTCTCTAGAAGCGCACCCACAAGGTGTGCCATATGAGCTACGGCCGCGATCCCAACCGGACTTCATCTTTCAAACTGAACAACACGGAGATTTTTCGCCAGGTTAAGGCTCTCTTCACCACTCACAAGGACTTCTCCTCTGACTGGACTTGGGGGATTGAGCATTTCTGCCGTGACCGGCTGCCTCCCGCGGTAATTTTCATGTTGCGAACTTCCCCCGGACTAATCACGTGTCTGTTATTGTTGCATTTTTGACTCGTTTGTTTACTCTTTTCCCTAGTTATTCCTTCAGCAGACGCTCGAGGACGGCATCGATCCGACCCTTAAGTGGGCACCGGACCAGGCGACTTCGGACGAGGAGGAGCCGGACCAAGAGATGTTCCTCCCCATGACCGACGCCACGAAACGACCCACGGGTAACTTCTCTTCTGCTAGAGATTGGCCCGATGATGAAGATTACTCAGATATCAAGATAATTGAACCCTTTGAGGCTGTCCCCCTTTCTTTTGGTCTTCCGCCATCAGCTCACCCCGGTGGTCATATCCACGAGGATCCTCCCCTCGCTACGGACGAGCCAGTTCCAGTGGCGTCGAAGAAAAAGCGCGGGGCTTCCTCAAGCTCTTCCTCCGGACCTTCCGAGCCCCTTAAAAGGCGAAAGAAGGCCCCAGCACGAAGGGCTCGGAAACCCAGGGCAGCCGAAACCTCGGATGCGTAAGTCCTTCTTTCTTCTGTAACTCGTTCTTCCTTACTTCATCGTAATTTTTTTCTGACGTTACTTGATTTCACAGGGCTCCGGTGGAGGTCCCTCAAAGTGGATCCAGTATCTCATCGCCTCTCCGGGCTAGCCCTTCACCCCGTCGTGACGACGAGTCACGCCCGCTGAGCCCTATTCCGGAGAGCTCTGCGGCCGCTCCGGGTCATCCTGGGGTGGGGGGAACTGGCCCAGCCAAAGCAACGGCACCCGCTACCTCGGCAACGCCACAACCAGTAGCCACTAAGGCTACCTTGACTCCAGCATCTGTTCTAGTACCAGCAGCCAAACCAGCACCAACTCCAACCTCGGCAGCAGCACCAACTCCGGCAGCGAAAACATCAGCGCCGGCACCAAGTCCAGCAACGAGAGTACCAGCGCCCAGTTCCTCTGCATCTTCTGAGTCCTCTCAACCTTGGCAAGGAAAAACCGCTGCTACGGCTTCTTCTTCCCAGCAAGCCGGGCAAGAAGATTCAAGACGCTGCCAAGCCTAGTGCTGCCGAGCCTGGGCAATGCACCCTTGAGTCCATGCTCTCCAAGAAGACATCAGCGGCAAAGGACGCGCCTGCCGAGCCAACCGAAGCCCAGCAGTTGGTTCTGCACACCAGCCCCGCCCTTGCCTTGGTGGAGAGGAAGGAAGCACATGCTAAGGGTTTGGTGACACCTCATATGCCCACAGGTGAACGGTACCCCCCGAGCCTGATGGAGTTTGTCATGAACTGGAACAAGGCCGAGGTAGTCCATGAATCTGATCAGGTGAATACCGCCGCCAAGGCCATTAACCTCGCTGGACGAATGATGCAGGTACGTCGTTTCTCCTTTGCAAATTGTAGATAATAACCATTGGTCCCCGAGCCTCCGGGGGAGTAACTTGTTACTCGGCTGGATGCTCTTCTATAGAACTAACGTAGCTCCATGATAACCTCGAATATGCATACACCGAAATCCGGGTTAAGTTCCATTTGGCCCGGATTTTAGTACACTTCGAACATGCACACACTTAGAGCCGGGTTAAGTTCCACTTGGCCCGGATTTTAGTACACTTCGAACATGCACACACCTAGAGCCAGGTTAAGTTCCACTTGGCCCAGATTTTAGTACACTTCGAACATGCACACACCTAGAGCCGGGTTAAGTTCCACTTGGCCCGGATTTTAGTACACTTCGAACATGCACACACCTAGAGCCGGGTTAAGTTCCACTTGGCCCGGATTTTTGTACACTTCGAACATGCACACACTTAGAGCCGGGTTAAGTTCCACTTGGCCCGGATTTTAGTATACTTCAAACATGCACTAGGCTGACTTAAGTTTCTGTATCTCTTTTAGGTGACCACCAACCGCCGAAGTGCTGAATTCCAGCGCTTGTTGGATACGCACAAAAATCTTCGCACTAAACAGGCTGCACTCGTCGCGGAGTACGAGAAAAGGGGTAAATTTCTTTCTTTAATGCTCCTTCATTTCCCTTCCACTTCGCTTTGCCGAACTAATCTGATTGTTCGATTTCCGCAGCTGGGGTGGAAGCTGAAAACAAAATCATGCGGAAGAACTTGGAGCATATCAAGGGTACGTCCTTCTTGCCTGTCTTTACCGTGATTTCCATCGGCTTTCCTCCTTGGCTCGGCAAACACTCATACCTCGGCTCTGCCGGGCCAACACACGATTTCAGCACTGCTTGAAGAAAGTGTGCATGTGCCTGACATGATGCTGCATTTTCTCGAACAAGTAGGACAACACCAAGCCGAGCTGAAGAAGAAAGATGATGAGCTCGCCCTCCTCCGGGCCAAAGATGATGACATAGCCAAGCTCAAAGCTGAAATGGCTAAGATGAAGGCGCAGCACCAAACCGAGCTGAAAAGGGTTGGCCAGGACTACACCGAAGAACGCGAGCGCCTCAAACTCCAAAGTGCTAAAGACCGTGAGCTTCTTAAGGAAGCCGAGGTCAAACTTGAGTCGGCAAATGCTGAGCTCGAGCAGCTTCGGAAGAGGCGTGATGCTTGCATCAAGGAGTTGACCCGGATTCACAGTCACATCTCACGTAACTTCTTTTTCTTTATCTGCCTTATTTCTCCAAGTTACTTCATATGCCTTGTTTTCTCAACTTTGTCCTTTGCCTTGTTTCCCAGGCCACTTTTCAGAGGGTACTGCCATTGCAAGTGCTGCTGTCGCCAATTTCCACCGAGAAAGGGGTACTCCGGTCGCCTGTGAGGGTGAGAGCATTCCCTTTGACATGGAGGACCTGTTGGTCAGCCTGTCGTCTCGCGTGGAAATCATCAAAAACTACGGCAGGGACCTCCTCGATGTTTCAGTCCGGGTCTTCAACTCCTTCTGGCCCGCCGATGATGCTCCGGGAAGAGTCACATAGCTCGCTGAAAGGCTTTCGGAGATCGAGACCTAGCTCGACCTCTGGCAAGAATCCACTGGACGTGCTGCAGCCGATACCGTCCTTCACCACATTTTCACGTGGTATGAAAAGATAGATCTCAGCCTCCTCACACGCCTGCGCACCGGATCCAAATGGACTGATGACCCGGAGTGGGTAGCTCGGTGCCAGGCTTGCGCCCACAGCCTCATCGAATATGCCCCCATTCATGAATGGACTGAGGGTCCGAGCTTCCTGGAAGCCGCAGGTGAAGAGGAAGTTGAGAACATTGAAGATGACTCGGGTGAAGACGAGGAGGACACTGCCTCAGATATCGAAGAGGGCGACGATGATGCCGAACTTCCTCCTGCTGCTCGCTAAGTAAAAACACTTGAAAATTCATGAGATCCCCGGTATGCCGGGTGGAATTGTATTCCAAACACATGTGATATTTTGCTACTGAGTACTTATGCCGGATTTAACTTGGGCGTAGTCCCAGAGTTTCTTTTTCTTGTTCGTTCAATCTTTTGGCTCGGATCGTGTCTACCTTGATTCGGTTTTACAACTTACGAATCTGAGCTTCAAAAATTGTCTTAACAGTACTGGGAAACTTTTAGACTTAGCACCAAAGTAAAACTGCATAATAACTTGAAAATAAACAGGGGCTAGTCCGAAACAAAAACGTCAGCTTGAATAAATTCTTTTCCTTAGTCGTTTTTCATGTGCTACGCAATTCCAAACTTGTTCTCTTGCTTGCCATGAAGCCAATTCTTGTTGGACAACAGCAAGTCGAAGAGTTGGGTTTTTGGTGCTCACACACTACTAATCCGAGTTAAGTAGAATACCTTACTCCAGCTTATGTGCAGAAAATAACAAACATTATTAAGGCAGTCCCCGAGTTACTGCTCGAGGTGCCAACATTTTATTGATAAGCTCATTGCCGACATACATACCGACATATGAGATGACTCGGATACATACACTTCTTAGCTAAGTGTAGAAGGGACGAAGTAGATCTACATTCCATGGTCGCTTAGATTCCTCTCCGGACCTGTCCGCCTTGTTCTTTTCCTGTGGCTTTGCATCTATAAGATAGTAAGAATCATTGTGCAATGCTTTGCTCACGATGAATGGCCCTTCCCATGGGGGGGATAGTTTATGCATTCCAGTAGTACGTTGTACCAACCGGAGCACCAGATCGCCTTCCCGGAAGACCCGGGGGCACACTTTCCGGCTATGATAGCGTCGGAGATTTTGCTGATATATGGCGGATCTGGACAGTGCCAGTTCTCACGCTTCTTCCAGCAGATCAACATCATTTTGCCGGGCTTCTTGCACTTCGGCTTCTGTGTATTGGGTGACCCTAGGTGAATCATGCTCTATGTCGGCTGGTAATACAGCTTCTGCCCCATATACCAGAAAGAACGGCGTATAGCCTGTTGATCGATTCGGAGTTGTTCTTAAACTCCATAGTACCGCTGGTAGTTCTTCTATCCAGCACCGTGCTGATCTTTGCAGCGGCTCAATGAGCCGGGGTTTTATCCCGGATAATACTAATCCGTTGGATCTTTCCACTTGCCCGTTCGATGCGGGGTGGGCTACCGAAGCTGTGTCAAGCCGGATCCTCTTATCCCGGCAGAAACGAGCAAATGCTCCTTCCGCAAAATTTGTTCCATTATCAGTTATGATACTGTGTGGATAACCGTACCTCAAGATGATATCTTTGAGAAACGTTACGGCCGTAGCTCCATCACATTTTCTTATAGGCTTCACCTCAATCCACTTCGTAAACTTGTCCACCGTTACCAGAATGTGGGTCATATTTCCCCTTGCTGGTTTGAACGGGCCAACCATATCCAAGCACCATACGGCAAATGGCCAAGTGATCGGGATGGTCTTGAGTTCCGACATTGGCATATGTGTCTTGGTAGCGTACCTCTGACAACCATTACATTTTCTCACCAAATCTTTTGCTTGCTCTAAGGCATTTGGCCAGTAGAATCCGTGCCGGAAAGCTTTTGCCACCAAGGCTCGGGATGAGGCGTGATGCCCGCATTCCCCCTGATGTATATCTCGGATGATTTCAAGCCCTTCCTCCGGGTCAACACACCGCTGGAGGACATTGGTCACACTTGAGGATCGTGTAGGCCTTTGCCCTCCTCTGTGTTTGCCTGGACAGCACCTCCTTAGTGGGTAACGTTCCATCCTTTAGGAATTGAAATATAGGCAGTGCCCAAGCCGGTATTGGCCGCATGGGGAACACGTCCTCGTCTATCTCCATCTGATCCACCGGCATAACTTCAACCGGACCAAGCTGAGCAGTCCCCGGGTCTTGCGAAGAAGTCCCCAGGCTTGCCGAAGCAGTCCCCGGGTTTTGCGCACCACTTCCCGTATCAACGTCCATGGGCACAGCTCCGGATTCTGTGTCCTCCGAGACGTAGATTAACTCGGATTCCGGGGATGGCCTGATGGATGGTTTCTTGAGGTGCTCTAATGCTACACCCGGTGGAATTGCTTGTTTGGTTGACCCGAGCTTCGACAGCATGTCGGCAGCCTCATTTTCCACCCGGGTACATGATGAAATTCGCATCCCTCAAAGTAACCAGAAATCTTCTGCACATGAAATTTGTACAACGCCATGTTTGGATCAAGGGCGTCCCACACTCCAGACACTTGCTGCACCACTAAATCCGAGTCGCCAAAGCTTATGATCCGACGTATACCAATTTCTTTTGCTACCTTGAGCCCATGCACAAGTGCTTCATACTCAGCGACATTACTTGATGCGGTGAAGTGGATCTGCAACACATATTTCAACTGGTCCTTCTTTGGCAACGTGAGTACAACTCCGGCACCTAGCCCGGTTTTGGTCTTTGATCTGTCAAAGTGCATCCGCCAATAGTTCGGATCAGGAAGCGGTGGTTCGTACTGTACCTTGGCCCAGTCCACGAAAAAGTCCGCCACAGCCTGAGATTTGATGGCTTCTCTCCGGTCATATTGCGGAGCATAAGGAGCTAGCTCAATTTCCCATTTTGCAATTCTGCCGCTTGCATCCTTGTTACTCATTATCTCGGATATGGGGGCCTCACATATGACCCGGATGGGATGCTCCTCAAAGTAGTGCTTCAGTTTCTTGGCGGCCATGTACACGCCATAAGCCACCTTTTGATAATGTGGGTAGTTCTGCTTTGAGGTTGACAACACTTCGCTCAAATAATACACCGGCCTTTGCACTGACTTACCTTCCTCATCGCGCTCCACCACTATCACTGCACTTACAACCCGGTTGGTTGCGGCTATATAGAGTAACATTGGCTCCTTTGATAGTGGTGAGGCTAGCACCGGTGTCGTGGCTAACATTTTCTTTAGATGGGCAAAGGCTTCATCGGCCTGCGGTGTCCAAATGAACTTATCCGACTTTTTCATGAGTTGGTAGAGAGGCAAAGCCTTTTCTCCCAACCGACATACGAACCGACTTAACGAGGCCAGGCAACCTGTGAACTTCTGGACATCGTTAAGACACTTCGGCAGTTCCATTCGCTCGATGGCCCGGATTTTAGTTGGATTAACCTCGATACCTCGGCTGGAGACGAGAAAACCGAGCAATTTTCCAGCCGGGACACCGAAGGTGCATTTTTCCGGGTTAAGTTTCATTCGGAACCTTCTTAGGTTCGCAAAAGTTTGCCTGATATCGTCAAGGAGCGTTTTTCTTTCCTTGGTCTTGATAACCACATCATCCACGTACACCTGTACATTTTGACCTATTTGGTCGTGCAAACATTTTTGCATACATCTCTGGTACGTTGCCCCTGCATTACGAAGACCAAGCCGCATGGTGCGATAGCAATAAGCCCCATACGGGGTAATAAACGCAGTCTTTATTTGATCATCCAGATTCAGAGGTATCTGGTGGAAACCAGAATAAGCATCAATGAATGACAACAGTTCACATCCAGCAGTTGAGTCTATGACCTGATCTATTCTTGGTAGTGAAAATGGGTCTTTTGGACACGCCTTGTTCAGGTTCGTGTAATCGATACACATTCGCCAAACCACTGCCACGTTCGGATCATCCTTCTTCTTTTCCACCAGCACCGGATTAGACAGCCAATCCGGGTAAAGCACTTCCATGATAAATCCTGCAGCTAGCAACCGAGCTATCTCATCCCCAATGACTTTCCTCCTATCTTCGGCGAAGCGGCGGAGAGGTTGCTTCACCGGCTTTGCTCCGGGTCTCACATTCAAAGAGTGCTCGGCCAGCTCCCTCGGAACACCTTGCAAGTCCTGTGTGGACCAAGCAAAAATGTCCCGATTCTCACGGAGGAAGCTGACGAGCTCGCTTTCCTATTTATCGCTTAGCCCGGCACCAATTGTTACGGTGCGCTCTGGGAACATGTCATCAACGGGAACCTTCTTGGTATCTTTCGTGGCTTGGAAGGAGACAGTTCCATGCGGGTTACTCAGCGCCGGCATATACTGCTGCGTGGACTGAGCCAATGTCGCCACCTCTTGAATTTTTCTTTTTTCCCGTGCGATCACAAGTGACTCAGCTAAGTTTGATCCGGCCGACGCACACTCCATCGAACGTCGGAAGTCCCCAGCAATTGTAATCACACCGTTTGGTCCGGGCAATTTCATCTTCAAGTAGCTGATATGACAACTTGCCATGAACTTGTTCAACGCTGGCCTTCCGAGTAACGCATGATACGCGCTTTCTAAGTTCACCACTTCGAACTCCAGATTTTCAGTTCGGCAATTGTCCCTCGTGCCGAACAAGACGTCGACCCGGACCTTGCCTATGGGCTCGCAAGAAATGCCGGGCACAATGCCATGGAAAGTTGTCCTCGTGGCCTGGAGCATGTTCTCCGAGATACCCAACTTGCGCATTGTGTCCGCATACATGATATTTATGCTACTGCCGTTGTCGATCAGTACCTTTGAGAATCTTACGTTAATGCTAGGTCCAATGAATGTAGGATCCAGCACCAACGCATACGAACCAGGGCTCGACATGAGCTTGGGATGATCCCTAATGCTCCAGGTGATTTCCTGATCGGACCAAGGCATGTACCTTGTCACTGCCGGCATTACCGCATTAACCTCCATATGCCTACGCTGCAAGCTTTTTCTACCAGTTTCCTCTGTGGTAAATACACAGTAGCTCTAGTGATGCTCCATGTATTCGTTTCTCTCCTCATTTCCGGGGTGCCTCTGATCCGGCTGATGCTGATTTTCTACCTGATGCACTGCATCCCTTCTTTCATTGTTATCATACCTCGGCGGAGGGGGAGGCAACATTAGCTGTTGCGTGTTCGCTCCGGATAGCAATTGCTGCCGGGGTAACTCCTGCCGAGGCTGATCATTCCGGGGTGCCTGAGCATTCCCCGAACCACCTTGCTCGATCTTGCGCATCCACTCGCATTGCCTCATCGTATGACCCGCTGGGTTGTTCAGATTTGGCGTGTGAAACTTACACGGCTGGTCCAACATCGACTCGTAAGTATACCTCGGACGGTCTTTCCTTTCTTGCCACTACTTCTTTTGCTCCGGTCTCCAAGTTTTCTTCCCATCGTTCCTTGGAGTCCATTGACCTCCAGTTTTCTGGCGCTGGCTACCCCCTGCTCCGGGTTGATCTTGATTCACAGCTGCAACTTGGTGCGAACCGTACCGGTGGTCCGGTCTATCATCTCTCCTTTTTCCTCTGTAATCATTCCTCCGGGATGATCCGGATCCATCCCTCTGATAGTACTCATCGCTTGACTCGTTTGGGGCGAGCCTCGGTTGGGTCGGGTCACCCAACGCATACGAATCTGCAATCCGGATCATTTCTGCCAACGCAGCCGGCATTTTGCGTTGCAACTTCATCCACAGTTCGCTTCCATATCTGCACCCCTGTGCAAACCATGCTATGGCCTATGATTCTATCACGCCCTCGCATGAATTTCTCACGGTACACCACCGGGTCAAGAACTCCCGGTCTGTCTCATTGGGTCTTTGCTTGCACATAGCTAGGGTCTGTGGCCTATTTGGCCTTTGATACGTACTCAAAAAATTGCTGATGAACATCTCCTCGAAATCTATCCAGCAGTTGATGCTTCCTGGTGGCAAATTGTTCAACCACACCCTTGTCGGGCCTTCCAACATCTGGGGTACATACCGTACAACCCATCTCAGGTTGCCTGTGGCAATTTTCACAGCCGTAGCATAGTTTATCAGCCAATCCTCTGGCTTGGTACTACCGTCATAGGTCTTGGTGCCCCTGGGCAGCAGAAAGTTCGGTACTGGTGGCTCTTTCATGATCCGTGGTCCAAAACATGCTGGACCCGGTGGACCTTGACATTCAATCTGTTCCGACCTATATAGTCGATCCAGTTTCAACCTTGCATCGTCCGGCATCAAATCCCTACTTCCCAATCTCGACCCTATCACATGATAGTCCGGTCTGGGATATCCCGCATTTGCCATCTCCGAATCACCGTCGTTATACCGGTTTTGCTCTTGCGGCGCACCTTTCTGTCCATACCTCGGCCGGCACTGTGCTCTTGCCTCGGCATGTTCCGCTGCTGCGGTTGTCTTGCCCCTGCTGAGTTTTGCTGCCCGGCATTGCCATTGGCAACGTTCCTTTGACCGGCATTGCCTTGGTCACGGTTACCTCGGCCAGCTTCGCCTCGGCTCACACTCCATCGATCATCATTTTTCTGCGCTTCTTTTTCTTTCCCTGCCCGTGTCGGGTCATATGGGACAATCTGTTTGTTCCGTCTGGCCGAGGTTACCACCTCCTCCCTCCTTGGACCACCATGAGGGGACGATGCGGCTCCAGCGGATTTCTTCGGGTTACCCATCGCTGAATGGACGATCCTGGAGGCCCTAGCTCTCTCCGGGTTTGCCCTGAGCAGTTCCTCGTTTTGCCTATTCGCAATCCGAACCAGCTCGTTAACCCGGTCTTGCTGCCTTTGCCGGGCTTCACCCGTCAGTCCCTCTAACTCTGACGCAGCTGCATCCGCTGCTCTGAGGTTCTTGGCCGGGGTACTATACATTGGCAGCCCCACGGAAAAACAGTTTTCTGATTCCTCGATTCCGGCGTCACCTTCTCTGTTCATCTCGCTCATGAGATTTCTCCCTTTAACTTTTACATTATCAACCTTGTTCGCCTTAGCGTACTCACGCAGCGTCATGTTCAACGACTACTGGGCCGTGGCTATTTTCTTTGCGCCCTCTAATATTTTCTGCCTAGTTTCTTCCAGCTCGGCCTGGGCACGAGCCGGATCTACCGCTGCTACTACAGGGTTTGCCAAGCTATCCATTGCCTCTCTCAGCACGTTCTCCGGCCTCTCTAGAGGAGGACCTCTACCTTTCCTCGGCGCCTTGGGCGTCACCTCCGGATCTGGCGCCGGATCTTTGCTGGCGCCCGCACCTGGCACTGTCATCATTACCTCTGCATGGTCCGGGGAACGAGCGATACGCTCCCCGCGAGCCACAGTGAGGGGCGGTTCGCCTGCTTCGACGACATGGCACGGATGAACGCCAGACACGTCCACCGCAATGTAGACCTTGTGCGCGCCGAGCTTGACGAAGATGCCATTGCGCGGGAGAGGGCGCATGCCGAAGCAGCCTGCGTTGTCGCTGATGAAGTCCCGTGCTCCAAAGCGCTGGACGAGCCCGGAGACGATGCGCTTGCCGGTGGCGATGAAGTTTCCCGTCCGGATTTCGACCCCTGCTAGCGCCGCATGCCTCACGGTGGGCGCCAACTGTCGTGGTGGTGTCACGGCAGATGCCATGTATAGGCTAAAGGTAGGGACTAATACATGCTAGGGGAATCCAGGGAGGGATAGTGAAGTGATTCTCCACACAAGTGCTTGTATTGATTTTCTTCCAAGGTTACAAGTGCTCCTAGAGCTGTATTGGCGAGAGGGGGAAGAAGGAGCTCTCTTACTCTCACCCACAGATCTCACCTGAAACCCTAGACCACAACAGAATCGTAGAGAGACCAACTGACCAACCCCTTCTACAGAAGCCCTAGCCCCCCTTTTATAGGGGAGGCTCGGTTTCTACCTAGGGCATACGTGGAGGCATATTCCTAAGAATATGCCTCCTCCCAAAGTGGTAAGCCGACCGGGGTGCTTTTTCCCCTGCGTCACACATGCTTTAGCTATGTGAGCCACTGCGGCGCCCTCGTCAGCTGACACGGGCGTCGTCACGCTTGTCGGCCACGCCCCGGTGGTCCTGTCCTTGCTCGCTTCGCTCAGGCAGTGCGTACCAGGGCTCCTTTTGACCAGCGAGATTCCTTCCTTCTCCTAGAAGCTTGCTGCGACCCGGATGATGGTTCATCCGGCCACACCCTTTCCTGCATACAGGTAAAACATACACTTCCGACTTACTGCTTAAGTCGGATGAGGCCTAGTTAGGCGAACGCCCCCAGGTCCGGATTACCCCGTGATTCGGCCTGCCTTGAGGTGACCCGGCCAGCACCTGCTTTGGCCTTGCCGAATCTCGGCTAACTCGGCCTTTATACCCCGGCGTGACCCTACCCGGGGGTATCCCCCAACACTGAACAAGCAAAGAGGACTAGGAAGGGGGTGTCCAAGAGGAAGGGCAAGGAGCCCAAGATCAACTACAGGACTTTGGATGCGGTCTCCTATTCCGCCATCCGTCACCGTGACTTGTTTGCTGAGCTGCCTCGTGATGATGAGCTGGGGGATACTCATTTTTGGTGTGCAGAAGAGAAGGCGATCTATGAAGACATATATGCCAGGCTGAACATTAGGCCTATGCACCCACTGGTACTTGCTGATGCTTTGGAGAAGGCGCATCTTGTGGATGCGATGTATGTGGCTGAGAGGATGGGGCTGCACCATCTCATGTCTCTCAAGTGCTCCTTTGACTCTGAGGTGGTGAAGCAGTTCTTCTCCACTTTGGTGATTTGTGGGGATGAGCGTCGCACTATGATGTGGATGACTCATGACAGGCCTATGACTGCTGATTTTCACGTGTTTGCTGAGGTTCTGGGGTACTCTTTCCGCAGCAGGGATAGAGCCAGTGGCCACCACATCATCACTCAGCTCAAGCCCAACAAAGATGCACCTCTCTCTCCTTGCACTGTGGACAATGACATTGTGGGCACTTTGGCTGGTCTTGCTCCCATCTATGCTGCCTTAGTGAGTCTCTTCCGTGACTCCATTACTCCGAGTGGGGGCAACAATGACAGTATCCGTGGTCACCTTGTTCAGCTACTTCAATTTTCTCATGAGGTTGCCTCTTGCGAGGACGAGTCCGTGCAGTATAGGCTAGATGTCATGGACTTCATTTACCATGAGTTGTGTGATGCTATGTTCAACCGTCTATCCATTCCCTATGCACCCTACATTATGATGCTCATTCGTCACCTGCTTCCTGCTGAGGAATTCCACATCGACTCGTGCACAAGGCCAAGAAGATCTACACCAAGGTTCGGAAGACCTCTCACCCCTCCTCTGCTCCTGAGGGTCTCATGAGGGATGCTCGTAGGCCCCCTGTGCCTCCCGTGGCCCGTGAGATCAAGCAGCTGAACTGGTTCCAGTGTAACATCCTCTGCATGGGCATGGACACGCGCAAGGGTCAGTACGAGGCATACAAGCAGCGTCATGAGTTGGCTCACTCCCAGCAGCTCATTCTCCACCACGTGTCCGGTGCTTTGGGTGCTCCTACGGCTCCTACACCTCCCACTCCATATGCTCGGTGGAACTCTTCCTCCGGGTTGAACTATGGTGAGCTGGAGCGTCACTTGTTCCCCTCTACGCCTGCTGCTGCTGATGAAGATAAGGAAGGTGACACTAAGGATCTTGAAGATGAGGATGAGGATGAGAATGAAGACGAGGAAGAGGACGAGGACGAGGACTACGAGTGATCCCATGGGGCGCTAGCATCGCTCTTCTCCCTTTTTTGGTGTCTCGATGCCAAAGGGGGAGAAGTAGTTCTATTAGGTTGTCCGTGGATTTGCATGGGTCGGGCATAAGCACTTGCACTTTTCTATTCGTCATTTTCTTGCTTATGCCCATTTAGCGTTGAACTTTAAATTCGTGATTTGTGGTTGTTTGAGACTCTTTGTGGTTGTCTGGATTATATGCCTATGGATTTCATATCATGGATTATGCGTATGGATCTATCTATTCATATCCTATTGTTGGAGGTTTATCACGGAAGGCGCGCTCATAATGGTTATCCGGTAATAATTGTGACTTATGTCAAGGATGCCTACTCTCTACTTTGGTGGTATGTTTTTATTGCTCATATGTCTATGGAATAGATTCACCTATTTGTGTGCATTTGTATTCCAATGCAAAACTCTATTATGCACACATTGAGGGGGAGTCTCTTTCATAGTTATCATTGTTTGTCTTGTGTCTTTCTCCTGCAAATCCTGGTATTGTCATCTAACACCAAAAAGGGGGAGATTGAAAGAACATTTCATGTTTTCCTATGTTTTGCGTGTTAGATAACAATACTGTGGAAATTATTCATGTGTGCTAAGTGTGCAGGAAGCTTTGAGGGGGGCCGGATAATCCGCCCCACCAAGGGCCGGATAATCCGGCCTACGTCATTGCTCAAAGAGAGCCAAGGTGCGTCGCTCGGTATCCGGTCGGATTTTCTCCCGGAAAATCCGAACTGGGCGGTTTTTCCTCCCCAGGCCGGATAATCCGGCTATCGCATGGGCCGGATAATCCGGCCACCAGTTTTCGAGCAAAAGGATCCAAGGTGCATCGCTCGGTATCCGGTCGGATTTTCTCCCAGAAAATCCGAACTGGGGCGGTTTTTCCTCCCCAGGCCGAATAATCCGGCCCTCGCATAGGATCGGGTAATCCGGCCCCCATAAGTTGATCAAGGGCAAGCTCGGCGCGATGCTCTAAGAGCGGGCGGATTATCTGGCGGATATTCCTAGTCTGGGGCGGTGTTTTATCCAGACCAGATAATCCGGCCCTCACTTGGGCCAGATAATCTGGCCCCCAAAGTGTGCAACAGCTGGTTTTTGAAGGGGGTATAAATACCCCTTCTTCCCTAATGTTTAGAACTCTTGATTCATTTGAAATTGCACAGACATTGTGCAAGAGCTCTCATTCTCGATCTCCCACTTCAACCACCCGAAGGTCTTGATCTTTGGTGGAATTGAAGGAGGAGAAGTTCATCATCATCATCATCAAGAATCAAGCGCTTCAACTCCTCTCCATTCACTTGGAGAAATCCCTGATCTAGTATTCTTGTCAATACCTAGATCTTGTTTATTGTATTTGATAACTTTGTTCTTGTGGCAGCTTGTTGTCATTTCAGGAGCCTCCAAGTTGTTGTGGAGTTGTTGCCCCGCTAGTTGTGTAAAGGCGTCGGTGCTCATCTCAAAGGGTACCTATAGTGGAAAGGTGGATCAGGCCTTTTGTGGCGAGATCCATCAGAGAACAGGGTGAGGCCTATTGTGGCGTGGTGGTCTTAGTACCGCCCACCCCTCCAACGCAGACGTACTTCCCTTAACAAGGAAGGAACTACGGTCAAACAAATCAAGTGTCTCCACGTGCTTCACTTCGGTTTACCCGTTCCTCTTCCACTCGCTCTTTACTCGCTAGTAGAAGGTTTGCATATAGGGAAATTCCACCTAATAGTTTATCTAGAGAATTTATCCTTTGTGTTAAGCCTAAAATTGAAAAAGTATTAAAAATTGGTGTAGCACCTATTCACGCCCCCTCTAGGTGCCCATACGATCCATTTCAGTATGTGTGTTAGAGAAACGCCTAGGCCGCTGGTCTAATCCATGCCGTCATGGTGGAAACCTGCAGCGTAACCATAATGATATCTATGAAGCATTCTTCTTATAAAAAAAGAGAGATAGCTACTGAGAAAAAGGAAAAAATAGATTTATGAAAAGAGGAAAGAGAGAAAAAAGCACCATTTTCCCATGGTAAATAAGAAGATTGCTGAGATACTCATTGTCTGCTTGCCTTGTCATTTTGATATGGGGATTCTTCCGTATCATCGGGCAAGGGGTACCCCGTTGGCGGTTCTCTATGATACGCACATATTTACGATGACAAGAACTTACCAGTAACTAAAGTTGATTAGCATGAGGAGCGGCCCTCGTACTCAAGGGACAAGGGATTTTCAGTTTATAGTCTGTCAAGCATATAACTCAGATTGGACCTCACTTTCACCTTAACCACATTAAAGATGCTTATGATAGGGGCAATGAGAGCTCAAAGCTAATGAGTACAATACTTTCAGCATTTGGAAACTTTTCAAACTATTCAAAACCTTTTTCTTTTACTTGTTGAGTCTCCATATATTCTTTGAGCACCTTCTCGAGAGCATGGTTGTCATTCTTTGTGTTTGTCTCATTACTTGATTATTTGTGCTATGACTTTGATGCTTGTATCTTTGACATCTTTACTTCTAGTCTTCACTTGGATTTCAGAGGTGCCTTGCATTCATAATCAAAGGCAAGCGAGATACCACTCTATCATACCTTGTTATGAGCATTGTAATGTTGCTTATGTTTATGCTTCATGCTACGTATTATGTTTGAGTTGGAATCTCTTTATAGCTTGCAATGACTATTAAGTAGACTCAGTAGCATACTCTTTATTATGAATTGACTAAGTAGTTGATCACATGCTGAGAATATATACATCATATGAAACAAATGTGTTCGTGAAAGTTCTTTTATCGCACTCAGTTTTCAACTAAATTGCTTGAGGACAAGAAATAATCTAAGCTTGGGGGAGTTGATATGTCCAAAACATATCTACTTTCCCGAACACTTTTGCTATTGTTTCTCCTCTAAACTTGTGTGATTTGGATGCAACTAACACGGACTAACACTGTTTTCAGCAGAATTGCCTTGGTGTCTACTTTTTGTGCAGAAAATCAACTATCAGGAAAAATCCCGGAAAATATGCCAAAAATCCTATTTCACCAGAAGACTCCTAGAGCCAGAATATGAGACGGAGGGGGCTGGGCCCAGGCCACACCACCTGGCCGAATGGGCAAGCCCAGGCCACGCCAGGGGGTGGTCTGGCCGCCCCAGACTCCCCCTCGGTCTCCCTCTTTTCCTATAAGTTGCCTTCTGACCTAAAAACTCAGGGGGTTCGACGTTTTTCCAGAAGGAGTTCCACTCCACCGCCACCACCAGATTCCACGAAACAACACCAGAAACTCCGTTCTGGCACCCTTCCGGGACAGGGAATTGGAGGGGATCATTGCCATCATCATCACCATCGCTTCTCCATCGACCATCCATGTTTCCCCCATCTATGAGTGAGTAATCCCCCGCTGTAGGCTATGTGGATGGTAGGGATTGGATGAGATCATTCATGTAATGTCATCGGATTGTTAGGGCATGGTGCCTAGTATATTTTATTAGTACTTTATGACTTTGTTGCAACTTGTTATGCTTAACGCTTGCCACTAGGGCCCGAGTGCCATGATTTTAGATCTAAACATGTTATTGATTCATTATGATAGTATTGTTTTTAGTCTTACCTGCAAGTTGTATACACACGTTGTTGTCTAGAACCAATGGCCCCGAAGTGACAGAAATCGGGATAACCGGAGGGAATGGCTTTGATGTGAGGATCACATGTGTTCACGGAGTGTTAATGCTTTGCTCCGGTGCTCTATTAAAAGGAGCACCTTAATTGCCAGTAGTTCCCTTGAGGCCCCGCTGTAAATGGGCTGGCAGGACAAAAGATGTTATGCAAGTTCTCATTGCTAGCACGTATGACTATATATGGGACACATGCCTAGGATTATCTAGTACTTGGATGCTTTATCTTATTTATCTGCAATTGCCCTATGTTCTGATTGCTATGTGAATTGTCTTGTCCATGCAACGCCCGTACATCCATCCCTATGCCTACCACACTTGAATCCTACTATTTACTACTGTTGTTACTATTGTCTTACCTTTACTACTGTTGTTACTTTGCTATTCCTACTACAAAACTGTTGCTACAGATAAACTGCTGTGAGCAAGATTGTTTCCAGGTGCAGCTGAATTGACAACTCAGTTGTTAAGGCTTATAAATATTCTTTGGCTCCCCTTGTGTCGAATCAATAAATTCGGTTTCACTTCCCTCGAAAATACTGCGATACACCCCCTATACTTTTGGGTCATCAAGGATGCCAAGGGTGTCCAATAGTGGTGAGGCGGGCTGAAGCAGATAGATCTCGGTGGAGTCTGTGAAGCAGATCTATGGAGGTTGTTGATGGGTCTGGCTTACTTGACAAGATGGATGGCGAAGGAGATCCGGTATAGTGCACAGTGTCATCGGTGAAGCGGATCTATTATGACCGATTATGGATTCGAGGCGATGCACAAGAGTGTCGGTGAAGCAGATCTGGTGTAGTAGACTGTTGAATCCGTGAAGCAGATCTAATGCAGCGCACATCGGCATACGTGAAGCAGGTCAGGTGTTGTGGATGAGGGAGTCGGCAAAACTAACACGATTGTATGGAAGAGGGTGTCAGCGAACTAGGTTCGGTAAGGTGGACGTCGGCTGATCTGGTAGACTGGTCAGGAGTATATGGTATCGAGGTATGGCATATAGGCCGGCGAAGTGCGGTGGTGCAGGAGCCGGAGGTGGGATAGGGGGTTTGGGGTGGCGTGTGGGCGGGCGAAGTGCGGCGGTGATGTTCCAGTGCGGTGGTGTAGGAGCTAGAGGTGAGATAGGGGTTGGGTGGCGTGTAGGCGGGTGAAGTGCGGTAGAGATGATTACGGGGCGGTGGTGCATGTGCTGGAGGTGAGAGGGGGTTGGCTGGCGTGTAGGCCGGCGAAGCGCTGCGAGGATGCTCTAGTGCGATGGCGCAGGAGTCGGAGGTAAGATAGGGGTTAGGGTTTTTTGGAGTGCTATGTGGGAAATGGCGTTGGTGGAAGGTGGACTACCCAGCTTCAGATCTGTGGGTACCCCCGGGGGGATTACGAACCATACCCATGCCCCGACATTAGTAGATAGCCATTGTTAGGGGTAGAAAAGGAATTTCGTATGCCTACAACTTGGGCGTGTGACCACTCGAAATATTTTGGTGGAGGTGAGGCGGGAGAATTTGCCGCTCTAGGATTTTGAATTTGGCTATACAGGTCAAACGATATAGAATAATAATAACCTATCCTAGGAGTAGCTATAGTCCAATGACTAGAAAAAATAGTTTACTGTAATGTCCTAGCCTTTCTAGGTATGGAGTATTTCCGGAGCCATTTCTGCAAAAATATGGTCTCTATCTTCATCTCAATTACGTACACACATGAAGGTAGTAACATGAAATAGTCTGTTTCCCACTATCAAATTTAGAGAAGCCACTAGAGATCAAGGCAAAAAATACTAGCGTGTTATTTAATTTAGCGTGGCTTTTCTCCAGATGATATGAAAGTTATAGCGAGCTAAGAGCATATCTAGTGTCTAGTGTATCTAGTAGTCTAAGCCAAATATAGACCACCATGAACCAAAAAATGCCTCCAGTAGCTTGTGTATCCGCTGGTCTAAAATTTAGACATCCTCCAAACTAGCTACTCGTTGTCCATATTTGGACAACCAAGCCACCATGTCTAAAGCAAAGTTGGTCGCTTGCGAGCTCGCTCCCGCGCCAAATCAGAGCTTTCGTTGTACTAATTTGCGGTGTATATTGACTATTTGTGTGCAGATGGACATATAGACTATCAAATTTAGACTATCTAGTAGAAAACTAAAGTCCTGTAAAAAGGAATCATTTTACACCATTATCTATGTGAAGATGTAGACTACCAAATTTAGATAAGCCACTAGAGATGCTCTAATAACATGCTATTTTACAAAACACTTTTTGTAAAAAAATTAAAACATAACAGGTATATCATGAATATAAAGGATTTCAGCATCTAATGAATTGCCTAGAGTAATACTTGTACATTCATAATCAATTCCGGTGCTATCCAAGTAAGAGGAGAACCAGCAGGGTTGAATCTAGGTACAGCGTTGGGTGCTGTAGGAGGAGGCAGCGGCTTGACGCGATCACTTAAGTTTAACAATCAAATTTTCATTGTACGTTTGCTTACTCGACACATTCATCATATGCTATCTTACTCCACACCCACCAACAAAATAATAGCATCCTATACTTGAAACAGTGCTAACGCTATGATGTTTTAGCACGATAGAGCAAGCTATTTAAAAATATAGCGCGCTATTTTTTCCATGCTAGAAATGCTCTAAGGATGGTCTGAGTGGTAAGTAACTTGGAGTAGTAATATGCATGCTGATGACCCACAAGTATAGGGGGTGTATCGCAGTATTTTCGATAAGTAAGAGTGTCGAATCCAACAAGGAGCAAAAGGTGTTGACGAGTGGTTTGGAGCAGGAATTCTCTGTAAATACTTACCAAAAGGATTTTTAGGGGTTTTTGATAATGCAAATAAATAAAGTGCGAGTAAATGAAAGACCATAATAATAATTTCAGGAAGTGGCCCAATCCTTTCTTTAGCAAAGGACAAGCCGGTTGTATTACTTAAGATGACCAAATGTTCTCGAGGACACATGGGAATATCGTCAAGTGCTTTCGCTTCATATAGTTCATTAATCTTCTTTAGCTGGATAAGTGTTGTGTGGGTGAACCTGGGCTAATGTACTGACCTTCCTAGACATAATGCATACTTGTGATTATACCCCTTGCAAGCATCCACAACTACAAGAAAGTAATTAAGATAAAAAACCTAACCACAGCCTTAAACTTTGAGATCCTACACTCCCTTGTGCAAACGTATCCTAACGGGGGTTCGGGTTTCTGTCACTCCGACAACCCCGCGATTAGTAGCCAAATACACAATGCATTCCCCTAGGCCCATAAAGGTGAAGTATCATATAGTCGATGTTCACATGACACCACTAGAAGAATAACACCACAAGTTAAATATCAAACCATCGAATCTTTCTCAACACAATTCCACTACTAACAACATGACTTCTCCCATATCCTCAAGAACTAAACGAACTACTCACGAGACATCATATGGATCAAGATCAGAGATGAAATAATGATAAGTAACAATCTGAACAGAAAAATAATTCAACGGTTCCACTCAATAGCATCAACTACAACAAGTAATCAATACCGAGAAAGTTAAGGTTGTTTTCACCTTTGTTAGAAGGCCACTACTCTTTTCCAAAGGTCCACGAGTCGAATCAGTAAGATTTCATCTTAAAGATTTCTCACCACAGTGGCGTGCTATTTCATTGTTTTGTTATCTAGCCGGGATATATTTTAGCTATCTAAATCATCAAACAAAGAAGCCAAGGACTGGTCAAAAGAGAGGAGGGACCTTTGAACTCCTATAGCAATCGATGTGGAAAAAGGAAACAGCCTCATCAATCCATTGATTCAAGTCGCAACCAGTAGTTGGGTTAGCTTCTATTCTGCAGAATGAATCAGTGCTCACTGCTAAGCAAATGGTTCACATGATGCTCCCCTTGTCTCACAGTTGCCTAATGTCTCAGAGTTCGTCCCTAAGAACTATGCAAGATTCAACCCAATTGTCACAGCGGTATGAACTGGTGATGATGGTGCAGGTGGAGATGATGGAGATGATGATGATGATCCCGATGAAGTCCATATTGAAGGTGGTGTTGATGGTGATGATCTACCCTCTCTGGGAAGGAATTTCCCCTGTAGATTTCTGCCTGCCGGAGAGCTCTTTCTCTCTCTACAGTTTTCTGCCCCACAGAGGCAGCAGAATCTTTTTGTGGTCGCTCCCCGAGTCTTAATGTTTCGGGAGGATTATATACGCCAAAGAACAGAGCCAAAGGTGGGCCAGGGTGGCCACACCACCTGGTGGCGCGGCCTAGGGTGGTGTGGGCCCCCTGTGGCCCATCTCCACTCCCCCTTTTGGCTTCCTTCGTCTTATGGAAAAATAGGATTTTCCATATATTTTCCAGGATTTTCTGATCTTTGCGAATTTGGCCTCCAAATAGTGCCTTTTCCATCAGAATTCTGTCTTCAGCGGTCCATCCTCCAAAAGTCATCAACCATGCAAAAACAGATGAAATAACATAAGTATCATCTCTTAATATGAAATATATCAATGAATAACATAAGTATCATCTCTTATGATATAGAATAGTGATGCAAAATGGACGTATCAACTCCCCCCAAGCTTAGACTTCGCTTGTCCCTAAAAACTGAGCTCAATAAACATGACCTCAGGTTTATGGAGCGAAGTGTCAATAAAAGAATCATCACATTCATCAATACACAAATCACAATAGAATACAACTCACTATTATATAACTTAACTTACAATAGGTAAAGGAAACACAATAAAGATACACAAAGTAAATCATAATTGGTAATGGCGAACTTTGTTCTTGGTCAAAGAACGGTTAACAATTTGTAGGTGTTGAAACATAATGGGGTCTTCAATGATAGCTTTCAAAGTAATATTCACTAAGATAAGAGCAGTGTGCAAAACAAAGAACATAAGAAACATGATTGAATAAATCATCATATGAATGAAAGAAATACAACAAGTCAAATACTTGCTTGAGATAGAAAGGAATAGGTTTACTAACTAAACTAAAAAGTAAAATATAGGCCCTTTGTAGAGGGAAGCAGGGATTTCAAGTTTCATAAAGAGCTTGGAAAAATTATGGTACTTATTAGCTTTCAGCTCTCATTGCCCCTATCATAAGCATCTTGAGGTGATTAAGGTTAAAGTGACACAAAAATGAGGATATGCTTGACAAGTTATAAGTTGAAAATCTCATGCCCCGTGCTTATGAGTACCAGACCTCATGCTACTAAAATTTAGTCACGAGTAAGTTCTTGTCATTGTCAATACATGTGTACCATGGAGAACCGCCAACGGGGTACCCCTTGCCCCATGATACAGGAGTTATCCCATATCAAAATGATAAGGCAACAGACAATGAGCATCTCAGCGATCTTTTTATTTGCTATTTGCATAGATTTTTATTAAGGATGCTTCATAGATTGCTCACTATGGTTATGCTACAAGTTTCCACCATGATTAGTCATGGCTTAGGCTAGCCTCCCATGTGTTTCTGTAACACACATACAAACTCCATGAGCTTACAAGCTCCCCTTTTATTTCACACCGCCGAGATCCATAAGCAAAAGAACATGATATCAACTAAATAAGTGCAATGTTGAAAGCGTTCCCCATGGTAACATGGTTCTGCTAATTCACAACTTATAAAGCGCAAGCATATATGCAACATAGATGGACACAATGGTTCAAGTTTATTAAGTGCGGGAAAGGAAAGTGTGCCATCAAGTTTGTGAGAGCTTTAATCACTAATTTTCACATAACAAGTTCAATTCAGAAGGTACATAAAACATGAATCTACTTGGAATAGCATTAATGCTAATAGGTAACTATGGTGGACACAAATGGCATAGGTTTTGGTTTAAGGATTGGATGCATGAGAAGCATTCCCACTCAGTGCAGGTCTTTGGCTAGCAAGGCTGGGTAGAAAGCATAAGAGTTGAAGGAAACAAACAAACATACAGGTGATAAAAAGAAACATGCAATCTTCCTTGGAAGCACAAAAGATCTTAACTAGAGAATACTAAGCTTATGAGCCAATCAAGAAAGAAAGAAAGATGATGAAATTATATTTCTTAAAAGTAGTTTTCTCTTTTTCATTCAATTCTCCAATAGTGTTGCTACTAACTAGAGCCAGGTTTGCCAAAACTAACTAAATTTACTTAATGATCCCAAAGTGATACCAATACTAACAACAAGATCAATCACATAACAGAAATTTGTAAACTAAAATAAGATATGAAAAAAGTAAATGATAGAACTTCTCATTAATATTCCATAATGGCAGTCACACCAAGGGATACATAGATAACTAACGAGAGGAGTGACACTTCCACAATGCAAACCATCCTATATGATAACTTCACCATTCATGATATGACTCTACTTAAAAAGGTAAAAGATCTGATATCGTGGCACTCCCCCAAGCTTGGAACAAACCAAGGGGTTGCCAAAACCTTATGACGAATTACTCCTTCGGTGGTGGTGGTGTTCTCTCAGTGATCTTTTCAATCAATTCCCTCAAATCCTCAATATCGAAGGTGAGAGTACGAATCAACTCCGAATTGTGCTCAATGCGGTTCATGATCATGTCGGGCTGTGAATCCCAGCTCTTGCGATTCTTTCCCCACTCTTCCTCCATGAAGTATTCTTTTCCTGCATGGTTAGAACGAGGTATATCCCAACTGGAGGGTAGTTTTTCCTTGGGCATGTTCTGGAATTGCTTCTCATGAATAAGGGTATGGAAGGGATTCTTTGTGCGTGGAGGAGGTGACCATGAAGCCAAGCAATGACGCGGAACCTTCCCTCCGGTGGACATCCATGCAATCCTTTTGAACTTGGTATGATTTTCCACCACTCCAATACTTGCAATGGCGGTGCTGGTGTGTGGATGCTGATCTTCCTTTGCCTCCTCTTCAACTTCACTCTAGATCTCCTCCTCCTGCTCAAGGTCTTGGAGATCATCTTCCGCAGGCTCCTTGCCCTTATCGTTGGGAGAGACCATTGTGCCTCTAACTTTGATAATAGTTCCTGACAGAAACAGATCAAAACAAAAACATGACGAGAACACAATATATGAACCTCGGGGGATCTGGGGGATTATATATTACGAAGTTTTACAACAAAAGGAAAGTACTGAGAGAAAACGGGTCAGAGACGGGCTCCGAGGTGACCACACCCCCTGGTGGCGTGGCCAGGTGGGCCCGCACAATAGGGTGGTGTGAGCCACCCGGGCTCCGCTTCCGTCCCTCTTTCGACTCATTGCTTTCCATGTTAGATAAAAAAAACTACAAAAATATAAATTGATAGATTTTCCGCGGACCTTTTCTTACCAGAACTGTTACCTATTCGAAGACGGACTCTACAGGTCTCTGAATTTGGTCTTTGATAAAAAAAATCCAGAGTCACCATTTGAATAGCATCAATATCTTCATTGTAAGGATCTCTAGAAATATAATGCTTGCGTCTTTGACCATTCACCACTTGTGTAGTGTTATCTTTTAAGGAAGAAATTTTTATCGCCCCTGAACGATACACCTCTCAATAACAAAATGTCCTTCCCATTTTGAGAGTAGTTTCCCTACAAAAAATCTGAGACAAGACCTATACAATAGAACCTTCTCACCAACATGGAACTCTCTCTTAAGAATTTTCCTGTAATGCCATCTTTTAAATTTTTCTTTGAATAGTCTAGCATTTTCATATGATTCACTCCTCCACTCGTCTAACGAACTTAAGTCAAATAATCTTTTCTCACCAGCAAGTTTGAAGTCTCTATTAAGTTATTTCACTGCCCAATAAGCTTGGTGTTCTAATTCTAAAGGCAGGTGGCAAGCTTTCCCATAAACCATTTTGTAAGGAGACATTCCCATAGGATTTTTATAAGCAGTTATATAAGCTCATAAAGCATCATTCACCTTTTAAGCCCAATTTTTTCTAGATCTATTAACAGTCTTTTGCAAGATGGATTTAATTTCTCTATTTGATAGTTCTACTTGCCCACTAGTTTGGGGATGATAAGCTGAAGCAATTCTATGATTAACATCATATTTAGAAAGGGTCTTTCTAAAGACACCATGAATGAAATGAGAACCTCCATCAGTCATAAGATACCTAGGCACTCCAAACCTAGGAAAGTTAATATCCTTAAGCATTTTTAAAGAGGTCTCACCATCAGCACTTTTCGTAGGTATGGCTTCTACCCACTTAGTAACATAGGCAATAGCAACAAGAATATGAGTATAACCTTTTGAAAGGGGAAAAGGACCCATAAAGTCAAATCCCCAACAATCAAATGGTTTAATAACAAGAGAGTAATTCATAGGCATTTCATTGCGTCTAGAAATATTACCAACTTGTTGACATTCATCACATGATAAGACAAATTTTCTTGCATCTTTAAAAAGGGTAGGCTAGTAAAATACTGATTGTAGAACCTTGTGTGCGGTTCTATCTCCCGCATGATGTCCTCCATAGGCACTACCATGACATTTCCGCAATATCTCCTTTTGTTCATATTCCGGAACACATCTTCGCATAATACCATCTACTCCCTCTTTATATAAGTGTGGGTCATCCCAAAAATAATGCCTCAAATCGTAAAAGAACTTCCTTCTTTGCTGGGCTATAAAAGTTGGAGGAAAATACTTGGAAACAATAAAGTAAGCATAATCAGCATACCAAGGACTCTCTCATGAGCTTACCCCTACTGCAACCAACTTTTCATTTGGGAAACTACCATTAACAGGCATAGGATCAAAAGAGATATTTTCCAATCGAGATAAATTATCAACAACAGGATTTTCAGCACCTTTCCTATCTACAATATGTAGGTCAAACTCTTGTAAAAGAAACACCCATCTAATAATCCTAGGCTTAGCATCTTTCTTCGTCATAAGGTACTTAATAGCATTATGATCAGTATGAATGGTAACTTTTGAATCAACAATATAAGGTCTAAACTTATCAAAAGCAAAGACAACAGCTAAAAACTCTTTTTCAGTAGTAGCACAATTCTTTTGAGCAGCGTCAAGAGTCTTACTAGCATAATGGATAACATTTAACTTTTTATCTATTCGTTGCCCAAGAACAGCACCTACAGCAAAATCACTAGCATCGGACATGATTTCAAAGGGTAAATTCCAATCAGGCGGTTGGACAATAGGAGTGGTAGTTAAAGCTTTCTTTAGAGTTTCAAAAGCTTCCTTACAATCATCATCAAAAACAAAGGGTGCATCTTTTTGGAGAAGATTAGTAAGGGGTTTTGATATCTTGGAGAAATCTTTAATAAATCTTCTATAGAAACCGACATGACCTAGGATACTACGAATACCTTTGACGTCTTTAGGACATGGAATTTTCTCAATTGCTGCAACTTTAGCTCTATCAACTCCAATGCCTCTTTTGGAAATTTTATGCCCAAGGACAATTCTCATTGACCATGAAGTGGCATTTCTCCCAATTAAGAACAAGATTAGTTTCTTCACATCTCCGCAAAACTTTATCAAGGTTGTGCAGACAATTATCAAAAGAAGTTCCATAGATGGAAAAATCGTCCATGAATACTTCCACAATTTCCTCACAAAAACCATGAAAGATAGCAGACATGCATCTTTGAAACGTAGCAGGAGCATTAAACAAACCAAAAGGCATACGCCTATAAGCATAGGTTCCATAAGGGCACGTAAAAGTAGTTTTCTCTTGATCTTGTTGTTTAACAGCAATTTGAGAGAACCCAGAGCATCCATCAAGAAAGCAAAAAATGGGTCTTTTTAGACAACTTTTCCAACATTTGATCAATAAAAGGTAGTGGGTAATGATCTTTCTTAGTAACTTTGTTAACCTTTCTAAAGTCAATGCACATCCTATAACCTACTACTATTCTTTGGTGGATAAGCTCATTATTCTCATTAGGCACAATAGTAATTCCCCCTTTCTTAGGGACACAATGAATAGGACTAACCCATTCACTATCAACAATAGGATAAATAATACCAGCATCAAGGAGTTTTAATACCACGTTTCTTACCACTTCCTTCATCTTAGGATGTAAACAACGTTGATGTTCTACCACTAGTTTTGCATTGGGTTCTATATTGATAGCATGCTGACATATAGTAGGAAGGGTATAGCCCATAGCTCCTCGGTGTTTCTTCAATAATTCCAATAATCTTTCCTCTTCCTTCCCTGAAATTTTAGAACTAATAATAACATGATATATTTTCTTATCATCAATGTAAGCATATTTAAGATCGTCAGGTAAATGTTTCAGATCGAAAACTGGGTCCTTTTTAGGTGGCAATGTGGTACCCCAAATCTTCCACAGGCAAGTTATGCTTAAGCATCTTAGGTTGACGACGGAGAATCTCGTCAATCTCATTTCTTTCTTCCATGAAGATCTCACTTTCGTGGTCTTCCATAAATTACTGCAAAGCATTGTTAGGAGCAAGAGAAATAGAAGCAAGTTTTTCAACTCTAAAATCCTCA
The DNA here is from genome assembly GCA_910589775.1 of Avena eriantha. Classification (NCBI taxonomy): domain Eukaryota; kingdom Viridiplantae; phylum Streptophyta; class Magnoliopsida; order Poales; family Poaceae; genus Avena; species Avena eriantha. The sequence goes on from OU342743.1 coordinate 274,934,998, forward strand.
TTAGGAGTTTCATTTTCATAAGGAACTTTAGCAAATTTTGAAAAATTAAACTCGTAAGATTCCCCATCAAATTTAGTTAAAATTTTCTCCCTTTTACAGTCTATGATGGCTCCACACGTGTTCAAGAAAGGTCTACCAAAAATGATAGGATAGGTTTTACTAGCAGCTGAACCAAGTACTAGAAAATCAGCAGGATATTTAATCTTACCACAAAGAACTTCCACATCCCTTACAATACCAATTGGAGAGATGGTCTCTCTATTTGCAAGGTGAATAACCACATCTATTTCTTCTAGTTCGCATGGATTAATTTCGTGCATAATTTCTTTGTAAAGCTCATAAGGAATAGCACTTGGACTTGCACCAATATCATATAAACCATAATAGCAATGATCACCAATTCTAACATAAAGCCCATGGACACTAGCTTTTCTAGTTCTATTAGGATGTGAGACAATATTAGAAGCATCCACACAGAAGACAATGTGTCCATTCTCTACACTTTTAGTGACAATGTCTTTCACAATTGCTACTACAGGTTCAATGTTTATTTGTTCATAAGGCTTTACAGCTCTCTTTGTACTTTTATTAATTACACTAGTTATCATAGAGTGCTCTTTTATCTTATTTGAGAAAGGTATTTTCTTGATATAAGGTTCAGGTAAGATACGATCAATAGTACAAACTTCAGTATTTCTAGCATGAACACAATCAACAATATCTTTATATGGTGCATGATACTTGTTCCATTCTTTTTTTTGGAATTTCAATATATGAGGCAAAAGCCTTAAAACAATTTGCAATAACTTGAGAGTCTAGACCATAAGCATTACTAATATTATGAAAGCCATTAGTTCCCATAAAAGGTTTAATGCATTCATAATCATAATTTATACCTGACTTTCTTCCTTTATCATTCTCCCATGCTTCAGCATTGTCTTGAATACGGTCTAGAAGATCCCATTTAGCTTCTTCTTCCATGCGTGTAAATGATGCAGCACAAGAAGCATCCAATAGATCCTTATCATGAAGAGAAGGTCTTGCAAAAACGTTATTGCTAATAATATTGTTAGGGAGCTCATGAATAGGACATTTGAGCATTAGTAACTTCAATCTCCCCAAGCTTGAGTTGTACTCTCTCCATCACGAGGGCAAAAGTTGTATATTTGATTCCGATCTTTATGAATCTCACTAGGAGGATAAAATTTTGAATAATTGAGAGGTACAATTTCCTCCCATTCAAGAGCTTGACCATTCTTCAGCAGCTTGTACCATTCCTCAGTCTTCCTTTTAGTGATAATGAGAATAACTTCTTATTGGCTTCATCTGTTGTAATACCTGCACACTTGAACAACCCGCATAATTCGTGTATAAAGACCAAATGATCAACGGGATGGACAGTTCCATCTCCAAAATAGTAGTTATCCATAAGACAATCAACAATTCCTGTAGGTATCTTAAAAGTATCATTTTCAGTAGGTGGTGGTTCATCTACTACCTTAGAAGTGGTAGTAGCATTACAAAATAAGAAACTAAGTGAATTATCCATATTGAAATAAAGTAACTAGCAGAAATAAACAATACTCACTGTAGAAGTTTCCTTTACCAGTTCCACTCTCCAATAGCGCTTCACTCCCCGACAATGGCGCCAGAGAATATTCTTGATGACCCACAAGTATAGGGGGTGTATCGTAGTATTTTCGATAAGTAAGAGTGTCGAACCCAACGAGGAGTAGAAGGTGTTGACGAGTGGTTTGGAGCAGGAATTCTATGTAAATACTTAGCAAACAGATTTTTAGGGTTTTTTGATAATGCAAATGAATAAAGTGTGAGTAAATGAAAAACAATAATAATAATTGCAGCAAGTCGCCCAATCCTTTCTTTAGCAAAGGACAAGTCAGTTGTATTACTTAAGATGTCCAAACGTTCTCGAGGACACATGGGAATATCGTCAAGTGCTTTCACTTCATATAGTTGATTAATCTTATTTAGTTGGATAAGTGTTGTGTGGGTGAACCTGTGCTAATGTACTGACCTTCCTAGGACTAATACATACTTGTGATTATGCCCCTTGCAAGCATCCGCAACTGCAAGAAATTAATTAAGATAAAAACCTAACCACAGCCTTAAACTTTGATATCCTACACTCCCTTGTGCAAAGGATTCATAATGGGGGTTCAGGTTTCTGTCACCCCGGCAACACCGTGATTAGTAGCCAAATACACAATGCATTCCCCTAGTCCCATAAAGGTGAAGTATCATGTAGTCGACGTTCACATGACACCACTAGAATAATAACACCACAACTTAAATATCAAACTATTGAATCTTTCTCAACACAATTCCACTACTAACAACATGACTTCTCCCATGCCCTCAAGAAATAAATGAACTACTCACAAGACCTCATATGGATCAATATCAGAGATGAAATAATGATAAGTAACAATCTGAACATAACAATAATTCAACGGTTCCATTCAATAGCATCAACTACAATAAGTAATCAATACCGAGAAAGTTCCCCTAGGAACTATGCAAGATTCAACTCAATTGTTACAGCGGAATGAAGTGGTGATGATGGTGCTGGTGGAGATGATGATGGAGATGATGATGATGATGATCTCGATGAAGTCTAGCTTGATGGTGGTGTTGATGGTGACGATCTCCCCTCTCCGGGAAGGAATTTCCTCGGCAGATTTCTCCCTGCCGGAGAGCTCTTTCTCTCACTGTAGTTTTCCACCCCACAGAGGCGGCGGAATCTTTCTGTGGTCGCTCCCCGAGTGTTAGGGTTTCGGGAGGATTATATACGCCAAAGAGCAGAGCCAGAGGTGGGCCAGGGTGTCCACACCACCTTGTGGCGCGACTTAGGGTGGCCCACCCAGGGGATGGTGTGGGCCTCCTATGGCCCATCTCCGCTCCCCCTTCTGGCGTCCTTCGTATTCTGGAAAAATAGGATTTTCCATATATTTTCCAGGATTTTCTGATCTTCGCGAATTTTGCCTCCAAACAGTGCCTTTTCCATCAGAATCATGTCTTCAGCGTCCATCCTCCAAAAGTCATCAACCATGCAAAAAAAATGAAATAACATAAGTATCATCTCTTAATATGAAATATATCAATGAATAACAGTAAATATGATATAGAATAGTGATGCAAAATGGACGTATCACATACATTGTGCTAAAGACTATCAAAAGTACTCCCTCTGTCCAAAAATAACTGAGTTTGCTTTGTCTAGATTCGAATGTATTTAGACGCATTTTAGTGTATAAATACATTCGAATCTATACAAACCCAAGCCAGTTATTTATGGACGGAGGGAGTAGTATCTTTTTGATGCTAAAATGGAAAATAAGGTCCAACAGCTGGCAATGTTGGGATTCAAGGATTTTGATCCAACCCTCAATATTCAAATTTATTCGTACATTGTATATAACTAGTAAATTACACGTGCTCTGCACATGAGAATCAGATAATAGACGTCTTACATATCATCACTATATAAAATTATAATAGGTAAAGCAGAAAAATATAAATTTGAGCAACATCTATAAAGTATGGGTATATATTTGGTTCTTGTACTTTGTATATAATATAGAAGTCAACGATTATTAGCTATCTAAAACTTGAAAATTTTGGTTGCATGGTCTAGAGAAACGAGGGAGAAGATTCTAGAATGATGGAAAAGTGTGTTTTGATTTTTGTGCATAGCATTCATTGTGATGAAGACTATCAATAGAATCTTCTAGATGCCAGAATGGAAAAGAAGATCCAACTGCTAGAAATGTTGGGATTCGCGAATCTTGATCCAACAGTCAATATTCAAATTTATTCGTACACTATAGTGGTAAGATAAGATAAGAAATAACTAGTGAGTTGCAAGTGCCTTGCACTTGAGAATCAGATCATAGAAGTATGACATATCATTTTTTATATAAAATTATAGTAGGTGAAACTCGAAAAATATTTATATTTTGTGCCACGTTCATAAAGTATCGCATGTGTTTGATTCTTTTATTTTTTGTATAATCTAGAAATCAACCTATAGCTACCTCAATAATCCATGTCTGTGATCCGTAAATAAATTCTATTCTACAGGAGTATGTGCGCGGGGCCAGGGGGAACTGCATTCCCTTTCGTCTCTAGAACCGCTCATGCATGCATCTCCTGATCTTCCTAGCAGTTCCTTTCTTCTTGATCCCATTCCTTTTTTGTCACCTGGCCGGACCTCTGCAAAACAAAAGAAGGCGCCAATCACCGTCCATGGCGGCGCCATTCAACATGATGTACTACTTCCTGGACCCTGGTCACACCACACTATAGGTGGCGTATACCAACAGAGCGTCGGTGGTGAAAGATTACATCGAGAAAATCCAAAAGCTCCTGGAGGAAACGGACGACAAGATTGTTGGCCTCGACGTCGAGTACACCAACGAGCAATCATTGACACAGAAGGTTGTTGTTGTCCAGCTATGTGTGGGCATGGATTGCCTGGTCTACCAGATCTGCTAGGCCAACCAGCCATGCTCCAAGCTAGAAGAGTTCCTCGCCAACCCTAAAATTTCCTTTGTATCCATCAACATCGGCAACGACGGTATCAGGTAGGTATTCTCTAGTGCTAGTGACGAACTTTGTGGACATCCACAAGAGGTGGAAGCCTGCCAGCTCCATGAATGAGAAGGATTCTTTGGCTGACTACGCGGTGGCCCTCATAGACATTCGTTACAAAGTCATGAAGAAGAAGAAGAATGTGCAACATGCCCCTGACCGAAGAGCAGATCCAGTATGAAAGCCTCGACGCCTAAGCGACCTATGAGGTATAGATGCGGATAGTGAACTTCGAGAGGGGTCAACAAACTCTCGAAATGTTCAACAAAAAAAGAACTAAGGAAGAAGGGCAAGCGCAAGCGCAAGCAAACAAAAGAAGAAGAATAAGACGAAGACTCAGAATGGCACACCATGTGACCTACGAGTATATCTTTGTGTTTTGGTATATCCTTGCTTGATACTACTGCTCGTAGAAGTTAATGCATGTATATACTGTAGGCATGCAAGGGGTAGAGGCAAGAATTAATGCAAGGAATCGCAATTGTTTCTTTTATTTTCACTACAGAGTGATAGTATGAGTAGGCATCATAGCACGCCAACAGCCCACCCCACCCCCACCCCACCTTAATGAATTGTCTTGTCAATCAATAGCCATGACAGATTATAAGTTTATAGTGGTAGAGACTTTCTTTGAGTATTCCATTTACACTGCTGAAGGGCGGAGTACTGCTGAAAAATAGAGGGTGAATGCGCACCTGAAAAGAAGAAACTCACCTCCTGGTATGAAAAGAATAAACTCACCTCCTGGTATACAAAATCCACCATTCCTGGTATGCAAACAATCTTTATGCAATTAAAACAATTAAGCAGCTTACATCACCACCAAAACTCGACGCAAAAGAAGAAACTCAGCTCCTTCGACGTAGCAGGACCGACTAGGTAATGCGGCGGCGCTACGAAGTAAGATGTAAGGTCCTGAAACATGACATCGCCCGGTTTAGTGCAGCTCGACGCATCGAGCTCCACTATCACGGTGATGGTCGTCCTCCTTCCGTATGTCTAGGAGAGCAGTGGTGGGCATTCCACCCATAACCTCACCCTGTACACCAGCAAGTCGCACATCGTGGACCTAACACAGACCACAGACATGAGGGGGCGTGCTTACCGTGCCAATCGTCAGGAGAACATGGCATTGTCCTGCTCCCTGTCAAGGATGAGCCACGGGGACACCTTGCCAGGCATCAGCACCAGCTCCTGGAATGCGTTGGTGGTGGCATACTGGATCTTGTGCACTTAGATCGAGTGGACCGCTTCGAGGTGGGCGACGAGCGCTAGCGGCGGGGCAGCAAAGTCGCAGCCGGTCTTCGTGCAAGTGCAAGGAGCATACCGGCACGTGATTTCATGCTCGTGGAGTTTGTAGTAGGGCAGCAGACTACTGCAGCCTTTGTGGGCGCACTTGCCATTGATGCTGATAGGACAGCGTCCATGGCGGGCTTGTGGGTGAATCTGCTGTTAGGGTGCTCGCACTTCTGGCAGGAGGTGATCTTGTGGATGCAGTGGTGACAGACTAGATGAATATCCACGCACTGTAGTAATGAAAGTTCAAAAAATAAAATAGTTGCATGGACGAACTGACAAAAGAAAAATCAATGGATTGTGAGGGGAAATGGAGAGACCTTGTAGACCCGCCGGGGTTTGAGGGGCTAGGAGCAGGATGAATAGTTGAGAATGGTGGCTTCCATCTTCAGAGTGACTGTCCTAAGCATTGAGATTTGGGTGGGGGAAATGAGGACTCTCTGATCTGGAATCGAGCCGTTCCCTTCTTTTATATACCACCGCTAATAATCAATGAAGCTCCACCTAACTCCACCTTTCCTTTCTGTACTAGGGTCCTTTTTGTATATTTTGAGGCCTTATTATCTACAAATTCATTGTTTAGTTGGCCAAGATTAGCGGCCTGTTTGTATTTGTGCACCATCCTTTTATTAGTAAGTTGCACGTGCCTTGCACATGAGACTCACATAATAATAAAGTATGACATATCATCACTATATAAAAAATTATGCTCTGTAATAGGTAAAGCTCAAAAAAATATGAAAGTGCCACATCTACAAAGTAACAGTGTATATTTGGTTCTTCTACTTTATATCGTGTAGAAATAAACATTTATTAGCTACCTAATGCTTGTAAATTTTTGGAGGTGATTCTAGAATAATCGAGAAGTGTGTTTTAAGGTTTGCGCATAATCATGCTGATAAACACTATCAATAGAATCTTCTAGATCCTAGACTGGAAAAGAAGATCCAACGGTTGGAAATGTTGGGATTTGCGACTCTTGATCCAACGTTGAATATTCAACTTTATGCGTACATTTTATTACTGTGAGATCCAGGCACATGGCTTAATAGGATTGATAGGATACCCATATCAACAAGTTGCAACTTCTTTTCCGAAAGCTCATTCGAAAAGAACTCTAAGGTTAAGCGTGCTTGGCCTAGAGAAATTCTAGGATGGGTGACCGACCAGGAAGTGGGTAACCGGGTGCGCACGAGTGAGGACAAAGTGCGCAGAAAAGACTAGTGTTGGTCTGTGGGGCCAGTCTAGATATCCTATTAAGCTGCCAGGAGTGACACCCTCCGGGCCCAGGAGTGGACGGGGTGTTACAATTACAGTAAGATTTGATGCAGCTCCATAGCTAAAAACTAAATGTTCGTGTGATGTTCTATGTGATCTTATTCGAGAATAAAAATCAAATATGAGGATTGGGAGATAAATTTTTGGATCATGTTAGATTTTATCTCGTAGAAAAAACATGGCTCACACGATGGGGGTCTGCTTTCTCTCTACCGCTAGGCTTCATACTCCCTCCATCCCAAAATAAGTGACTTGCATTTGTCTAGATTCGGATGTATCTCACCCTAAAACAAGTCTAGATACATATGAATCTAGACAAATCCAAGTCACTTATTTTGGGATGGAGTGAGTATGTAGTAGAACCACCAGACTAGTAATCTCTGAACTATAGCGAAGCTTTCTAAGTGGGGATAGGTAGAGAAGAGAGGGAAGAGCAGGGATCTATGATGATTTTCCTTCAATTTCGGCAGCGAGGACATAATTATAGTGATTGTAAGGACGAATAGTGATGAATTTTGTGTGCATAGACATTGCAAGAAGTTAAATTTTTAAAACCCGATGGTGGTTTTTAGATATTCAAATCTTGGGTACCCTAAATGATTCTGGAACCTATAACGCACTCGTCGTGCAAATTCGATATATATAATTTGGTAGATCAACGTGAAGTAGTTCCAATCGGAGAAAATAGCTACTAGACAGATTGGAAATTCATGTTATTACTTGAAAATAGCCCATAAACATGGTCTGCTATGTGCAAATAATTGGGTATTACCATTCTGGGCCATATTCTTCATGTACTAACTTAACAAATAAACATTGTCTATCAATTACAAAATTGAAAACTATTTTTTGTTCATGAAAGTTGGAAACTACAATTGTAAACACATTCTCCCATACCAACATGCGCTCATCTACTAAATATGGGCACACTATTCCTCTACTGCAATGTAGATATAGCCATGATGTACCCTAGTCATTTGATTTGAAAGATAAGCATCTTCACAACATGGTAGACCATACTGTGAAGGAAGATTTTCGAAAGTAATCATAACTCATACTTATCAGAACTAGTACGCTCAAGAGGACGTGATGCACAAGTTATATATTGTTCAGATTTTTCTTGAAAAAATCATAACTAGTTCAAGCTTTTCAGTTGTTGTGTAATTCTTTGAAAGAACTTGATGGTTTCAAACCTCTAGTTGTTTTTTATGGATTGACTACTCTAGTACCTTAAAGCGATTTTATGTGAAATTAGAGAGCTAGCAACCTATCATGCAGTCATAGTTAAAATTTGATCTAATTTTGATAAATCAACAAGAAGTACTTTAAGTGGTTGAAATTAGCTAGAAAAGTCAAAAATTCATGTAATTGGAGAATTTCCCATAATACATGGTCCGCTTTTGTGTAGAAATGGAAGGCTAGTAGCTAGCTTTATGATCCTTAATTATTTGTCATGTACTTTGCTAAATAATCTACAAAACATTGTTTACCATACCATGCCCAGATGCGCATTTACCGAATATGGGCATTATTTCCACAATGTTGCCATTGCCAAATCTGACGTAAAGGTAAATGTGGCTTTGGTATAAAATATAGCAGGATCTCCACAATATACTGGTTCCAAATATTTATAACATGGATCCCACCATCTAGCTAAAACAACACATGAAGCAAATATGTAACTACCCTTATATTGTAGGGAACTAGTTCCAAAAGCCAAAAAGAAAATTTCGCATCAGAGCAACTACTTGCTCCGGTTCCTAGTTTTCTCTCATTTGAAACCACCTCTGTAGTGTAGGGAACTAGTTCCAAAAGACAAAAAGAAAATATGGAACTACTTTTGGCTACACATTGTGGGTGCCCACATAAGCATGGAAATTTGTTTTGAGGGTCTATTTGGTTTATGCCCATACTAGCCATGCCAAATCAAGGGCGCGCCAATAAATTAGCGAAGGATTGCCTAGCCCCTATTTTGCCCGTGCCTGGGTGCAGAATCTAGCGTAGCCACCAAAATTTTGGCATGGCACCCAGAATTTGGTTTCAATCCAAACACCAACCTATGCTACCAGTCCACGCCAAAATTTTGGTCTGGCACACGCCGACCACAATGAAAACAACCCTTGAAACCTAGGCATGTTCGTACATGGTATGCCATATTGAGAACAAATATTCTCATGAGTTATCCAAACTAAAGCTTGCCATTATTTTGCATGCTAGGTGGGGATTCGCGCAAGAGGATATCCTGCACAAGTACTATAGTTTTTTTGTTATTTTTTTAAACTCACCGGAATTTGTTAGCCAAGATGTAAATTATTTGCAAGTTGAATCTTTCAAACATCCTAGTGTTTGTCGATATTGTATTGATTAACTTGGGTCCCTTAAAATGATTTTGTGGATCCAGCTGAACATTTGAGGGTAGTCCAAAAGGCCAATTTTTCATTTCATAATGTTTTTTTATTTATAGTATATGGGCTATTTAGAAATCATAAGGTGGTCCATTCACCGCCCTAGCCACCATTTGGATCCGCCACTTTGTAGGCAAAGCTTAGGAGCGAGCAGCCTATCATAAGATCATAGTTCAAGTTTGACATAATTTTGGTAAATCGATAGAGGGAGTTAAGTGGCAAAATTAGTTAGCTCGTAAATTCATGTAACTTTAGAATTTCTCATAAAATTGTGTGCACTATGTGTGAAAAAATGGGGTTGTCAAATGGGACTTATTCCACGTGTGCTTGCTTACAAAAACAGTTACTTGGAAAATTGTAACTGATTTTTCTAGTCATAAAAGTTGGAAAGTTTGGCTGGACCACCACGGCCCCACCTTTCTCTGCACTATTGCGGCTACATGGTTGTACTCCATTACGCGGAAGCTTATAAGGGAAGGAAGAGGTGATTGTTGTGATACTTATGACCTAAACAAGTGCATGGCATAGATGCATGTGTGGAGCATAGAAGCCAATGCCACATTGAGGAGGAGAGAGGGAGGATGATTCTCCTTCATCCAGGAGCCTTTTCTCTCATGAAAGGTAGCGACAAGACATAATTTTGGGTGGAGGAGACTTTTTTAAACAAGGTAAAATATTTTCGAAGGAAGGAGCCCTTGCTCGCCTTGCCAGCAGTACGAGATCGACTAGGCACCAAAAGCTGAGTATTAATAATACAAACAGGATTAATACTTGAGTACTACTAGCACTAGTTGCTATAAGGGCATCCATTATGTGCAAAAAACCATGCCTTAAGTCCTATGTGGCAATGTTTGTAGTCTACCTTGTACATAGTGGAAGAAATAAGAGTTGTCCATAAGCTTGTAGGTGACCTTAAGCTTATGGGTTATCCACAAGCAATAGAAAATAATTTACTCTGTCTTCCCTCTCATGCATGAGTAAGTAGGATGAGACATGTGGGTCTTAGCTTATAGCTAAAGTTCACCTTATACATAGTGGAATATTTTAGAAGAGAGGTGGGTCCCGCGTTATGGCTAAAGTTCACCTCATACATAGGTGATGCCCTAAGTTCCATAGTTCCATCCAGGAGCAATAGTGGCTAGTAGTATACCACTAAACACGGTAGCTTGTCAGGATCCTTCATGCTTCCTCAAATGCGACCATAAGGCTTGAATACAAGTTCGATGATATTCATATCAACTTCCAATGAAGCGGGATACCGCTGAACACGTTGAGACGAAGTCCATGCGAGCGTTCCTTGAACCAGAAGATAGCCATTTCATGTTCTAAGACCTCCGCGTCACTGGCAACATTTCGCCAGCTTGTACCAGTAGTTATCACCACACGCCCATCATCGCCCATGAGAATCATGACTTCAAGATAACCTTTGTACAACTCATTGGTCACATGCAGATTTCTTTCTTCATGCAGATGATTCTTCAAGACATTTTGACTATAATCCACTGAGAAGCATTGAAACCAGAAGAAAACAACTATCAGAAGTTTATGACTTGTTGACTAGTAAAATAGTAGTAAAATAGAGGCATGCTTGATTCCTATGACAGAGAAAATAAATGTAGGATTGCAATGTCATGCCCACTCCAATCCAATGGGAATTCCATATGAAAAAAAGTTTGTCTGACTCTATCGTAGTAGGACAAACAGAGGATTCTGAAAAAGAGGTGTGAGTGGATGTTTGATTTCCTACAAAATATAGTGCAAAGGAATACTTAGAAATCATTCCTATGGTAATCAATCCTACAAATGTAACAACCATCTTGGGAGTAGTCAAATCTTTTGAATTAGACAGGTACTAAAATTTCTTACCTTTTCGAGAAAAAAAAGTAAAATTTCTTACCATCATGCCCCCTCCTTTGCCGAGTAAAGAAGAGGTGATCTCGCAGACACTGAAAGGTATGTCAGGTTCGATCTAGGAGACTTTATTCTTGAGAAACTCCCACCTTCTGTATGATAAACGCACATTATTGCCGTAAACAATGTACCTTTCGAACCAATATTGTCGCTCGAGAGTAGTATATTTTTGCATAGTCTAATTCGATTTTCACAATCCAAGTAAAACTTTACCCCTTATAGCCGCAATTTCTTCCTCATCACTATCAGTTTTAGATAACAGTCAATGTAGCAGATCTCATAATCGCTCGAACTATCCATGACTTTCTACCTTCCATTGAATTGGAACCTATAAATGGCATTGCAAGATACTTATTATATAACTAAAATGCATGGAATTATAACCAATTCAAGTGACAAAATGCTATCCCCAGCAACAAGCAACATGTTTCGCCAACGTTTCACTTCGAAAAAGTACATCAATCTCAATATATTCGTATTTATGTAGATTTAAACTATGAGGAATGAAATAAAGCGAATGAAAGAGATCCGAAAAAATTGGTTTAGAGACAGATAATGGAATCAATACAAAAATAGGAATTGTGAATGTTTTCTACAAGGGAGAGATGAAGATTACACCTCGTTGTTCTGGGTCGCAGTTCGCGTAGCAGTGACAGGAAGATTGATCTGCGCAGCGCTAGAGATGACGGCGGCGGTGAGAGGAGGTGGCGGTGGTGAGAGGAGGTGGCGACGAGAGGATGAGTGTGTTTTCTGGATGATGGTGGACAGATTGGGTAATGCGGAGGTGGGCAGAGTAGAAAAAAGATGATTTATAGGAGTGTCGGGTCCATGTATGTAACCGTGCTTACTCGGTGCAGGGTGAGAAAGGGAATATATTGAGTAATAAAGTAAAAAATAGGACCATAAGGAGTAGAAACGAGCTCACTTTATCAATTTGTTTTCACCCATCAACTCATTCATCCATGTAGGGCCCACTAATTGGGGAGGTTGCGGTATCCTTGGACGCACCACAAAATTATGACTGGGCCATCGAGTGCGGGAAGTAGAGTCAGCGTTCCATCCAATCGCTTACCCTAGTGATCGTCATTGATATTTGCCACACTCGTCGGCTTCATGAGCGGCATTGATTGTCCCCTCGCTTCGGTAATCTGCCACATTAATCTCGGATCATCTCATTCCTATTTATCCTCTTACCTTCCCCACACCAAACCATCTCTAATCCCTCGCTTCCAGCAACCATCTTCGTCCTGGTCTATCATCCACGGCCACCTACCGGCTGCCGCCCGCCGTACCGGAGCACAAAGACCCCGACATCGCCGCATAGGAGGACAATGCCCTGCGCATTTGGGCCTTCTTCCCGCGCAGAACAACATGACAGCTGGCATTCTCCTTCCTCAATGCTGGGTACGGTCGCCGCAAGTACCAGATGTACGACTTTTATGACAATCTAGATGGGATGTTGAAGGTCAAGTTCGTCAACTTCCGGGATGCCCGTCTCCTCTATGGCCAGGCCTTCCACTGCGGCTGCGAGATGTTGGTGTTCACCGGCACCAACATTTTCACTAACTATAGGGACTGGTTCCCCAACAACGGTAACTTCATCCACATTGTCCTCCAGGAGCTACCGATGGCTCCGGAGGTGCCGTCGATGGCTCAGGAGGTACTGCCGCCTTATTCGGAGGTGCCGCCGACGGCTGATGAGGTACTGCGGCGCCCCGCTAAAATCACTACTAGAAAATCGCTCGTTGTTTCTACTTTGTGCATCATCATGACATCATCATGCATGTTTCTTCATAAAAGTACATTGCAAAAACACTATTTTGTTTTCTAATTAGCCCTCCTTTATTTTCAAATCATAAAACCAGGTCTTCCTGGATATTTTATTTTGTCTAAAAACTATTTACACAAGTCTTTTGAAATTAAAACAAATAAATAAATAAAACACTTTTTTTCTAGGGGAGGCCGGCATCGGCCCAGCAAAAAGGACCAGCCAGCAGCCGTCCTACAACCCAGCAAACCCTAACCCTAGATCCCACCTGCCCTAACTCCAACCCTCACCTCCACCCACCGCCACTCCCTCATTCCGCCGCCAGCACCCAACGGTGCACCACACACACACGCACACCACACAGCGCGCGCCAGCCCCAGCCAGCCCACACCTGCCACCCTAGTCCCACCACCCTGGCCGGCCTCTTTTTCCCCCACCAACCACTCCCTCCCCGCCCCGTGCAAACCCTAGCCCGACCACATCGATCCCGTCGCCAGCCCCTGCACCCATCCCCACGCCACCTACCTCCCTCGGGCCCACGCGAGAGAGACCCTCCTCTCTCTCCCCTCTCCCTCCTGCCACCTATCCTCACGACCCACTCTCTGTCTCCCATCCCCGCGATTCCCTCCGCTAACCCCGATGCTCCCTGCCTCTCCGCTCGCTCAACCCACCGCTGCCGCCAGGTACACGAGTTCCCTGCGACCGGTGCCCTCGCCCTGTCCTCTTCCCCTCGCTTCGCTCGCCGCGCGTGCCCAGAGCTTCACCCCGCCGCCTCTCCCCTTCGCCGGCCTTTGCCTCACCGACATAGCAGCCGCCTCTACTAGCGCTGCCGCGCGCGACCTTGTTGGCAGGAGCTCCTCAGCGCGCCCGCCTCAGAGCTCCCCCTCGCCGGCCGCCCTCTCCTCCGGCCGTCCGAGCCCCGCGACGGTGCCGTCCCTCGCGACATCATTTGCCAGCAGCCCCGCCACCGGTCCCCTTCACCGACGACCCGAGCTCGTCCACGGCGGCCCGTCTCCGCCGCATCTGCCCTTCCCTCCTCGTGCCGCGGTTTCGCCTTGCCGCGCCGGCCTTCCTCACCACCTCCACCGCTTGACCTCGCTGGCCGCCCTCTCTCGTCTGCGCCGGCAGAACTCCTCTCCGCTCGACCCGAACCAACCGCCGTTGTCCCCGCCGGCGACATCTCTGCCCCTACAGGACCCGCGGCCGCACGTCATCGAGGCGCCCTCCGCCTTGTCCTCGTCCCGTGCGGCACGGACGTCTGTGGCCTCGGCCTCGGCCTCTGTACAACGCCAGGCCGCCTCAAGTTGTCCTCGATGACCTCGCGTGCCGAGCACTGTCGCACAAGTAGTATCCGCATTGCCTGTGTCTATGTTCGTTTTGGAGAGCTAATGTTACATGTTCCTCCGTGGGAAAATATGGTGATTCGGTGGAAATGCTTGTTGTCCAAGACCAAAAAGAAACCATATTCCGTGCAAGGTTAAGACGCCAAGACCGTCTCACCGTCAAGATCTCCACCTATTTCGATACCGTACCATGGACGTCAGGATCTACTTCCGTTCTGTCGACCGACGCCGCGATGATGGTTGAGATGGAGTTCGGCAACCTCGAGTCCTTCTTCGACGTGGATCCTCAAGATCTTCTTCCCCGGACCCAAAGAGCATCGGTCAAGTTCGCCACCGACAAAAGACGGACGACAAGACTCCAACCGGAGATCGGAGGTGATGGTGTCGGTTCGACAAGATCTTCTTCCTGGAGCCGAAGAACCCCGGACCCGAGAACGCCTTCATGGACCTGAAGACCAGTCCGGAGCGCCAAGGCCGTCGACATGGAATCGACAAGATCAACTCGAAACAACAAGATCTACTTCGCGGGCACCGAGCGTCAAGATCGCCTTCACGGAAAACCGCAAGACCTCCTTCCCGGATCCGAAGACCAAGACTCGGCACGCCAAGATCTTCTCCTCTCAATGCCATGATCTCCTTCATAGATGCGAAGACTCTACACCCCAGAGTCCGAACCTCGCTTCCCTGAACCCGGAGACCGAACCCCGGACCCCCCGGAACTCAAGATCTTCCGAACCCAAATGTGTGACCCTAAGCCTCTATTTTTATAATATGACATATACTTGTCGCATATTAAATTGTTCATGCATGCGTATCTGTCTGTGGTTTGGGGGCATTATGCCGATTCACCTCATAATTAAATATGGAGTCTATATGTGGGCTATTCTAGTCTTATTCTGGACTCCATTTAAATTGGTGTAGCGAACCGATGCCATGTTTTGCCCTGTTAAGACAACATTTAAATTGCGGGGTTTCTAAATAACTTGAACCGCCAATTAATTGTCGGGACCCCCGGTTCCGCTTAATATTGCCTAATTGCACCGCATCTGCACCATATCATAATCATGCCGGATCTTCTGCCGTAGTATTAAATATTGCATCCGGTGTTTCTTTTAGTGCTTTGCTTCTTCGCAGATTTGGCCGATGAGTTGATGCGCCCTTTATATTCCTTGCAGCCTCTATATTGCCTTGGACACATCCTATTGCATATTGTTTGATAGACAGTCGGCCCTGCGAGTCGTAGTTGCTTGCTTATGTGATGCTTCATGTCGTTGTCGTTCCACCGTTGACGGCAAGTTGGCATATGATTAATGGTGGAGAAGCTTTATGGTGGAGATGACCATGACTTTGAATACAACTATTAATTGCTAGACATAACTAATGCAGAGGCATCGGTGGGCAATAGATGTTATTTGGTTCTTCCACGCTCACTTGTGTCCCGTAGGACCCCGAGTACTTGATACCTGTTCCTTGACTATTCGCACTATCCACATCCGGGAGAGTCTATGAATCCCCCTTAGCTAGAGCTTGATTCATTTCTTATTTCTTGGGGCCACAAACTAGTTTGGGGTTTTATTACTATCCTATACTTACGCCATGTTACTGCTTTATTTAAGATTGTGCGTGGAGCACCAGTACTGTTTTAGATCATGGAATGTTTTTGCGGTATCGAGAAGCCCAGTCACACTTTCGGGTTCCCAGTCGTTTACAGCCATTGACACAAACCCTGGGTCCGTTCTGGAGCCGGCCAACTTCGTTGCGGGTAGCTTAGTGGGGTGGCCCCCTGAAATATTTTATGAATCCTGTGATTGCTTTGTCGTGAAAGCCTCGTTGGGTTTTGAGTTGGTTTTTCCGAGGTTGATCGTGTGTGTGTTGCTATTTGTGCACCCCTGCAGGGTAAATCTTTCTGAAAGCCGTGTCCATGGTTATGGATGACTTGGAGCACAGTATCTCGATCATAGACAAGCATAACTAAAGTAGTGCTATAAACTTGACTTAATATATGACTAGTAATCAGATTCAACTATCACGGAATGGATATTAAAATACCAACAACTAGTGGATCTAGGGGTGTTTCGTGTCATGTTATACCTTCCTAGTAAGTATCGCAACTCCAATGGAATGAAATAAAATTGCCAACAACTGCTGGGTTGGGGTGTCACAAGCTAACTGTATCAGACTAGTAAGTATTGCAACTACAACTGAATGTTAACTAAAATTGCCCACTACTTATGCTATCAGGATGACTCTTGCTATATATCTGACTAGTAAATGCTGCAACTATAATGGATAGAGTAAAACTGCCAACTGTGTGAGTTCCTTGGTCCGACTTCCTCGTTTGGTCTCGAGGGGAAAATACCAGGATAGGTATGCTTGGTGTTAGTATCAGGTAGGATCCGAATAGGTCTTTCTTACCCCTCTCTAATAGCTGCCAGTGAAATCGAGTCTCTATAGGTTGTTTAGTGCATGCTGCGCTGCCGCTTCAGTCCACCATACCTATGTAGGATAGAGCCGCCGAATTCTAGCCTCGCTGTGTACTGGCCTTAGTACTAACGCTCCTCTTTTTCCTTTGCCCTTTGTCGGCACCCCTTTTGTTTTAGCAGGTTTGAGATCGACGTCGTTAGCAGGGTTACCCTTCTGGCTTGGCCCGGGCAGGGTTATGGACGCCATTGGTTATTCTTCAGGGCTCTTAGCCCCATTTGCATCTTGTCCATAGTCAGATGCTCTATCGTTTTCAAGGTGATTTGAATCTTTGTATAGTATATATGTATTCTTGACCCCTGGAGTCGTTGTTGTATATATCTGTTCTGTGGGTCCCATCGAGGACTGTTGTGTAATGGTATTACTTCGTTTTCCACCCGCACGAAAGTGCCTGGTGGGCATCCATGAATCGTTTCTATGCGGGTTTGGCGGAAAAGGGCTAAAACTTGCATAGGGCCAATTCGAGGGTGTTACAGAGTGGTATCAGAGCTCAGCCGTTGCGATACCCCACAAGTCCAGCGTGTAGGATAACCTAGCTAACAGCCGAAGTAGAGTGTTAAAACTATTTTGCAAAATCAGTTGGATAGATCTGATTAGGTCTTCTTTTACTCCTTACCCCTCTGCTATTCTCCTCTTACCTCTGCGTGTTTTGATTCTACCCTCTTATCTTTTCTTCGAGTCCAGGATTTCCCGTGGTGGGGTTTCTGTCGTACCTTCAGGGTTTCGCTTCCTCCCTTTATGACGGTGGTTCCATAATCATCAATCTGCTTCTCGGCTGTTGTACCTTCATCCAATCTTTTGTCCTTGAACTCTTTATCCATATGTGCCCCTTGACAGATATCTGTATCGTTGAAAAGCATATGAGAAGGATGAGCATTGGTGAAGTTGGAGTATACCTTGAGCATGTGTTGTTCATGCCAATGGAACCATCGCAAAACCTGATCATTGTGTGTTTTCGTATGATGTTTCTTTGTATCTTCCGGTGGTCCCCAATGCGACGACATCATCTATGCTAGATCCGATGAAGTTCCTGCATCACCCCTCTTGTTCCGAACACCGCTTGTGAAGATCTTCAGTCTAAATCCCGAGAGTTGGTTGCACGATTCTGCGATTCATTTACAGAAGGATGCGTTGAGTACGGGATGGACTGATCACCCTACCCGCCTCTCACTGTGCACTTTTGTACATCGAATCAGTGGATTAAGCAATTTTACTCCTTCCATAGAAGCTAGAGGTGGCCTTACCTTTTGAGACCTCTACCCTCGCCTTTTGTTTTCTCCGGAGTGTTCTCTCGACGAGCATGGACAACGACCTCTTGTTCGTGGTGTCGCGAGGATCTACACGAAGCGAGAAGATTCAGATCGTCCATCCTTTTCCTGATACCATGAGGCGGATCTCGAGGGCGAGATCCCTTGTTAGTGGTGTCGAATTGTGGCGCCCCGCTAAAATCACTACCAGAAAATCGCTCGTTGTTTCTACTTTGTGCATCATCATGACATCATCATGCATGTTTGTTCATAAAAGTACTTTGCAAAAACCCTATTTTGTCCTCCTTTATTTTCAAATCATAAAACCAGGTCTTCCTGGATATTTTATTTTGTCTAAAAACTATTTACAAAAGTCTTTTGAAATTAAAACAAATAAATAAATAAAACTATTTTTTTCTAGGGGAGGCTGGCACCGGCCCAGCCCAAAGGCCCAGCTAGCAGCCGGCTTACAACCAGCAAACCCTAACCCTAGATCCCACCTGCCCTAACTCCAACCCTCACCCCCACCCGCCGCCACTACCTCATTCCGCCGCCATCACCCAGCGGTGCACCACACACACACGCACACCACACAGCGCGTGCCAGCCCCAGCCAGCCCACACCTGCCACCCTGGTCCCACCACCCTGGCCCGCCTCTTTTTCCCCCACCAACCACTCCCGCCCCGCCCCGTGCGAACCCTAGCCCGACCACATCGATCCCGTTGCCAGCCCCTGCACCCATCCCCATGCCACCTGCCTCCCTCGGGCCCACGCGGGAGAGACCCTCCTCTCTCTCCCCTCTCCCTCCTGCCACCTACCCCCACGACCCACTCTCTGTCTCCCCATCCCCGCGATTCCCTCTGCTAACCCCGATGCTCCCCGCCTCTCCACTCCCTCACCCCACCGCCGCCGCCAGGTACCCGAGTTCCCTGTGACCGGTGCCCTCGCCCTGTCATCTTCCCCTCGCTTCGCTCGCCGTGCGTGCCCAGAGCTTCACCCCGCCGCCTCTCCCCTTCGCCAGCCTCTGCCTCACCTATACAGCGGCCGCCTCTACTAGCGCTGCCGCGCGCGACCTCGTCGGCAGGAGCTCCTCAGCGTGCCCGCCTCAGAGCTCCCCCTCGCTGGCCGCCCTCTCCTCCGGTCGTCCGAGCCCCACGACGATGCCGTCCCTCGCGACCTCGTTTGCCAGCAGCCCCGCCACCGGTCCCCTTCACCGACGACCCGAGCTCGTTCGCGGCGCCCTGTCGCCGCCGCATCTGCCCCTCCCTCCTTGTGTCACGGCGTCGCCCCGCCGCGTCGGCCTTCCCCACCGCCTCCACCACTCTACGTCGCTGGTCGCCCTCTCCCGTTTGCGCTAGCGGACCTCCTCTCCGCTTGACCCGAACCAACCGCCGCTGTCCCCGCAGGCGACATCTCCGCCCCTGCAGGACCCGCGGACGCACGTCGTCGAGGCGCCCTCCGCCTTGTCCTCGTCCCGCGCGGCACGGACATCTGTGGCCTCGGCCTCTGTACAACGCCGGGCCGCATCAAGTTGTCCTCGACGACCTCGCCTGCCGAGCACTGGCGCACAAGTAGTATCCGCAGTGCCTGTGTCTATGTTCGTTTTGGAGAGCTGATGTTGCCCGTTCCTCCGTGGGAAAATATGGTGATTCGGTGGAAACGCTTGCTGTCCATGACCAAAAAGAAACCATATCCCGTGCAAGGTTAAGATGCCAAGACCGTCTCACCATCAAGATCTCCACCTATTTCGATACCGTGCCATGGACGTCAGGATCTACTTCCGTTCCGTCGACCGATGCCGCGATGATGGTTGAGATGGAGTTCGGCAACCCCGAGTCCTTTTTCGATGTGGACCCTCAAGATCTTCTTCTCCGGACCCAAAGACCATCGGTCAAGTTCGCCACCGACAAAAGACGGACGACAAGACTCCAACCGGAGATCGGAGGTGATGGTGTTGGTTGGACAAGATCTTCTTCCTGGAGCCGAAGAACCCCGGACCCGAGAACGCCATCATGGACCCGATGACCAGTCCGGAGCGCCAAGGCCGTCGACATGGAATCGACAAGATCCACTCGGAACAAGAAGATCTACTTCGTGGGCACCGAGCGTCAAGTTCGCCTTCACGGAAAACCGCAAGACCTCCTTCTCGGATCCGAAGACCAAGACTCGGCTCGCCAAGATCTTCTCCTCTGAACGCCATGATCTCCTTCACAGATCCGAAGACTCTGAACCCCGGAGTCCGAACCTCGCTTCCCTGAACCCTGAGACCGAACCCCGGACCCCCCGGAACTCAAGATCTTCCCAACCCAGATGTGTGACCCTAAGCCTCTATTTTTATAATATGACATATACATGTCGCATATTAAAATTTTCATGCATGCATATCTGTCTGTGGTTTGGGGGCATTATGCCGATTCACCTCATAATTAAATATGGAGTCTATATGCGGGTTATTCTAGTCTTATTCCGGACTCCATTTAAATTGGTGTAGCGAACCGATGCCATGTTTTGCCCTGTTAAGACAACATTTAAATTGCGGGGTTTCTAAATAACTTGAACCGCCAATTAATTGTCGGGACCCCGGTTCTGCTTAATATTGCCTAATTGCACCGCATCTGCACCATATCATAATCATGCCGGATCTTCTGCCGTAGTATTAAATATTGCATCCACTGTTTCTTTTAGTGCTTTGCTTCTTTGTGGATTAGGTCGATGAGTTGATGCGAGTATCGACAAGTTCTCCGGATATGAACCTTCGGCAGTGTTTCCCAGGCGAGCATTCTCCCTCCTTCTACCAATTTTGCATTTCTAGTCTTTACTTACTCCTGTTGATCTATTGCTATCCGTGTTGCGATGCTTTAGTTTCCGCACGCCCTTTATATTCCTTGCAGCCTCTATATTGCCTTGGACACATCCTATTGCCTATTGTTTGATAGACAGTCGGCCCTGCGAGTCGTAGTTGCTTGCTTATGTGATGCTTCATGTCGTTGTCGTTCCACCGTTGACGGCAAGTTGGCATATGATTAATGGTGGAGAAGCTTTATGGTGGAGATGATCATGACTTTGAATACAACTATTAATTGCTAGATATAACTAATGCAGAGGCATCGGTGGGAAATAGATGTTATTTGGTTCTTCCACGCTCACTTGTGTCCCGTAGGACCCCGAGTA
Source organism: Avena eriantha (assembly GCA_910589775.1). Lineage (NCBI taxonomy): Eukaryota > Viridiplantae > Streptophyta > Magnoliopsida > Poales > Poaceae > Avena > Avena eriantha. The sequence continues at coordinate 274,956,509 of OU342743.1, forward strand.
CTTGATACATGTTCCTTGACTATTCGCACTATCCACATCCGGGAGAGTCTATGAATCGCCCTTAGCCAGAGCTTGATTCGTTTCTTATTTCTTGGGGCCACAAACTAGTTTGGGGTTTTATTACTATCATGTACTTATGCCATGTTACTGCTTTATTTAAGATTGTGCGTGGAGCACCTGTACTATTTTGGATCATGGAATGTTTTCGCGGTATCGACAAGACCAGTCACACTTTCGGGTTCCCAGTCGTTTACAGCCATTGAAACAAACCCTGGGTCCGTTCCGGAGCTGGCCAACTTCGTTGCAGGTAGCTTAGTGGGGTGGCCCCCTGAAATATTTTATGAATCCTGTGATTGCTTTGTCGTGAAAGCCTCGTTGGGTTTTGAGTTGGTTTTTCCGAGGTTGGTCGTGTGTGTGTGTTGCTATTTGTGCACCCCTACAGGGTAAATCTTTCTGAAAGCAGTGTCCGCGGTTATGGACGACTTGGAGCACAGTATCTCGATCATAGACAAGCATAACTAAAGTAGTGCTATAAACTTGACTTAATATATGACTAGTGATCAGATTCAACTATCATGGAATGGATATTAAAATACCAACAACTGGTGGATCTAGGGTTGTTTCATGTCATGTTATACCTGCTTAGTAAGTATCGCAACTCCAATGGAATGAAATAAAAGTGCCAACAACTGCTGGGTTGGGATGTCACAAGCTAATTGTATCAGACTAGTAAGTATTGCAACTACAACTGAATGTTAACTAAAACTGCCCACTACTTATGCTATCAAGATGACTCTTGCTATATATCTGACTAGTAAATGCTACAACTATAATGGAATGAGTAAAACTGCCAACTGTGTGAGTTCCTTGGTCCGACTTCCTCGTTTGGTCTCGAGGGGAAAATACCAGGATGGGTATGCTTGGTGTTAGTATCAGGTAGGATCCGAATAGGTCCTTCTTACCCCTCTCTAATAGCCGCCAGTGAAATCGAGTCTCTATAGGTTGTTTAGTGCACACTGCGCTGCCGCTTTAGTCCACCATACCTATGTAGGCGAGAGCCGCCGAATTCTAGCCTCGCCGTGTACTGGCCTCAGTACTGACGCTCCTCTTTTTCCTTTGCCCTTTGTCGGCACCCCTTTTGTTTTAGCAGGTTTGAGATCGACGTCGTTAGCAGAGTTACCCTTTCGGCTTGGCCTAGGCAGGGTTATGGACGCCATTGGTTATTGTTTAGGGCTCTTATCCCCATTTGTATCTTGTTCGTAGTCGGACGCTCTATCGTTTTCAAGGTGATTTCAATCTTTGTATAGTATATTTGTATTCTTGACTCATGGAGTCGTTGTTGTATATATCTGTTCTATGGGTCCCATCGAGGACTGTTGTGTAATGGTATTACTTCATTTTCCACCTGCACGAAAGTGCCTGGTGGGTGTCCTTGGATCATTTCTATGCGGGTTTGGCGGAAAAGGGCTAAAACTTGCATAGGTCCGATTTGAGGGTGTTACAGGTACCGCCGCCTTATCCAGAGGTGTTGATGAGTTAGGAGCCGGCTTTATCGCTGGAGCTGGCGTTGGTTCCGATGTCTAATGAGTTGCCGCTGGCAACGCGGACTAGGTGCTAGGAGGCCCCGGACCTGCACTAGTTAAGCGACGAGTCCTATATATAAAATTCCTGATGTTATGTTTATGGTTGAATGAAGTTTCTTTGGGTACTATCATCAAAAAAATGTTTATTTTGGTACTACTCAATATACCCTGTACTACTAGTAGTACTACGAATGGCGATCAATTGAATATCCTTCCCCTCGGATGTTTGTGAAGGAAGTGAAAATTTGAAACCGAGAAAGTTTCAATTTCTACTCTATTGTACTCCCTCAAATTACTTGAATCGAATTTGTCTAGATTCGGATGTATATAGACATGTTATAGTGCTAGACATGTAGATATGGCGTTGACCTTGGTTGTTCTTCTTGAAATCCAAGATTTTTTCATACTCATTGATAACTATGCTTAAATTCTTTTCAATTTCACCACTTACTTTTAGGTTAGAATTTTACACAGGTGGTGGGAGTACATTTTAAATCAAGACCTAAAAAGGGAAAATTACATCCAGGTCCATACATCTAGCACAAAGGACCCTAAAATTGAGCAAAGAAAATAGTCGGGTTTGGGTCCTTCTCGAGAGAGCAACTGATCGAGCCATATGTTTCAATACTACTTCCTCTTCGATTGTTTTCAAAATATGGCCGAATCTGTTGCCATGCAAATACTTGGATATGCGATCATCAACATAAAGTATGATGTAGAGATAGCCTGGACCTTGTGGCTGTTCAGCTTGAAATCCAAGAATTTGTCATGCTCGTTGACAACTATGCTTAAATTCGTTTAATTTTCACCACTTACTTATAGGTTAGCATTTTACACTATCGGTGGAGTACATTCTACATCAAGGAACTAAAAAAGGGAAAATGACATCGAGGTCCATACATTTAGCACAAAGGACCCTAAAATTGAGCAAAGAAAACAATCGGGTTCGGCTCCTTCTCGAGAGAGCAGCAGATCGAGCCATATCTTTCATACTACTTCCTCTTCGATTGTTTTCAAAATATGGCCAAATGTCGCCATGCAAATTCTTGGATACTCGGTCATCAGAATAAAGTATGATGTAGAGATATGGCCTTGACCTTGTGGTCGTTCGGCTTGAAATCCAAGAATGTTCATACTCGTTGACCACTATAAGCTGAAATTCATTTAAATTTCACCACCTACTTTTAGGTTAGAATTTTACACAGTCGGTGGGAGTACATTTTACAACAAGGACCTAAAAAAGGGGGAAATTACATCGAGGTCCATACATTAGCACAAGACCGTAAAATTAAGCAAGGAAAACAGTCGGGTTTGGCTCCTCAAGAGAGTAGCTGATCGAGCAATACTCTTCATACTACTTCATCTTCAATTATTTTCAAAATATGGCCAAATTTTTCGGCACGCAAATTCTTGGATATGGGATCATCAGCATAAAGTATGATGTAGATATGGCCTTGACCTTGGTTGTTCATCTTGAAATACAAGAAAGGTTCATACTCGTTGACAACTAAGCTTAAATTCGGTTAAATTTCACCACTTACTTTTAGGTTGGAATTTTACACGGTCGACCGGGGTACATTTCACACCAGGGACCTCAAAGGGGGAAAATTACATCGAGGTCCATTCATTTAGCCCAAAGGAGCCTGAAAGGAAAATTTTATGGTTCGGCTCCTTCTCGAGAGATCAGCTGATCTGAGCCAAACTCTTCATACTACTTCCTCTTTGATTGTTTTCAAAATATGGCCAAACCTGTCGCCATGCAAATTCTCTGATATGGGGTCATCAGCATAAAGTATAATGTAGACATATGGCCTTGACCTTGTGGTCGTTCGGTTTGAAATCCAAGATTGTTCATACTCGTTGAGAACTAAGCTTAAATTCGTTTAAATTTCACCACTTACTTTTAGGTTAGAATTTTACACGGTCTATGGTAGTACATTTTACATCAAGGACCTAAAAAATGGGAAATTACATCGAGGTCCATACATTTATCACAAAGGACCCTAAAATTTGCCAAAGAAAATAGTCGGGTTCGGCTCCTTCTCGAGAGAGCAGTTGATCGAGCCATACGTTTCATAATACTTCCTCTTTGATTGTTTTCAAAATATGGACAAATGTCTCACCATGCAAATTCTTGGATATGGGATCATCAGCACAAAGTATGATGTAGAGATATTGACCTTGTGGTCGTTCAGCTTGAAATCTAAGAACATTCGTACTCGTTGAGAACTAATCTTAAATTCGTTTAAATTTCACCACTTACTTTTAGGTTAGCATTTTACACGGTCGGTGGGAGTACATTTTACATTAAGGACCTAAAAAAGGGGAAATTACATCGAGGTCCATACATTTAGCACAAAGGACCCTAAAATGAAGCAAAGAAAATAGTCAGTTTTGGCTCCTTCTCGAGAGAGCAGCTAATCGAGCCATACGTTTCATACTACTTCCTCTTCAATTGTTTTCAAAATATGGCCAAATCTGTCACCATGCAACTTCTTGGATATGGGATCAGCACCATAAAGTATGATGTAGAGATATGGCCTTGACCTTGTGGTCGTTCGGCTTGAAATCCAAGAAAGTTCATACTCATTGACAACTAAGCTTAAATTCGTTTAAATTTAACCACTTACTTTTAGGTTAGTATTTTACATGGTCGGTGGGAGTACATTTTACATCAAGGACCTAAAAAAGGGAAAATTACATCGAGGTCCATACATTTAGCTCAAAGGACCCTAAAAGGAAAACTTTCCAGTTCGGCTCCTTCTCGAGAGATCAGCTGATCTGAGCCAAATTCTTCATACTACTTCCTCTTTGATTGTTTTCAAAATATGGCCAAATCTGTTGCCATGCAAATTCTCTGAAATGGGGTCATCAGCATAAAGTATGATGTTGATATGGCCTTGACCTTGGTCATTCAGCTTGAAATCCAAGAATGTCCATACTCATTGACAAGTAAGCTTAAATTCGATTAAATTTCACCACTTACACTTTTTGGTTATAATTTTACACAGATGGTGGGAGTACATTTTACACCAAGGACCTAAAAAGGAAAAAATACATTGAGGTCCTTACATTTAGCACAAAGGATCGTAAAACCAAGCAAGGTAAACAGTCGGGTACAACTCCTTGAGACAAAGCAGCTGATCGAGCCATACTCTTCATACTACTTCCTCTTTGATTGTTTTCAAAACCAGGCCAAATCTATCGCCATGCAAATTCTTGGATATGGGATCATCAACATAAAGTATGATGTAGAGATATGGCCTTAACCTTGCGGTCGTTTGGCTTGAAATACAAGTGTTCATACTCGTTGACAACCAAGCTTAAATTCCTTTAAATTTCACCACTTTGTTTTAGGCTAATATTTTACACGGTCGGGGGAGTATATTTTACATCAAGGACCTAAAAAAGGAAAAATTACATCGAGGTCCATACATTTAGCCCAAAGGACCCTAAAAGTTAAACTTTCTGGTTTGGCTCCTTCTCGAGAGATCAGTAGATCTGAGCCAAACTCTTCATACTACTTCCTCTTCTATTGTTTCAAAATATGGCCAAATCTGTTGCCATGCAAATTCTCTGATATGGGGTCATCAGCATAAAGTATGATGTTGATATGGCCTTGACCTTGGTCGTTCGGATTGAAATCGAAGAATGTTCATACTCGTTGACAAGATTAAATTCATTTAAATTTCACCACTTACACTTTTTGGTTAGAATTTTACATGGATGGTGGGAGTACATTTTACATCAAGGACCTAAAAAGGGAAAATTACATTGAGGTCCATACATTTAGCACAAAGGACCCTAAAACCAAGCAAGGAAAACAGTCGAGTACAGCTCCTTGATGGCTCTAAAATATATCCATCTAACGTCCACATTTAAACTAGACATTAATCATATTCTTGATGAAATATCTCTGTAAACCCTGCCACTAATGCTAATATTCAGAGGGTTATGCAATCCTTTTTTTATTTTTTCCTGCGCAGATAACGTCATTTAAAGGAGGGAATCACTACATTAAAGTCAAAGATAGGAGATTTCCAACTACTAGAAGAAACCAGGAGCCTTACAACGGAGGCAGACGCTTTAACGACCAACTATACAGCCGGAGCAAAAATTCCGACCATATAGCTCTAGTCGTATAGTTAGTTCCACCATCGTTAGGTCAAACAGAACAACTTTTGCGAAGGGGCCCCTATAAAAACAAGCCTCAGTCGACAGGAAAACGAGAGACATTCTGCCCCAAAGAAGCCAGACTACGCCAAAAGCTGCCTCCAGATCTCCAAACCCTTCTCCATCTCCATAGCCATACTCCACCACTTGTAATAGTAGATCTCTTCTCCGATAGGCGACATTGTAAGATTATTGCTACACTCTTATGATTTTTACAATGTTTGTGATTGTTGATCTCATCTCTATGTGTGAGTAATTCTACTTGGGCTAAGGGCTTCGGCCTAGCCATGTAGCAATTGTGCACGTGAATTATCATAGATAGGATCGTGTATTAGTTTGTATGACATGATGATTATTGTATCCTCTCTTGGATCAATCCAAGGACTTGCCAGGTACCCAACACCCAGAGGGTTGAGCCAGGTATAGGGAGTATGAGTGATGACTGATCTGCAGGTTGGGAGCCCCAGTGATAGAAGGGGTAGTACGACTATATGTGAGTGATTTGCTTGGGATTAACGGTGATATCACTATGCATATCATTAGTTCTCTTTCTTCTATGGATGAGACTAGTAGGTTATTGCTATAAGCGGTTGCGAAGGCAATAGCAATTATGGATGCACTGCCCACATATTTATCTTGCTCTAACAAGTACACACATACTTTATTTCTATCTTTTATTTCCATCCAATGTTTTGCACAACTACAGGTGAAACCGGACGCCCTAGGCCCTCTCTATCCATCATCGACAACAACAAAAATACGCAAGCTATTGGTCCGGTAAAAACACAAAAGGAATTATAAAACTCCTGAAGGTCCGTTAAAGTAACTTCACTACGCATTCGCTTCCCGAGGATTCGATAACCTAGGTCTACTAGGGAAAAAGAAGTTACACTACATCCGTAATCCGGATCGAAGGTATCAACCCTTTTTCTGGTGCTGTTGCCGGGGAAGCAATAGCTACCCTAGTGAGTATATTAGGAACCTTGCTAGTTTTAATTCTTGTTTTTAATTTTGTTAGTTTGTTTTTAGTCTTTATTTGATAAAAAAAGATTAGTTAGTCTTTAGATTCTTGCTTTTACTATTATAATTCTTTATCTAAGAAAAACCAAAGACATAGGAAGTATGGCTGAAAAGAAGCTTAGGGAGTTTGCTACTCCCAATAATGATTATTTGCGTACTCCTATTAATCTGCCAGCAATTGCTGCTGATGACTATGAAATTAAGCCCCATTACTTAAGTTTGGTTCAACAGAATCAATTTGGAGGCTCTTCAGTTGAAGACACGGGTATGCACTTAAATACTTTCACTGAAATATGTGATATTATGCGTATAAAAGATGTTGACCCTGATGCGGTCAAATTGCGTCTATTTCCTTTCTCTCTAAGAAGGAGAGCTAAAGAATGGTTGCTATCTTTGCCTAAAAATACTACTACATCATGGGTGGGATGTACTTCTTTATTTATGACTAAATTTTTCCCACCTGCAAAGACTATGCAACTCCGATCTAATATTACTTGTTTTAGATAGGAAGAGTGTGAGCCACTAGCGCTTGCATGGGAGAGGATGAAAGAATACTTGAGAAACTGTCCTAGTCATGGGATGGAAGATTGGTGAATCCTCCATTTATTTTACAATGCTCTTAATCCTATGTCTAAAGTCTATGCTTGATACTGCAGCTGGAGGAACATTTATGGGTAAACATATTACCGAAGGAAAGTAGCTGCTAGACAATATGCAAGATAACCATGCCCAATGGCATGTGGAAAGATCAAACACGAACAAGGTAAACTCTGTCTCATCACAAGAGAATGAAGATCTCAATGCTAAGTTTGATGAGCTCATACTAGCCGTAAAAGGTAAGGAAACTCGGGTAAGGGCTACCCCCGAAACAAATATTAAAGAAATAGACTTCGTAGCTCGTAATGATTATAATCCTGCTTGGAAGAAGAGTTACAATCCTAATTTTCAGAAACACTATGCTAGTCCTACAGTACACTCTAATAATAATATGGGGAATAGTAATGGTAGTCGCCAAGAAACACTTAAGTCTTTCATAGACGAACAAAATAATATTCTAGTTAAAATTATGGAGAATCATGATGCTATGCTTGGTAAATTATCTAACCAAGCTGTTAGTTTGAGAAATGATTTGCAAGCCCTTCAAGAAAGAACAAGGATCGTTGAGGCATAGCTAGGTAAGATAACCGAGAGTCAAACTCTCATTCTAGCTAAATTTGCAGGTAAAGCTGAGCCCAGTCTTGTTTAAGAACTCAAAAATGATGAGGATCCAAAGGGAGGATCCCGAAGAACATGATTATAGTAATGCTCCTTCACCGAGTTACACCGTTGAAGATCTCGTAAAAAGGATCAACGTCAAGATTCTAGTAATTGAAGGTAGTGAGGAAGCTATGTACCAACATTTTGTCAATCAAGTAGCAATAAAGGTACGTGATCTTGAAGAATAATACAAGCAAATTGAGCCTATTAAACTAGTTGACATATTTGAGCCTACTATTAAGATTAAAATTGGAAACAATGAGATAGTTGCACTTTGTGATCTAGGTGCAAGCGTCTCAACAATTCCAAAGAGTCTTTTTAACAAATTAAATCTTGGCTCCTTTGAAATTACTGAGTTAAAATTGCATCTAGCAGATTCTACCTACAAACAAGCTATAGGTATTAAGGAGAACACTTTAGTATACATTAAAGGTTGTCCTGCTCTCATTGATCTTTTTATTGTTGACATGCCTGAAGAGGCTACTGCTCCTATTATATTAGGTCATCCTTTCTTAAGAACTATTAAGGCTTTGATTAATCTACATGAAGGGAATGTGAAGCTGTGGGTTGCCTTCGCGGAATCCTTTTGTTATTCATTTCCCCAGGAAGAAGAAAGCAAAAATGATGAAAAGGAGGCCATCACTTTGAAGGCCAATTACTTTGGAGTGGGTGTTCCACTCATCTAGTCCAAGTGACTATCATCGAGGTCAAGCTATTGACCATAAAAGAGCGCTCCATGGGAGGCAACCCATGTGAAATAAAAGTTTGAGTTAAGTTTTTAGTTTCAGTTTAAGTTTGTGTTAAATAAAGAGTGCTAGAAAACTCCATTTGAGGAGAAGAAGTTCGGTAGTACTTGAAATTCTGCTTTATTCATGCTATTGTTGGTCGACAATATTTACTGTCAATTTTCTGTCAAAAACAAGGTATATCACTAAGTTACAGGAAAATAAATAGCTTACAAAGAAACAAATTTTTTTTATGCACATAGAGAGTTTAACGACCAACTATATGGCGGGAATAAAAATTTCGGCCGTATAGTTCCGGTCGTATAGATATCTTTTCCATCGAAAATTATTTTACAATATGTATTGAGAGTTTACCGACCAACTATATGGCGGGAATAAAAATTCCAGCAGTATAGCTCCGGTCATATAGATATCAATGCCTCTGTACAATTTATTTTCATATGTACTGAGAGTTTAACGGCCAACTATACGACAGGAATAAAAATTCCGGCCAAATAGTGCCGATCGTATAGATATCGATGCCTTTGCAAATTTTCTTTCACAGGGACATATAGTTTAACGACCAACTATATGGCGGGAACATTTTGTTCTACCCATATAGCTGCGTTCGTATAGCTGCGCCACCAAGAGGAAAACCTAAATTTTTAACAAAAGGCCAACTATACGGTCCGAACACATTGTTGTGATCGTATAGTTCTGCCCGTATAGTTGCGTTCGACCACAAAATCGCACGGGGAGGTAATCCCAACTCCAAAACTTCAATCCTTTTTATTTCTTCTACCTCCAGACTATCTCAAAACCTCAATGGATCTACATCTCTACTCAAGTTCGTTCGATTTCCTCACACACAAGCGATCTACGGTATGTTTCTCCTCCGATCCTCCAATTACTTTTTGCAAATTCATCGTCGATCTATTGTCATTATCATTCTAGCGTAATACCAACTATGAACCAATTGCCATGATTTTCTTGCCTAGATTATTATTTTGAGGAGAATTCTTTAGTGTGCTATGATGAGGAATATGATGCACTTACTGTTGTTGGATCAAAAAGTTTTATTTTTGACTTTCTTCAATGTTTTAGATGATGAACACAAGGAGCCAAACTCGTGCTCATGCCACCGCTAGCGCTTCTCGGGCTGCCACTCAAGAACGCATGGGGATACGGTTCAAGAATGAGGCCCATTGTGATCGCTTCAATAGGATCAAGAACTGCGAAGTGAAGGCCACCAAGTGGGCTTGCCCCATCATATTGAACCAACTCGGTATTGCTGATGACTTCAATTTACTTTGCAATAGAGCTGGCCTGCAAAACTTTCTTTACAATGATGAACCTACTTATCGCCGCTTAACAATTTAATTCCTAAGTTCATTGCAAAGCACAGTTAAACAATGGCAAGGAGAGGATACTATTTATTTCCGTCTGATGAACAACAATTACACCTTAACTTTAGATGAATGGTGCGCATGTTTTCATTTTCCAAACAATGATATTCATGCTTTACGCACATCCTTTACTGGCTTAGAACCAACCCCCGAACAATACTATAATAGAATGAGTTTCACTACTAGAATAAACAAGGGGAAGAATATTCAACATCCGGCAATTCGCTATTTGTTCTATGTTATTTAACACCTTGTAGGCACGTAATGAGTTCACGAGACTCAACGAGGAGGACATCCTAGTCCTTGCAAAGGCTTCTTACATCAACTACGGCTTGTCACTCAACTTGGGTGCCATCCTTGTGCGCTACTTGGAGCACCAATCCTCCCAAAGCCAAGGACCAATCACTGGTGGAGGCGTCATCACCGTGCTTGCCACTTCCCTAGGACTCGACCTAGGTGAGTTGCAACCCATACTAGGTGAGACACATGTTGGTTTCTCCACATTGAGAGCCTATGGAATGCTCACTAGGAGAGCTGGTGTTTATTATCTGCATATTGCTGGAGCTCGGCGTATCTATCCCGCTCCTTTTCCTAATGGTCTTTTCTCTATCGAGGAAGGATGTTTGCTATATGATTCGTGGGTTGAACAACACCAACCCGAGGAAGAGATTCCGGAGGAGGATGAGGACCAAGAGGAGGAGTGATGGCCCAAAATATATCGAGCTTGTTGGGGAACCCCAAGAGGAAGGTATGATGAGCACAACAACAAGTTTTCCCTCAATTATGAAACCAAGGTTATCGAACCAGTATGAGCAAGGAAACACCTCCAAGGTGTTGTTTCCAACTTGGAATCCTGCACAACACAACCACAGAACTTTGCCCCCAACTTATAGTGAGGTTGTCAATCTCACCGGTTTTGGTGAAAACAAAGGATTAAACGTATTGTGTGAAAGATAGTAATTGCTTGCAAAAAGTAAAAAAATAGTAAATAGTAGATTGATAGTAAAAGGAAGGACCGGGGTACATAGTTCACTAGTGGTGATTCTCTTTAAGATAGATGACATGTTGGGTGAACAAATTACAGTGGTGCAATTGACAAACATCGAGAAAGCATACATGCATATACTAATTATCTTGACTTCTGTGAGATTTGATTGGGCATTACAACATTATACATAGACCGTAATCCAACTGCATTTATGACTAATAATCCACCTTCAGGTTATCATTCGAATCCCCTCTAGTATTAAGTTGAAGCAATAGATAATTTCATTAAGAAAAGAGTGCAAAGTAAACAATACGATTGCCCCATGGACAAAGGATTGTTGTTATCTCCCTAGTAGCAATAGCACATCAAGTACCTTAGAGATTTCTGTCACTTCCCCAGATTACTAGAGGCATGAACCCAGTATCGAGCATAAATACTCCCTCTTGGAGTTGCTAGCATCTACTGGGCCAAGATAACTACTAACAACGGAAAGCATGCAATATCACAAATAATATAGACATGATAGAATCAATAATCAATCTGAAATAGCATCTCAATATCCATCGGATCCCCGCAAACACAACATGTAGGATTACAAATAGATGATCTTGATCATGAATGGACCTCACAAGATCTAAACATGGTAGCACAAAGGAGAAGAACCAACCATCTAGCTACTACATGGACCCGTAGTCCAGTGATGAACTACTCACGCATCACACCAGAGGTAGTCATGGTGATGAAGAAGGCCTCCAGGGTGATCTCTCCCCTCCGGCAGGGTGCTGGGAAGAGCTTCCGATCCCTCCCAATCTAGGGATGGATATGGCGGCGGCTATAGACTCTTTCATGAAATTTTGATTGGCTATCTAGGGTTTCTATATCAGAGGCAATATATAGGCGAAAGGGGAGACCGAGGGGGTTACCTAGGCAGCCACACCACCCTTGGCGCGGGCCAGGCCTGGCCATGCGGCCAGGTGGTGTGGTCGGCCTATGTCCCCTCTCTGTCTCGTCTTCTGGCTCCGTGTCCCCCTCGGTGAAATATTGACTTTGGCTTTTGTCCCGTCCAATTCCGAGAATATTCATTTTCTGACTTTCCTGGAACCAAAAACAGCAGAAAACAGGCAGCTGGCATGGTGGCTTGTTAATAGTTTAGTCCAAGAAAGTGTATAAAAATACTCCAAAGTGTGGACAAAACATAATAAAGTAGATATAAAACAAGCATGTAACATAAAAAATTATAGATACGTTTGCAATGTATCAACATCCCGAAGCTGAACTCATGCTCGTCCTCGAGTAGGTAAGTGATAAAAAGAAAGAATAATTTTTGAGGTGACATGCACCATCATAAAATTGATCAAAGTATTTATAGAACATTGATAGCTGGATCATAGTACTTTAACATAGCATGAAAGATATGGTTCTAACAATAAGACATAGAAACTATGTTGTAACATGAAAAGGTACAAACAAAAGATTCATGAATAACAATGCTTTGAAAGACGTTTGTTTGTTTCACATAAAGCGTTCCCCATGACAGTATGGTTCTGATAATCCCCGACGTATAAGTGCAAGCATATACAACATAGATGACACAATGGGTCAAGTTTGTTAGGGGCAAGAAAAGCAAAGTGGGCCATCAAGTTCGTGAGAGCTTTAATCACTAGTTTTCTCATAACAAGTTTAATTCGGAAGGTAGATAAAAATGTGAATATACTTGGAATAGCAAATGCTAATAGGTAGGTATGGTGGACTCTTTTGAATAACTTGGTTTTATTTCGAGTTGGATGCATGAGTGGAACTCATACTTGGTTATGGAGGCTAGCAAAAGACTAGGAGCGACCAACTAAGAGAGAAATGATGGCCATAATCATGCAAAGAGACAAAACATCATTAATTAAAGAATAAAGTGATATTACAAGTCGAAAACTAAAGGATCATAAAGGCTATGGTGACTCGGGATAGTCTTAACATGGCGTGAGCATGCGCCAAGTCAACCCAAATAAAGCATCAAAGGAGAATACCACGATACTATGCTTTAATATGCTAAAACAACACATGATTCTTTCAAGGCACATTAAGCAATCTCAATTTTTTATAACATGTCATGCTACAGCAAAAATCACTAAGCATAAAGCCAAAACAATATCAAGCATGACATGACAAAGCATAGGCCACAGTCAAAAACAAGCTCCTTTTTACCACTTAAGCATGAACTTTCCTACTCTTTTCCAATCCAAACCAATCTTATTTGAAAACTAATGTATGAATGAAGGGGTCCAACCAATTTATTCAAGCAAACTAAGCAAACCAAGAAAACAAAAACTAAAAACGAAAAACGAAGACGCTCCAAGAACAACACAACTGTGCATGAAACAATAAAAATGAAGTGTTTGGAAGAACCTGAGATTTTTATTCATGAAGAAGGGGATGTCTTGGGAATCCCCAAGCTTTGACGCTTGTACTTCTTGAATATTTCTTGGGGTGACACGGGTGGCATCCCCAAGCTTGATCTTTAGTCCATTCTTTATCTTATTACATCATTCTTTCCTTACACTTGAAATTTTTCCTTCATACAAAACTTCACACAATCTTCATTAGCAACATTAGTGTACTCAAGATAATAAGTCTTTGGGATCAGTTCCAACACAAGTAAAACTTCCATTAAAACACAAGCTATTGTAGCACTTCCCTCAAAAAGCTCAATTCCCCAAAGAGAACCCAAAAGGGAATCAACAAGAAGCAAATGCAAATAATGGCAGAAATCTATCAAAACAGACCAGCAGGTAGAAACTGATTTTTTAGAAGACCTTCTCTTGCTCAAATCGAAAAGTGTTGAACTAACATAAGTTGGATAACAACCCGGGGCAGAAGCACAAAAAACTACAGCTCAAACCAACGTACAGCGATTTTAGAAGAAGTTTTATAGGGAAGCACAAAAATCTATTTTGGGACAGTAACTTTCCCAAGCATTACTTCTCTCTCATTAGAGGTTACTCTTGGCACAAAAAGCAAATTAAAAGGATAAGGAGAGGTTATTACTGAAACAATAACTTACAAGACTCAACTAAAACTTTTGGGTTATCTCCCAATAGGTACTTTTTAACGCCTTTAAGTTAGGCATAAGAAGCAAGAAAGGAATCGAGTGTTCTCAAATGAAGAAGCATTAAGATTAATACCAGAAATATCTTCAACAAGGCAAGGTATCTCACCCAAATAAGTTCTAGAGGATCCTCTCTCAATGCTCTTGGGTTCACTATTTTGATCAAAAGGGTTTTTAGGAACAATCCAATCAAAATTCTTTTCTAAGGCTTCATGCATTTGTACAAGTTTGAAAGTTATTGGCATCTTAATTTCCTCCCCATTAGGTTCAGTTTTGTTCATTTTTTCTCATGTACCATCAACATCTACACATGAGCCTAGCATATTAAAACGATCAAAGACTTTTCTAGCTTCCATAGAAATGTCATAGAATTCTTTAAGCAAGGTTTCGAGAATAAAATCTCTCTTTTTGGGGTCCTCAATTTCTTTAAGTTTAAGAAACATTACTTGCATTATGGGGTTAAGGTTAACAAACCTAGCTTCCAACATGTGAACTAAAGAAGCTGCAGCAATTTCATAATTTGGAGCAAGTTCTACAGGGGATCTATCCTCAATATCCTCATGCTTGCTAACATGATTAAAGAATTCTTCAATATTATCTTTCCCAATTATAGAGCCACTACATATTGAAAGGTCTTTCAGGGTGAATTCGGGGATCAACATGGTGAGCTAAGAATGAGGAAACAAAAAAATATGTTTTTGATAAATAAAGCAAACTAGTACAACTAATTTTTGTGTGTTTTTGATAAAGAAATAAGCAAACAAAGCAGAAATAAACTAAGCAAAACAAATAAAACAAATTAAAGAGATTGGTTATGAGGGACTCCCCTTGTGAAGATGTCCTCGACTCCCGGAAACGGCGCCAGAAAAATAGCTTGATGGCCCAAAATATAACGACCTCGTTCGAAAACCCCAAGAGGAAGGTATGATGAGCACAATAGCAAGGTTCCCTCAGTTATGAAACCAGGGTTATCGAACCAGTAGCAGCAAGGAAACCTCCAAGGTGTTGTTTCCAACTTGGAATCCTCCACAACATAACCACAGAACTTTGCCCCCAACTTACACTGAGGTTATCAATCTCACCGGTTTTGCTGAAAACAAAGGATTAAACGTCTTGTGTGGAAGATAGTAATTGCTTGCAGAAAGTAAATAGAATACAATAAATAGTATATTGTAGATTGATAGTAAAAGAAATGACCGGGGTCCATAGTTCACTAGTGGTGATTCTCCTTACGATAGATGACATGTTGGGTGAACAAATTATAGCGGGACAATTGACAAACATCGAGAAAGCATACATGCATATACTAATCACCTTGACTTCTATGAGATTTGATTGGGCATTACAACATTATACATAGACCATAATCCAACTGCATCTATGACTAATAATCCACCTTCATGTTATCATCCGAACACCCTCCGGTATTAAGTTGCAAGCAACAGATAATTGCATTAAGCATTCATTTGCTTTTATTTATTTTAGAGGTTGTGTTTTTATTTGAGTTTATAAGCACTCGTGTTGGTTTCCCCAACAATTTCTCTTTAGTTCTTTCTATTTTGCTTTCGTAATTTTCTAGCCGAGCTTTGTGTGGGGCCCCGAGATTAAACCTCCGAGAATCGCTATTATGCATACAACCACGATCCCATGATCAGTTAGTCGTGGCACATAACCGCCAAGTATCAAAGTAAACATCCATTAATTACTCGGATACAAGTCATACCTTAATTTTCCATTATGGCTACAACATCAACATCAACGGAAAATCCTTAAACGTAGTGCCTAAGCCGTGCCTTAACCTACAGGCAACTGACTGGGAGAACGTCCTAGCTCGCATAGCCGTCAACTTCATCCTCTTCTTGATATCTGACCAAGTTAATAGCCAGGGACAATGCCTGTGAATACTTTGAATGTACTCGCAAACCACCTTAAGAGAAATAATAATAATAATAAGAGGATATGCAATATGCCTGGGGTAGGAGGAGGGCTCCAAAAGAGGTTCTTTTCTCAATTAGTTTCTCTTGTAGATATAGCATCTACATACCTTTGTTGCAAACCTTTGTAAACATTTTGGAAACCTTTTTGAAAAGTTTTCTAAACACTAGGATTGGGGGTACCCATTTGTTCCCGTCTTCAGGTCGTCTCATGACCAAACTCATTTCTCCTCCTTCCGACCATCCCATGGTTAAAACCTTTCTCCTTTACGACCATCCCATGGTCAAAACATTTCCAAAGCAATTTCTTTTCCGAAGTCCTTTTTGAAAACAAAACCAACACCGCTCTATAGCAACCATCCCAACCGACCATGACCGAAGACATGGCTATTCTAATAGATTTACACTCTATAGAGGTTGTACACTTTACTCACACCATCCGGGTACCCTGCCCTGATCTACACCGACCGTGGGTCGAGTAACAGATCAAGACTCTCCGAATGCTACTCCAGTATAAGTTCCTATGCTATGAGTGTTGTTCCCCTCAACACCGGGACGTCGGGTACCGAGGACCAACCGGAGCGCATTTTACACTTCACACAGTGGGCGCTTTCAATGAGGGCTCATAGTAACGCCTGGCTGCCCGCAGACAGTTTGTTCCTTCTCCAGGTCGATGTCACACATTGACCTTTACGGGAGAAGGCCCAGCCTCCGGGGATCGCGATCCCCTGTAGTATTTGCGAGGCAGCTTATACCGGCATAGACAAACATCAAATCCAGCCCTGTCCCATTTGAGAGTAATGTGGTTGCACGGGTTAATTGTTCTAGCAAAACTGCAAAGAACCGGGTGCGTTTTTGTAAACCTTTTTCCTCCATCTTTCCTTCAGCATTTTGTAAAACAAAACCTTTTTCTTTCTCAACATCTCCTGGGAGGTCCGATCTCACCAAGGTTTTATGATAAAACTTTTGGTAAATCTTTTTCGGGGGTCTTCCCATCTTCTAGTTTTGCTTCGACTAAAACGGGGTCTCCAAAGGGGTATGGTGTAATACACCATCTATCATACTAGGGTTAAATAGGTCTCATCAAGAGGGTTGTACTTAATAGTACAAAAGCGTAATTGTTTGGAGAAGCCAAGCCACTACCAAGTAGAGATCATCACATAGTGAAACAATGCAGTTTTCATAAAGCAGTAAGTAAAACATGCATAAGTAAAACAGTAGGACAAGGCTTATGAGTAAGAAGGTGGCTTGCCTAAGATCAGAAATATGGCAATATGTCCCTGGACTTCTTCTTAGAAAACCCAATAATATACAATAATAACCATCTTCTTATGATCTCCGAGCTAACCGCAACTATCGTCGTCAGGGAGCACACATGTAAACAAGCAAGAGCACAATCAACACAAGGCATACAAGCAACAATACATATAGCAAAAAATGAACAATACAAGTTTACAAATCAGTAGTTCTTAGGAAGAATGGATTTAATAAGGTTGGCATTGTCTTGGAAACATGGAAGAGAATCCCTTAGGATTTATAGTCTAGAAACTACCTAAGAGATGGGTTTTGGACCAAGATCACATCCTGTATGATATTATTGTATAAAATGGTACCATCAGATAGGTATTGATAAAATGAAGCCAGCAAAAGTGGTTTCACTATTTTATCAATCTCCCTTGATTTATAAAGCATTTTCTAGTGATTAAAACTCTAGTTTTAGGAAATAATTCACCAGAAATGTTCTGTATGTGCAAAAATTATTTCCTTGTATGGATAGGTAGGGTTTGCTGTACTTATTCACCGAGAGTTGGAATAATGTCAATTTATTTACCAGAATGCCCTCATGAAATTCCCAAAGTCAGTTTTGTAGCTGATTTGTCTTTTTCGCCAAAATTAATTCTTCAAAAGCTTTTGATATGATTACAAGGTAAAATGATAGGTAATTTGAGTACCTTTCTATATAAATTGGAATCACCCAATTTGGAGTTGTAACACTTCTGTAGTGATTTTTCTACTGAGACTACCCTAGGTAGAGATAGTTAATTCACCAAAATTAAACAGAGCCTCAATAAAATTTGATCTCCTGGATTTTGGTAGACCATAGTGTACCACATCACAGAGATCTAGAATTAGTTCAATACATGTTATAGTTTGGCTTGAGGAATTTTATAAATTCAATAAATAATTGTTTTTGTTATTTTTACTGAGGTAAAACTAGGGTTCACCTTGATATGATACAAAGTCTAATGGGTAGGTACAGAAAATACCTTTCATAGAAACTTTGATCCATATCACTTGGATAAGGGTAGCTCATAGAGAAAATTTATTTAGTGTAAAATATACATTTTAGTGGATATAATGCCAGTAAATAATAAAAATTATTTTCGAGATGTGACCAGTTCTGCATGTTGGATAAAACATATAGAAACTATAATAATTTTAGATCTGGTCAATTTGGGTTGGTTTCCATTTTCAAACAGATTTAAACCAAACAGTGGATTTACAGGTTTGTAAACATGGTTTTTAAAAAAAGGAAAAGGAAACAGATGATGTTGGGCCAGCATCAACCAGCCCAAGCATCACAGTCACAGGCCAGCCCATTAAGCACCACAGCACGGGCGGGAGACGAGTTCAAACTCCCCGGGGTGGAGCCCACTAGTCAGTGGCCCGGGGAGGCCGAACCGGTAACTTGCGATGAGGGCCGTTTGATCCGGGTGGGATCGATGGTGTCTGCTCTTCTTCTTCCCCTGGCCATGGAATAGAAGGAGGGAACCCTAGGGGCGGCACGGCAGGTGCAAGGGGCTTACTAGAGGCCTTTCCAGTGGCGGAGGAGGGAACAGGGAGATGCGGTTCACGGCGGCGACTCTGGCGATGGGCGGCAAGGGGGTGGTTCGGAGCAGATCTACGAGGTCCCGTGTCGGGCAGAAGCTTCAGCTCCGAGCTGGTCCCCGGCGACGCTAGGGAGGGATCTAGGCAGAGAAAAATGGCGCAGTTAGAAGCAGGGGCAAGATAGGAACTTGACAGGGTAGCATGCAGGGGGAGGAGGAAGTGAGGGGGTGAGCCATCCTCAGATCTAGAGCCATGGCCGAGGCACCTTTCTTTCTTCTTCCTGGGCTAGACAGGTCAGAGGAGAGGGAGTTGTGCTCGAGGGAGGTGAGTGGGAGTGGGAGGGAGCAAATGAGAGGCCGAGAGGGGCTGGCCAGCCACTGGCCCTTTTATCTCGAGTGGGGGAGGTCCATGATGGACAAAGTCCATGGGGAGCATGGGGAGGGCAGGACAAGGGCATTGGTCGAGGAGGGCGGCGTTGGTGGTATGTGGGGCCATTAACTCGATCAGAGAGAGAGGGGAGTGGAGGTGGCTGTTGTTGCTTTTAATATACAAGATATTTTGCAAGATATGCCTCTCCTTCTCTCATACAAGCACATGATACAAAAAATAGAGGTGAGCTACAGTGTAGCACGACCAGAGAGAGATGTGTTTGCTATGGTGCATTGCTTTGCAGGTTTGGAGGGATTTGGAGAAGGCTTTGGATCATGTTTTGAGTTTGCACAATTTGATTAGAATGGTTCTTGTGAAGGAAGTTGAATAATTCTCATTTAGAAAGGTGGGGTAAAAGGTACTGGTGTGTAGATAGGGTCGATGCATAACCCTAGGAATTATTTGGGATTTTTCAGATAAGTCTAGATGCACTTTATATCAATTATTCAGATAGTGCAGAAATGGTTTTTAGGAAGTTATTTGATATTTTGAATTGTACAAGTTGATTTTTTGATGTGATATGGTCCCAAATGTGAATACACAGTTAGGGGAATTTTCTCAAGATTTATTGAAGGGTAAAAATATTTAATATAATTAATTTCTTGTTTTTGCCATTTAAGAAAATAGGAAAAAAGAATTATTAAGACTCTTCAAAAATATTTATTTTTGAAGTAAGAAGATAGGGTATGATATATGGACCTCAATTAAGCCAAAATTTGGAGAAGTGTTTTGGCACAAACCAAACTTTCCTTTATGGAAGGGGTTTTGAGGTTTTTGGTGATTAAAGGGATTTAAGAGGTTTTGGGCCAAAATAATTATGGATAAAATTTGATAAATCTTGATGATCAAGGTAGATGATGTATACAAGGTGTAACAAGCATTTTCAACCTTGGGGTTGGAGAATCCAAGTTGATTTTGGTGAAAACTAGTGATTTAAGGATCTTGGTTAAGATTGATTTCATGCCACAAAAACCTTGTTGGATCTTGGAGCTCAAGGCTCCCCTTGGGGCATGGTATATGCAAGGGAAATGGATGTATCCTAGAGGGGGTGAATAGGTGTTTTAAAATTAATATGGTTTAGGCTCTAATAAATGCGGAATAAAACTTAACGTTTAATTTATCAAGCCAAAACCTATATCCACTAGTTTCACTAAGTGCACCAACAACCTATGCTAAGCAAGACAAGCAACAAGGTAATAGCAAGATATAGTACTTCAAGCACGATGGTTATCACAATGTAAATTGCATAAGAAAAGGGCTCGGTTGAGAGATAACCGATGGACGCGGAGACGATGATTTGTTTCCCGAAGTTCACTTCCAAAGAAGCTACGTCTCCGTTGGAGAGGTGCGGGGGCGCAATGTACTTCGAACGCCACAAATGGCTCACCTCGAGGTGTGGTGGCTCGATGCTCACCCAACACCACACAAGGCCTCACCAAGGATGTGAAGCCACGCAACTCACCGACGCCACAAAAGGCTCACCCTATTCTCCCGTGAGCTCGCCACAAAGGCCTACTCACGTTCCACTATGGGACACTTGAGGGCGGTCACCGAACTCGTACAAGGCTTGGGGCAATCTCCACAACTCAATTGGAGGGCTCCCAAGAAACGCCACAAAGGCTCCACAATGCCACAAAAGGCCAACAAGCTTGGGGAACCTCCACAACTCAATTGGATCCCCAAGAACACACCACAACTCCACACAACCATCTAGGGTTCCAAGAACCCAAGAGAAACAAGCCCAAGGGCTTGAACTCACCGAATCTCCGAGGAGAACTCAAACCTATGCACCAAATGCAAGAGGCAAGTCCTTCTCTCTCAAATTCCACCAAAGCTACAAAAGCTATTGGGGGAATAAGGGAGGAAGAACACAAGAGGAGAACACAAAACTCTCCAAGATCTAGATCCCAAGGATTCCTTTACAAAGAAGGGATTTTGCTTGGTGGGGCTTGTAGATCTAGATCTCCTCTCTCAAATCCCTCAAAAAGATGTAAGAATCATAGGAGGGGGAAGGGGAGAGGGTAAGCTCTTCAAGGTCAACAATGGAGGAGAGAGAGAGCAAGAACCAAGAAAAAGCTTGATAGGGTCGGAGGGGAAAGGGGGGCTCCTTTTAAAGGGCTCCCGATCTGCCCGTTACCCACAGAATCGCGCACGGCCGGTAGTACCGGTGGGTGGCCGGTTCTACCGGTGGCACCCAGCCAACGGTCAGAAAACAGCGAGAGAAAGAACACAAACGCGAGCCTGGCCGGTACAACCACCGCTTCGCCGGAACTACCGGTGGCAAGAATGACCTAGCGGTACTACCGCCTGAAAATCCGATCCAAGTTCCATCAAATAGCGCTAACCAGGAAGAGAGAGTACAGAACCAAAAATGGGTTCACCGGAAGTTGGGCCGGAAGTAACACCGGTACTACCGGCGGCATTTCTGCCCGAGCGGTACTTCCGGCATCTGGTCGGTACTTCCAGTCAGAGAAACTTCAGAACCAGAAATGCCACAACTTTTGCATCCGAACTCCAAACGAGATGAAACCAATTTTGTTGAAACTTCCGCCCAGGGAAACTTCAGAAACTAGAAATGCAATAACTTTTGCATCCGAACTCCAAATGCAATGAAACCAATTTTGTTGGGAATCTAACTACGTGTAGAATCCAACAAAATGCGTGGAAATATTGTGTATCACCAAGGGAGAAAATACCATGAATATATATGTGAGATACCTCCCAAGGTGTGGAGCCGGAAAACCCGCAAGATCAAAAACGCAATAAGATATGCATGGGAAATCCATTTTTGATGAACTAGAGTTTGTTATGAAGATAACCACAAGCTCTAGATCCTCACATGGACAAGAACCAAACAACAACCAAGAAATATGATGCTATGAATGCAAAGGTTTGAGATCTCTCCGAAAGATACGAACAAGTCACCCACTTGAGAGCCCCTCTTGATAGTACGGCTACCTATCCTAAAACCGGTCTCCCAACACTACAAGAGACCGGTAAAATAGAAAACCTATCAAGATCATACCTTTGCCTTGAGCATCCCACTTGAGCGTGATGTAGACGATCTTGTCACCTTCAAGATGGAACACCTTTCTTGATTGCTCTTGCTTGGTCTTGTTTGATTGATGACTTGAGAAATGCTCCCCCATACTCCATGGGGGAAGCCTCTTCTACGAACTTGACTTCATCATTCCATGATTTCCGAGGATGGCAAGCTTCAAGAATGAGATCTTCTAGAGATGACGCATCTTGAGCTTGCACTTCCATTCTTGACGATGTCTTGAAGATAGCCAGGAGGAACTCCATCTTCTTCTTCTTCTTCTTCTTCAAGACATACTTGATCTTCTCCTTCTACTTGATTCCAATAGGCACAAAGCACTTCGACAATGCTTCTTCTTCATCCTTGAAACCAACACATGGTCCAAGCGATGCCATTGGACAAACCTACAAGTGAGACTCAATTTGCACATTAGTCCATAGGGATTGTCATTAATTACCAAAACCACACATGGGGGCAAACATGCCCTTTCAGTATATATGGATGGATAGACTAAGTGATTTATATTGCAATGGTGTAGAGGTTTGAGCTTGATCCTGCTTGAGCTTACCAAGAATTGATTTCAAACTTTGGATAAAATAAGCCTGCCAAGGCAGATTATCAACTAGCCTTCAAAACCTTGTGGGTTTAAGAAGCACTAAGATCCACTTGGAACAAGTGAAGTATATATTGATAGAAATATATGAGTAGAACACAACCATGCAAATAGTTGGTCCATAGAAGGTTGGATGATGGTGTGAGCTTCTGCCAAAATAGGCATGTTGACTAGATTTGCAGGAATAGTTATTTTCTAGCCTGCACAACCATCAAGAACAAGTGGGTTGGAGGATGATCTAACCAAGGGAAAGAGTGGGCATTGGTAGTACTTAGGATGGTTAACAATATGGTTAAAATGCATTTTCAAAAATACACAAGGGTTGAGAAAAGGAGGCATTCAAAAAGGTGATGTTGGAACAGATGGTTGAGAAAAGGAGGCATTCAAAAAGGTGATGTTGGAACAGATTTCAGACTTAGCCAAATTTGGCAGATTTAGGGTTTTTGACTTGAATGTGGGTGGTGATTATTTTGATGGGTTGCAAGGTACCAAAGCATCATCAAGTGGATGATGTTGAAGTGTAGAGGGAGTAGAAAAGATCCTTTCTTGATATTGCTCTTCATTGACTTGGAAGCTTCTAGAATTAGATCACTTCGGAGCTGACCTGGTTAAGGGTTTTAGATGATCACCTAGTAGCTAGGGATTAGATCCAGCTATGCAGCCGTGCTTAGGATTTGGGGGTTTCAAGTATATTGATCCTATTTATGAGCTCCTATGGTGGCGCACTTATCTCCTTAAGCAAACAAGTCAAATAGCAGATCAAAGCAATTCATCAGACAACAGATCAAGTGTCAACACCCGGATTTTTAATCCTAGATGCCTGTTATGCCATACCTCGCAATCCCACGATTACCATTTTTGCGAGACATAACAGATTGGATATCACAGTACATCATCCATTACAAACCATAATAAGGTCTTACACAAATAAAGGATCTCATGATCCAGTCTTAGTACAATCAGTTAGCAGAATAAATAGCATAGCGGTGGGATCCATCCTTAGAGTCACAGGAAATGCTGACGATGGGAGATGATCCTAGTTATCATAGCCATCCTGCTGTCCTTCATCTTGGTAATCTCCTTCATAGTCTGGCCATAGGAATAGCCAGGGACAAAAGCCATGAGTACTCTTTAAGTACTCGTAAACTACCACTAACAAATAGGATAGTTCTAGGATGAATGCTAACTCTAAGTTTATTTCTGAAGTTAAGTTTGAAACCTAGGTTGAGTTCAGAAACAAAGAAAGATAAAACAAGGTTGAAAACTCCTAAGTGGGAACTTAGTTATCATAGTCACAACTTTGTTGTGGTCAAGTCATGTCACAGTTCATTTCATAAGTCATTTTGAAAACATCTGACAATGGAATAGTATGGCCACTCCAACTGTCCATAACCGCGTACGCGGCTATTCGAATAGTTTGACACTCTGCAGAGGTGGTACACTTTCACCACAAGATTCAATACATCGTCATGGATAACCCTGAATCATCATACTTAGTATGCAGAAAATCAAACATAACCTTTCCTTTACACACTCTATTATAAGGACCTCTCCTATGAGCATGGCCTCCCAACCATAACCATATGTCATCTTGGGCACTGCATAGGTGGACAACATTGAGAGGTAGCCTCAGCTCAAACCTCTCCCGCGAGGGAACTAATACTAATGCATATAAACTTCCGGCTAAGCCTTACCCAATTCAGGTATTGTGGTTGTACGATAAAATTGGAATGGTATCACATCCGAACCCAACCATCAGTTTTTATAAAAGGGCTAAGGCTCATGCCTTAACATTTTCCTCATCATCACCAATTGTGTTTCTCAACACAGGTCAAAACATCTCAATAGAATGACTCATCATTCCAAGGTTTTCACAAATCATTTTCACCAAGTATTCCCATCTAAAGTGATCAAGTTTTGATTTAGTCCAACTACTAAGTTAAGAGTGTTCACTAAGGTGGGATGCTAATCTCAATCTCATGCCATAGAATGACATCTAAGTCTAACTAGATAGGTCAAGTTTTATACTCTTTATGATACCTTTAAACAAGTAAGGTACTTTGGTAAAGTAAAGAAGGTAAATCTTGTAAATAAAACTTGGAAATAGGTATAAGTCAAAATGGTATAACCAAGCATGCCTAATGCATCTTTCTTGGGTTATCTATCTTGCAAGAGTTAGCTTGCATTGATAAGGATGGCTTGCTAAGTATAATACTTGCAAGTGTTAGCTTGCCAATAATAACTTGCCTTGGTTGGTGCAGTGGTTGAAGTATTCTTCCTCCTCCTCTTGGTATAACTCCTCCTCCTCGAAAGCTTGGTCGGTACTATTGTCTATAAATACATACGGAATACAAAATCACCAAACAATACTTAGCTAGTCTACTTAGCACACTAAGGCACACATTTGATGATCTATTATCATCACAAGCATCACAAGGTTTAATGAGCTAGCTTCATTTATTTTATTTGAGAAAAGTAATTTCTACTCATTGAAATTAACTAAGATTTAATATTCTCCAATTAAAATATGGGATCATCTGGACACATGTCATCAACACATATTCTAACATATAGGAATGTGATTTAAATGTTGGATCACATCTTAATAAGTTTAAGTTTAATATTTAATGATTTAAAGTGACTAGAAATGCCTATATAGCATTATTTTGGTACTATCCAAAGTCACTACATGAAAACCTTAGTATTATTACATATTCAGATAGGTATGGTTAAATGTGATTTTTGAGAGTTGGAATCAACTCAAAATCTATTATGGTTGATTTTATAAAAATGTTTGAATGTGAAAAAGCTTATGTCTTGTTATTTTTACTAGGCGATATCTCTAACTCTAAATGATTTAAATCCAACGGGCATGGATAGAGATTTTCATTAGCTTTCCAACACAATTGGAATCACTCCATTTGGATTTGTAAAACTCTCTGAATTGATTTTTGAACTAAAGGACAGAAATAAGTTTACTTCTAAAAAGAAAAAACTATATTTGAATTACTGGGTCAGCGCGGGAAACTGAATGGACTGGCCCGTGTATACTCCACGGCGCTGAGAGCTGCTCACAGGGGGTCCCGCTGGTCAGTGACTCATAAAACGCGAAGCGGTAGGGGGCGATAATAACCACACGATAAGAACTAGATCTAACGGTCCACAGTCGTCGTCGACGACGGACTCGTCGTCGATGAGACTGAACCCTAACACGGTCGATGGGGGTCTACTGGGGACGTACCAGGGGTCCAGCTAGTGCGGCAAGACGGGCAAACGAACTGGTGGACGATGGCGGACTCAGGCGAGGTCGTGGCAGGGGCTGAGGTGGACGAAATCGACGGGGACTTCTCCTCCTCTGCCGCGGCTGACTCCGGTGGAATTCCGGCGATGGGCTGCTCGAGTGGCTCCGGCGAGAGAGGGGAGTGGAATGGTGTGAAGAATTGGTGCTGGGGAGGCTTCCTTTTATAGGCTCGACGAGGGGACCAACGGGTGTGGCGGAGCTCGTCGGTGACGGCGATACATGGGGCTACCAGCGTGGGCGAGGTAAGAGGGCGGTGGGCGGTCTACTGGCGGTCCTCTACATCATAATGGCGACGCTAGGGGCGGTGGCTACCGGTCGGGAGCTTCCCGCGCTCTGGGATACAAAGGCGGTGCTCGAGGGTGCTCCTGGCGACTGTGGGTTGCGCAATGGTGCATGGTCATGTCTGGCGGGTTGGTGTGGTCAAGGCGGAGCGGCGCACGCGGTCTGGTGTTGAGGCACGGTCTATGGCATGCTGGCGGTGAAGGCGCTCTGGCGTGCTCTGGCACGACATAGAGAGGAAAGGGCGGCGCTTCTCTGGGGTGGTCCAGGTGCTGGCTTTGGTCGTGGGGTGGACAGGGGAGTGCGGTGGGGTTGGGCGGAGCTAGTGGGCAAGCTGGAATGGCGCGGCTCGGTCTGGTGAGCGTTGTCCGTGTTTGGCTAGCGATGACCATATTTGGGCAGCGCGTCACTGCTGCTCCAGGCTTAGGGGTAGGCCGGTGAGGGTTTGGTTAGAGCTAGGGGAGACAGGGAAGAGCAGAGAGGGTCGAATGGGGGACAAGAGATCAATTGGCAACAGTATTAGTTAGGCCATTATTTTTCTGCCTGCCAACTGTTCGACAAAATGGCCGTATGAAACTTTTATCTGAATTTTTGAAAGATTTTTGGTGGAGTGATTCATCTTATGCTTAAGCATCTAGGTTTGCTTGGGATTTTGAAATGGAGTTCATTTGGAGGGTTTTTGAAGAAGTGGTATCGAGACATATGAACTAGATTCAATTTTCAAATGTCATTTAAAATTCGGGTTTGAATGTTTTTGGGAGATCACAAAGTGGGCCTTGGCACATCACTACTTGTACTAAGAAGGGGTGCAAAGATCCACAAATGTTTCTGTTTGAATTTGAGTGCTAGGAATAGCGAAAGTGGGCTAGGTGATTAAAATGGCAAATGTGACCATTTCCTTATTTAATTCTTTTTGAATTCTTTTTCTTTGGGATTTGCTTGGGGTTGATCTATATGATGTGTAATTCACCTTAGAGTCATTTTACAACCAATAGATCACTCAATCATGGCAATTCAAAACAACTCCTATTTTAAATGCACACACATATGAATGCTTAAAGATTTTTAAATAGAAAAAGGTTTTGTTAACCCTAAATTGGGTAGATTTGATCTTGATCACTTGGATTAAAGTTTTGGGATGTTACATCAAGTCACTTCATCTTAGCAGATCAAGTCAAATCATCTTACAAATAAGCAAACCTACTACTGGGGTTACCATCAAGTCTGGCTTGAGGGAAGATTGGGTATTTTGAAAAGGTTGGAGTTTGAATAAGATGAGAGTCCTTGGTATCTCTACCAAGAGTAGAATTCAAAAGCTTTCAAAAGAAGTTTTGGGAAACCTAGAGATAAGAATAGTTGAAGGTTCTGTCTATAGAACATAAGGAGATTATAATAGGTTGCTCTCCATAGTTTAGGGAAATAAAAGCTACTAAAGAGGGTGGAGGTTATAAAGGTATATTGGCTCAGGTTTTGAAATGCCAGAACATTTGAGAATATGGAAATTAAGCCAAGATAGTTTTGCGAAGTAGCTTTTGTCAACTGGTGTTGAGGTAAGGAGTATATCTTCTAATACCTATTCATATGCATATTTAAGCAACAAGCAAACACTTCAGCACTTAACAAGAAAACGTTTTTGTTCCCCCTGATTTTTGCATTCTGGACAACTAATCAGGGTTGCTGAAATTGGAATGTTACACTTTGCTGCCAATTTTTCTATTCTTTAAAATTCCTCTCTTAAAAAACCCCAAAAGGATTTCTCCATTTTTCCTTATTCTCCCACTTTCCTTTCTTTCCGCCTCGAGGTCTTCATATGTTTGCAGGAGAGTGGTCGACTTCAAGTTTCCATGAAACAAATAAAAAAGGAAGAGAGAAGTGGAACCAAACATGAGAGGTATGCCTTATGACTCCCCACTTTTTGAAGTTTTAGAAAACCCATGCTAGTTAGTAGTAAATGTTGAGATATCATATTGGTGGAGTGATTCTTTGTATCGTCGTAAGATTTTCGTTTGCATGGGTATTTAATTGGATACGTTTTGTTGCAGCTCTCATAATTAACCAAGTCTTGCCTAAAAATTGCTACCCAATTGTAATAAGAAAAGGTCTCCCAATTGAAGGCTTGGGTGTTGTAGTGTTTAGCCTTGAAGGCTTATTTCTAGAGACACTCAACACCACAGAAAATGCTGATTGATTTAATAGCTCTCTTTGAAAGAATTTGTTCGATTGAATTAATGTTTAGCGGTATTTATGAGCATGCCAAAGTTTGACTTGTTAATCATAAGAATGATATAGCTTTATGTGTGTCAAACTTCATCGGATGCCCACAACTCTGCTGGCCTACGAACGATCTTCATGGAGGAAACTCCTAGATTTCGTTTGTGAGTTAATTAAACACTTGTAGCAGTAATGCTATAGTGGGTAAGATTCTTGGTATTCCCGGGGAGCTGTAATCATGATGGAATCACTCCTTTGGCTATTATGAGAAATCATTATGCAAAAGGAACAAAACCTTAGTGATGCCACGAGTGTCCATCACAGCCCGATAAACTAATTTTTTTGGCATGCTCTCAATTACTTAAGAACTGAAATTTTTGAAGGACAATGAATCAAAAAGTAGCGCTTGAAAAGTCTTGATTTATTGATGTGGAAGAATTGAGATACTCTAGTATATATGCTTTTAATGACAACTCTCACACTCTTAATTTACATGATTATACTTTACTGGTCAAAGGCAAGCCTATGAGTTGATTACTTGACATGGAATAAAGTTTACTCATTTGAATCATCCATGTTTCCAATAATTTTGTTGCGCTATAAGGATGCATGAAACCCGTATGATATGATTGCCACTACTCTATCTATGCTGAAGTTTTTTAGATTTATGAAGTGGAGGAAACATGAGACTACTAATCATGAGTAAGATCACCATCTCGTTATTTCTGTTTAAATACTGAGTTCCTTTTTTATTTTGGTTTTCTTGCTCGGGACGATCAAGTTTAAGCTTGAGGAGGATGATGGCTCTGAAATATAGCCATCTAACATCCACATTTAAACTGGATATTAATCATATTCTTGATGAAACATCTCTCTAAACCCTGCCACTAATGCTAATATTCAGAGGGGTATGCAATCCTTTCTCTTATATTTTTTCCTGCACAGATAATGTCGTTCAAAGGAGGTAATCACTACATTAAAGTTAAAGATACGAGATTTCCAACTACAAGAAGAAACTAGGACCCTTACAACGGAGGCAGACGCCTTAACGACCAACTATATAGCCGGAGCAAAAATTCCGACCATATAGCTCCGGTCGTATAGTTGGCACCTCCACCGTTAGGTCAAACAGAACAACTTTCGTGAAGGGACCCCTATAAAAATAAGGCTCAGGCGATGGGAAAATGAGAGCCGCTCCGCCCCAAAGAAGCCAGACTCCGCCAAAAGCCGCCTCCAGATCTCCAAACCCTTCTCCATCTCCATAGCCATATTCCACCACTTGAAATAGTAGATCTCTTCTATGATTAGCGATATTGTAAGACTATTGCTATCAATCTTATGATTTTTACAATGTTTGTGATTGTTGATCTCATCTTTTTGTGTGAGTAATTCTCCTTGGCTAAGGGCTTCGGCCTAGCCATGTAGCAATTGTGCATGTGAATTATCATAGATGGGATCGTGTATTAGTTTGTATGACATGATGATTATTGTATCCTCTCTTGCCTCAATCCAAGGACTTGTCAGGTAACCAATACCTCGAGGGTTGAGCCAGGTATAGGGAGTATGAGTGATAACTGATTCAGGTTGGGAACCCCAGTGACAGAAGGGGTAGTACGGCTGTATGTTAGGGATTTTCTTGGGATTAACGGTGACATCACTATGCATATCATTAGTTCTCTTTCTTCTATGAATGAGACTAGTAGGTTATTTCTATAAGAGATTGCAGAGGCAATAGCAATTATGGATGCACTGCCCATGTATAATTTATCTTGCTCTAACAAGTACACGCATACTTTATTTCTATCTTTTATTTCCATCAGATGTTTTGCATAGCTACAGGTGAAACCGAACGCCCTAGGCCCTCTCTATCCATCATCGACAACAAAAAAAGATGCAAGCTATTGGCCCGGTACAAAACACAAAAGGAATTCTAAAACTCCCGAAGATCCGTTAAAGTAACTTCACTACGCATTCGCTTCCCGAGGATTCGATAACCTAGGTCTACTACGGAAAAAGAAGCTACACTACATCTGTAATCCGGATCGAATGTATCACTCCTCAAGAGAGAGCAGCTGATCGAGCCATACTCTTCATACTACTTCCTCTTTCCCAAATTAGGACGCATATTACTTTTGGTCAAAGTCAATCTTTATAAAGTTTGACCAACTATATGTTAAAACATACTGACTTTTCTAATGACAAATGCATATAATATGAAAAAACAGTTCATGATTATTCTAATAACATTGAGTTGATGTCGTATACTTAGTCAAAGTTTATTAAAATTGAATCTAACCAGAAGTAATACGCGTTTTAATTTGGGAAGGAGGGAGTACTACTTTCTTCATGGGGAAAAAAGGAGCGTTCCTCACTTTCGAACCAGCTTGCGGCGGGTGTGGTTGGTGCTTCCTCTTCCTAGGGTATGGAGGTGGAGTAGTACGGAGTAGGAAGGCTGGCCAGATCATAATGGTGAGCATCCAATGTGATGGGACATTTTTGTTTTTTTTGCTAGCCAGATCAGCCGGCCGGGGTGTGGGTGGTAATGAGGGAATGAAGGAGAGGGAAAACACAATTTGTTTTTGCATGCATATATATTGTAAAGGTCCTGAAATTTACTCTACTCAATGTACCTTATACCATGTACCTCGTGTTAGGAACCCATCCTAGCTTTTCTCTGACATTGCACCGCCTTCAAATCGTCCTCTTCGTAGATCTCTCGATGCCTCCTCTGTGCTCGTAGTATCCTCTCCCTCTTTATTTTTAACATAAAAAAGGAAATAAATTCTTCTTACTTGCTTTTCAAAAAATAAGCTCCTTTCACTTGAAAAATTGAAATTGATTATTTTATCTTGGGGGATACCCCCCGGCAGGGTAACGCCGAGGTATAAAGGCTGAGTTAGCCGGGGTATGGCACGGTCAAAGCAAGTGCTGGCTGGGTCACCTCAAGGCAGGCCGAACCACGGAGTGACCTAGCCCGTGGAGTGATGGCCCAAAATATATCGAGCTCGTTGGGGAACCCCAAGAGGAAGGTATGATGAGCACAGCAGCAAGTTTTCCCTTAGTACAAAACCAAGGTTATCAATCCAGTAGGAGCAAGGAAACACCCCAAAGGTGTAGCTAGCTGAACGTTGGCAGGGCGCACTACCGGTGCCAGCAGCAACGGGGAGACCTGCACAACACAACCACAGGACTCTGTCTACAACTTGCGATGAGGTTGTCAATCTCACCGGTTTTGCTGAAAACATAGGATTAAACGTATCGAATGGAAGGAAGTAATAGTTTGCAGAAAGTAAACACAAAGCCGTAAACAGTTTATAGATTGTATGTAAAAGAAAGGACCGGGATCCATAGTTCACTAGAGGTGTCTCTCCTTAAGATAGATAACATGCTGGGTGAACAAATTACAGCGGGGCAATTGACAAACATCGAGAAATCAATACATGCATATACTAATCATCTTGACTCCTTTGGAACTTGATTGGGCATTACAACATTATACATAGACCGCCATCCAACTGCATATATGACTAATAATCCACCTTCAGGTTATCATCCGAACCCCCTGCAGTATTAAGTTGCAAGCAACAGATTATTTCTTTACGAATTGTGTGTAATGTAAACAATACGATTGTTCTATGAAAAAAGGATTGTTGTTTTCTCCCTAGTAGCAACAACACATCTAGTACCTTAGAGATTTCTGTCACTTCCCCAGATTACCAGAGGCTTGAACCCACTATCGAGCATAAATACTAACTCTTGGAGTTGCTAGCATCTACTTGGCCAAGATAGCTACTAACAACAGAAATCATGCAAGATCACAAATAACAAAGACATGCTAGAATCAATAATCAATCTGAAATAGCATCTCAATATCCATTGGATCCCCGCAAACACAACATGCAGAATTACAAATAGAGGATCTTGATCATGAACGGAGCTCACAAGGTCTAGACATGAAAGAACAAAGGAGGAGAACCAGCCATCTGGCTACTACATGGACCCGTAGTCCAAAGATGAACTACTCACGCATCACACCGGAGGCTTGCATGATGATGAAGAAGGCCTCCAGGGTGAATTCTCCTCTCCGGCAGGGTGCCGGGAAGAGCTTTAGATCCCTCCCGATCTATGGATGGAGATGACGGCGGCTACAGACTCTTTCGTGGATTTTTGATCGGGTACTTAGGGTTTTCGTCCCGAGGGTATCTTATAGGCAGAAGGAGAGGCCGAGGGGGTGCTGGGGTCGGCCAGACCACCCCCTGGCGCGGGCCAGGCCTGGCCGCGTGGCCAGGTGGTGTGGCTGGCCCCAGCACCCCCTCAGCCTGTCCTTCCGCCTATAAGATGCCCTCGGGACGAAAACCCTAAGTACTCTATCAAAAATCCACGAAAGAGTCCTGGTCGCACGGCCAGGTGGTGTGGCCGGCCCCTAGCCCTTCTCCGTCTCGTATTCTGGTATCTGATGACTTCCGCAAAAATAGGCATTTTGGCTTTTGTCCCATCCAATTCCGAGAATATTCATTTTCTGACTTTCCTGGAACCAAAAACAGCAGAAAATAGGCTGCTGGCACTGTGGCTCTTGTTAATAGGTTAGTCCAAGAAATCATATGAAAAGTACTCCAAAGTGTAGACAAAACACAAGAAAGTGGATAAAACCAAGCATGGAACATCAAAAATTATAGATACATTTGCAATGTATCATGGAGCATCTCCTTAGCCATAGCCCGGCCGGCATAAACTGTATGCCGGCTATGTTTGTCTATCTATTATGCAGGTACCTTCATAGCTAGATTAGCGACGTGCTAGCCGGACTATCATATGGCGTCCAAGAGAAGGAAGGAATCTCTCGCAGGTCAAAAGGTGGTTTTATTAGCTGTAGTATGAGCGAAGAAAAGCAAAGAGGAGGACCAGCGGGTCAGGGACGACCAAGGTGACACGGGCAGTGTCGGCTGACGCAGCCCGTGTCTGGTGACGCTTAAAGACAAGGATTACGTTGCGGGTTATGTCCAAAGCCCGGATGAGCTGTTAAAGAGAATAAAGAAGCATCTAGCTTTAACCAAGGGGCATATTCGGAGAATATGCTGCCACGTGTGCCCTAGCATTGTAACCCAGTCTCCCCTAAATAAGGAGCACCGGGGCCTCCATAGAACGGGATGGATCATTTTCTCTGTCTAAGATAGAACTCTAGAGCTAGGTTGTGGGTGGTAAGAGACATAGTCTCCTTCTCACCAATAGCTTGAAGAGCACTTGTAAACACCATTGATAGAGAGAATACAAGAACATCTATGTGTGGAATCACCACATTCTCCCTCCCTGGATTCCCCTAGCACACATTGGCCCCACCTTTAGCCTATCTATGGCATCTGCCGTGCCACCACCACGACATTTTATGTTTTTAATATCTTTGATTGTTTTCAAAAGATGGCCAAATTTGCCGGCATGCAAATTCTTGGATATGGGATCAAAAGCATAAAGTATGATGTAGATATGGACTTGATCTTGGTCATTCGTCTTGAAATCCAAGAAATTCGTACTCGTTGACAACTATGCTTAAATTCGTTTCAATTTCACCACTTACTTTTAGGTCAGAATTGTACACGGGTGGTGGGAATACATTTTACATCCAGGACCTAAAAAGGGAAAATTACATTAAGGTCCATACATTTAGCACAAACCCCCCTAAAATTAAGAAGGGAAACAGTCAGGTTCGGCTCCATGTCGAGAGAGAAGCTGATTGAGCCATACGTTTCATAAAACTTCCTCTTTGATTGTTTTCAAAATATGGCCAAATCTGTCGCTATGCAAATTCTTGGATATGGGATCATCAGCATAAAGTATGATGTAGAGATATGGCCTTGACCTTGTGGTCGCTCGGCTTGAAATCCAAGAAAGTTCATACTCATTGACAACTAAGATTAAATTCGTTTAAATTTCACCAGTTACTTTTAGGTTAGCATTTTACACGGTCGGTGGGAGTACATTCTACATCAAGGACCTAAAAAGGGAAAATTACATCGAGGTCCATACATTTAGCACAAAGAACCCTAAAATTGAGCAAACAAAACAGTCGGATTCAGCTCCTTCTCGAGAGAGCAGCTGATTGAGCCATACTCTTCATACTACTTCCTCTTCGATTGTTTTCAAAAAATGGCCAAATCTGTCGCCATGCAAATTCTTGGATACTTGATCATCAGAATAAAGTATGATGTAGAGATATGGCCTTGACCTTGTCATCGTTCGGCTTGAAATCCAAGAATTTTCATACTCGTTGACAACTATAAGCTGAAATTCATTTAAATTTCACCACTTACTTTTTGGTTAGAATTTAACACGGTTGGTGGGAGTACACTTTACAACAAGGACCTAAAACAGGGGAAATTACATCGAGGTCCATGCATTTAGCATAAAGGACCCTAAAATTATGCAAGGAAAATAGTCGGGTTCATCTCCTTTCGAGAGAGTAGCTGATCGAGCCATACTCTTCATACTACTTCATCTTCAATTATTTTCAAAATATGGCCAAATTTGCCGGTATGCAAATTCTTCGATATGGGATCATCAGCATAAAGTATGATGTATATATGGCCTTGACCTTGGCCGTTCGTCTTGAAATACAAGAATGGTTCATACTCGTAGACAACTAAGCTTAAATTCGTTTAAATTTCACCACTTACTTTTAGGTTAGAATTTTACATGGTCGATTGGAGTACATTTTACATAAGGGACCTCAAAAGGGGGAAAATTACATCGAGGGTCCATACATTTAGCACAAAGGAACCTAAAAGGAAAAAATTCTGGTTCGACTCTTCTCGTGAGATCAGGTGATTTGAGCCAAACTCTTCATACTACATACTTCCTCTTTGTTTGTTTTTAAAATATGGCCAAATTTGTCACCATGCAAATTCTCTCATATGGGATCATCGTAATAAAGTTGATGTTGATATGGCCTTCATCTCGGTCGTTCGGCTTGAAATCCAAGAATGTTCATACTCGTTGACAAGTAAGCTTAAAATCGTCTAAATTTCACCACTTACACTTTTAGGTTAGAATTTTGCACGGGCATTGGAAGTACATTTTACACCAAGGACCTAAAATGGGAAAATTACATCGGGGTCTATACATTTAGCACAAACCCCCCTAAAAATAAGCAAGGGAACAGTCAGGTTCGGCTCCTTCTCAAGAGAGCATTTGATCGAGCCATATGTTTTATACTACTTCCTCTTTGATTGTATTCAAAATATGGCCAAATCTGTCGCCATGCAAATTCTTGGATGTGGGATCATCAGCATAAAGTATGATGTAGAGATATGGCCTTGACCTTGTGGTCGTTCGACTTGAAATCCAAGAAAGTTCATAATCGTTGATAACTAAGCTTAAATTCATTTAAATTTCACCACTTACTTTTAGGTTAGCATTTTACATGGTCTTTGGGTGCATATTTTACATCAAGGACCTAAAAAGGGAAAATTACATCAAGGTCCATACATTTAGCACACAGGACCCTAAAAGGAAAACTTTCTGGTTCAGCACCTTCTCTCGATATCAGCTGATATGAGCCAAACTCTTCATACTACTTCCTCTTCGATTGTTTTCAAAATATGGCCAAATCTTTTTCCATTCAAATTTTCTGATATGGGGTCATCAGCATAAAGTATGATGTTGATATGGCCTTGACCTTGGTCATTTGGCTCGAAATCCAAGAATGTCCATACTCATTGACAAGTAAGCTTAAATTCGTTCAAACTTCACCACTTACACTTTTTGGTTAGAATTTTACACAGATGGTGGGTGTCACATCCAAAAAAATCCAAATTTTGAAATGTGAAAAAATCAAACAAACAAAGAAAATAAAGGATGAAATTTAGGGGGAAAAGAAACTTTTTGTTCCTCTATTGGAACCTTACTTAAATAAAAAGAATTATGATTGAGGAAGAGACAACTATCCAAAGATAAAATGCAATCATCCATGACATGTATCTTGTCAACCCCTCAAGAAAAAGGATAGACCCGAAACCTAAACACTAATAATAGAAATGACCATCAAGTTCAATACAAGACTATGGCTATGTTCAATATAAAAAAATTTGCAACGTAATACCTTAATAATCTATAATGGTAAATAACAAAATTACAAAACCCTAGAAATTGGTTTCGCGCTATTTTGAGCCGTAGATAAAAAGATATGGTTTATTTAAGAAGAAAGGAAAAGAAATAAGAAATAAGAAAATTCCAAGGCCAATAAAGCACCTACCAAAAATCAATAACTAAATAAAATAAAAGTGTTCTTAAATGGTTTATAAAGATAATTATTAAATAGAATTATACAAATGATAATCACCTTTTTGTTTTTGAAACTATAAATCAAAATATATAATTTATTTGGTAAAGATAAAAAGAAATGAGATTATATTGCAAAGTCAAGATAAGCCATATCTAAAATCCATGTCTAAATGGAACAAAAGTATATTTAAATAACATATAATGGTAAAGAATTATTTTATAAAACTCTGTAAATTGGTTTGACCCTTTTTGGAGTTTTAAATAAAAATATATGAAGGAAAGTAACTAAGAAAAAAAGAACCATATAGGCCAAAGTAAATATTTATAAATGATATTGTTTGAATTCGATAATAAATAAGATAGATAATATCCTAAAATGATCTTCTTGATTTTACAAAATTTTGGAAATTTGAATGGATCCATTTAGAGCTCTAAAACAAAAGTTATAAAAGAAACCTGAAAAAAAAGAGAAAAAGAAAAATATTAAAGAAACACAATGTAGCAGCAACCCAACCCAAGGCCCATGTAACCCTGACCCACTTGTCTATTTTTTCTGTTCTCTTCCTTTTATTTTTCTCTTTGGGCCGAATGTTCGTGGCCCATCTAGGACGATCGAGCACTCGCTCGTCTTCTTCCTCTTCGTGTACACGAAACAAAGAGTCATGTTCATGGTTGTACTCCTTCCTCTCCTCCCCCAATCAATTCTAGTGACAGTTTCTCTTCGACTTCAAAACGAAAAACGTTTATAATCAAGTGGAGGTTCCATTTAGGCCATTAGTTTCTCACTTTAGTGCCTTAATCTCTCATATCAAACCGGTGCTCCGAATGCCAATTGGTGACATACGTCTCCCGATCTCCCTCCCTAGAGCATATCAAGACGAACCGAGAGAAGCAGCGCGTACATCTAGTCCTCCTCCTTCACTTTTGTTCCTAAACTTTCTCTAGAGGATGTCTCTATAATGCATACCAACCATGCCAACTTCAGCCCTAAATTCGAGTTCATCGTCAGATCTTGTCGTCCACGGTGAGAATCTTATCAATTCCTTGAACTAGAATACTCTACTCATCATTGCCTACCTCCAGGACATGATGGTGCAACTTCTTGTTGCAGTTCGCCGCGCCGTCGACGTCGCACGTTGCTCCAGCCAAGGATTTATCTCTCTCTTGGACTCTACAAACGATGCCATGGTCATCATCGTGTTCGCCTCGACATCCTCTATGTCGTCCACATCTTCTTCAACTCCGGATACGTTCCTAGCGACAAGAACGACAATGCCAAGCCAGTGCCCGCTATTCCGTCGATCTCTCTGGCGAGCTATTCCGGTGAGCACTCTTTGTCCATCCGATCTTCATCTAATGGTCAGAATCAGATCACTTACCGAAGGGGTATCATCCAATCATATTCTGCCAAGTGTCATGTCTATTTCTATTTTCGGATTTTTTAGGACATAAGAACATAGGAATTTGCAAAAATCATATCTTTAGTTTTGTTCATCCAAATTTAGCAAATAATATGTCTATAGATTCACAAATATGAGTAGAATACAGTAGAGCAACAATTCGGTACTTTTGTGGTGGTTAAAATCACGTTTTATACAAAACCATTTGTGGAGTATTTTGAGTATAAAAATTGTTGTGTTAATTATTTTTGAGTGAATCCTTTTGCAAATGGTTGTATATAGAATCCTCTGTACTGTAGGATCTTAATAAAATTTTAGTTCAGTACATAGGATTTGTGTAGCATCTGTTAGTCAAGTGTGGCTTATTTTAGTGTTATAAAATGTTTTAAATAATCTCTTTGCACTAAGATTATTACAATTAGCATCCACCTTATATAAAGGACCAGTAGGTGTTTATAGTGTTCATAACCTTGTTGTAACAACTTGTTCAATAAATATCTTGTTGTATGCTTGCATGCATTTCATTGTATTCATGCGTTGTTTTGTGATGCTAGTTTTGAGATTGTGTTTTTTGCTTGATTGTATTGTTGTAGACTTTGAGGAGTGTAATCTTGGAAAGATCAAGAAGAGTACCTAAATATTCTACTACCAAGGCAAGTGGCACTATCATCAAGTCCTACTGTTTACATTATACTTAGTGGTTTTTTGTAGTATATGCATGATAGACTATATTATTATGCTATGCTATATCTCCTATGTAGAATAGGGAATGGTAGTTTCTACTTGGTAGGTGAAACATCGTAAGATTAGAAATGCTTAGCCTTGCTATAGTTTTCAGGATGGAATATCATATTATAATTATATGGAGTATTGGAAAATATATGTTTTCTATAATAAAACAAGTTCTTAATGCAACACTTGGGTGGAATTGGGACTTGCTTGGATTATGTTGAGTGGTTACTCAGGGGCCATGTCTATGGTCGGCTGGTGTATCGCACTTGTGGACGGACACCCAGGAACAAAGAGATTGGAGACGTTCTTGTCGCGAAGCTTCTAGTGCACCACATGGAATATGGGCTCTGCCTTGACCGAGTAAGTTGCGAGAACTCAGCCAGACGGACAGAGGGTGGTAGTGATGATAGGATGGAACGCGTCCGTGGTGGTCTGAGGGATTGCTTCTGAAAAGTCTCGTCTCGATGCATGTCGAGTCTTGTGGGGAAAGTGCACCACCTCTCGAGAGGGTAAAACTAAGTACTTAGCCGTGTCCCCGGTTATGGAAAATTTCTGAGCATCAAGACAATGAAGCAGAATCAAGAATCTCATCATTCTAATTTCCTAAGTTAAAATTGATGGGTGAACAAGGGTTGTTGGTTCATTGATTTCTATCAATGGAACATAGGTTCACTGATTTCTATCAGTGGTACCACTATGTTGTGATTGGAAATATTACCTGGAGGGTATCCAGTGTAACTTAGTTGATAATAAGTGTTGCAAACTATTTATAAAAAATAGGGAAAAACTTTCTTGCTACAAACTAGCCAAAGCTCTACCTGGCCAGATATGCATGTGGTAATAGGTTCCACTTTATATCCACATACTAGTGACACTTGCCAATACAATTCAAAATGTATTGACCCTTGTGGCTGTAACTTATCATGTTGCAGGATTATTTGATGATAGTGAAGTTTGATGAGTAGGGATTACAAGTCTGCACCCAACATGTTTGCCTGTGGCACATGAAGATGAAGGGCTCCATGCTTTATAGTTATATCTTCTGCTTTGTAATGAGATAGCCATATGAGCTATGTAAGTTGTAAGGAACTATTTTTATTCCTGGATATGCGATGTAATATGACCTTTGTTTCTTGATATTACATCTTAAACTATGGGTGCTAGCTATTCGATCCAGGGACTATCACTATAAACATAGGGATCTGCACCTTATTGGGTTCAGGTCATGACAGATGGTATCAGAGCATTATTTTGCCTGTAGGTTCATAACCCTAGGATTTGGACAACCCCTTAGAATAATAGGAGTTGTATTTGTTCTAAGTTATTTACAAATAATCTTGTAAATCCTTTCCTTAGTTTCTATATCTCTCCCTTTTCAACTTGATGACAAAGGACTTTAACACCATCACCGCAAAGGACTTCAACTTCATCTCAAAGGACCTTCAACTTCATCATTGCAAAGGGCCTCAACTTCATCATCACTGAGGAGTTCATCTTCAGCATCACTAAGGATTTTAGCTTCAACATCACCAAGGACTTCAACATCACCAAGGACTTCAGCTTCAGCATAGATAAGGACTTTGGCTTTAGCATCATCAAGGACTTGATCTTCAGCATGGCTAAGGACTTAAGTCTCAACACCTCCAAGGACTTTCGCTTCAGGATCAATGAGGACTTCCAAGACCACATACTTTGGATTTGGACTTCTCAACATTGTCAACATACTAGATCAACATATCTCCATCACCAAAAGAAGCCGAGAGAAGAAGTTTTAGAAGCAAGATTTATTCTTCAGTAATTCTAGGACTTAGAATTTTATATAGGATCTTGTTGATAATAGGAGCAATCAACTACTTAGGAAATGATGAGCTACACGCCTAACTCAATGGGAAGGATAGGGCATTCTAGGATCAAGAAGAAAAGTCAAGATCAATGGAGGAGAAGTTCAAGGATCATACAAGGATTTCAAGAAAGAAGAGAAGTTCAAGTTTTGTAGAAAATAAGATGAGAGAGAAATCAGGAAAGATCTTAGGATTAGAAACTTATCTATTATGGTTTTACTAGGTTATATTGGCTTTTGTTCTCGTGGAACTATCTTGATTCATTTAGATATCTTCAAGAAGTCTATCAAGGAAGACAACAACAATACAATGGGACTTTGGATATTCACCAACTTAGAACCTCACTCTACGAGAAGTGCTGCATGGAGGGATATTAAAGAACTTGGAGAAATACTTAGGCATAGACTGCACAACACTTGGAAGGACTTCAAGGAAGAGAAGAAATATACTCAAGACCTGGAGACTAAGTAACCTCAACTTAGGAGGACCTTGTGACAAGATGACATAAGGACACCTTGATCTCATTCCTAATTCATTAGCTATGAAGAAGTATGGAATAATCCCATGGGAATAATATCAGGTAGAACCCTATAGTTGGACCACCACATTACTTATTCATTTAAATAATCGATTTTGTGATTGTTTATGGGTCATACCAATCTATGTGGTATGGCAATAATATTTTGTTTGCCTAAGTGATGTTTGAACTTTGTTGTTGTATGTATGATTGAAATTGCTTGCATATTGCTTGGTGTGATCTATTGTGTATGAGTAGAATTCTTTCCCTAGAAATTATTTGTCTATTCTAATCCCAATCCCAATCTAGCCCAAGCAAATGACTTATCCAAGAAACCAAAACCCCAACATCAATCTTGAGATGCCCATTACAATGCAGCCGCTAACAACTCAAACAAAGTTGACTCAAGTGATAACCCAGTTTTTAGCTAACAACCGCAACAACACTAAGTTAGACCTAGAAATGATAAAGTTCTTGGGATCCCAATCCCAATTATTGCAAAGGATGACCACTTAGATGAGTAACATGATCAACAACCCTTTCTAGAGAGACCATGACAACAATTACTTCAAGGATGATCTTGTGGAAAGACCACGATCTTGCAAAATCTATGGAGACATAGGACACTTATAAAGAGCTTACTAACCAATTCCCAAATTATGAGAATGCTCCATATCTCAAGTTATCGTGTTTCCAATGTGAAGTCATTGATCATGTCCCTATCCAGTGCCACGTCTATCTTATAGTTCAGAAGATAAAACATCAAGTCAATGATGGAAATTTTCAATCTCCCAATGATAGCCAAAGACTAAAGTCAAAGTAAATTATCAAGAGACAACCTAGTCAAATTCCTTTTAAGGGTGGTAGTACCTTAGTTGTCCTGAAACCAACCTATTGTTTCTAGCCTTCTCGAATCTTGGGACGAGATTCCTTTTAAGGGTGGTAGCCTGTCACATCCCAAAAATTTCCGAATTTTGAAATGTGAAAAAAATCAAACAAACAAAGAAAATAAAGGATGAAATTTAGGGGGAAAAGAAACTTTTTGTTCCTCTATTGGAACCTTACTTAAATAAAAATAATTATGATTGAGGAAGAGACAAACAAACTATCCAAGGATAAAATGCAATCATCCATGACATGTATCTTGTCAACCCCTCAAGAAACAGGATAGACCCGAAACCTAAACACTAATAAGAGAAATGACCATCAAGTTCAATACAAGACTATGGCTATGTTCCATATAAAAAAATTTGGCAAAGTAATACCTAAATAATCTATAATGGTAAATAACAAAATTACAAAACCCTAGAAATTGGTTTCACACTATTTGGAGCCATAGAAAAAAGATATGGTTTATTTAAGAAGAAAGGAAA
This sequence comes from Avena eriantha, assembly GCA_910589775.1. NCBI lineage: Eukaryota > Viridiplantae > Streptophyta > Magnoliopsida > Poales > Poaceae > Avena > Avena eriantha. The sequence continues at coordinate 274,999,534 of OU342743.1, forward strand.
AGAAATAAGAAATAAGAAAATTCCAATGCCAATAAAGCACCTACCAAAAATCAATAACAAAATGAAATAAAAGTATTCTTAAATGGTTTATAAAGATAATTATTAAATAGAATTATACAAATGATAATCACCTTTTCGTTTTTGAAACTATAAATCAAAATATATAATTTATTTGGTAAAGATAAAAAGAAATGAGATTATATTGCAAAGTCAAGATAAGCCATATCTAAAATCCTTGTCTAAATGGAACAAAAGTATATTTAAATAACATATAATGGTAAAGAATTATTTTATAAAACTCTGTAAATTGGTTTGACCCTTTTTGGAGTTTTAAATAAAAAGATATGAAGGAAAGTAACTAAGAAAAAAAGAACCATATAGGCCAAAGTAAATATTTATAAATGATATTGTTTGAATTGGAAAATAAATAAGATAGATAATATCCTAAAATGATCTTGTTGATTTTACAAAATTTTGGAAATTTGAATGGATCCATTTAGAGCTCTAAAACAAAAGTTATAAAAGAAACCTGAAAAAAAAGAGAAAAAGAAAAATATTAAAGAAACACAATGTAGCAGCAACCCAACCCAAGGCCCATGTAACCCTGACCCACTTGTCTATTTTTTCTGTTCTCTTCCTTTTATTTTTCTCTTTGGGCCGAATGTTCGTGGCCCATCTAGGACGATCGAGCACTCGCTCGTCTTCTTCCTCTTCGTGTACACGAAACAAAGAGTCATGTTCATGGTTGTACTCCTTCCTCTCCTCCCCCTATCAATTCTTGTGACAGTTTCTCTTCGACTTCAAAACGAAAAACGTTTATAATCAAGTAGAGGTTCCATTTAGGCCATTAGTTTCTCACTTTAGTGTCTTAATCTCTCATATTAAACCGGTGCTCCGAATGCCAATTGGTGACATACGTCTCCCGATCTCCCTCCCTAGAGCATATCAAGACGAACCGAGAGAAGCAGCGCGTACATCTAGTCCTCCTCCTTCACTTTTGTTCCTAAACTTTCTCTAGAGGATGTCTCTATAATGCATACCAACCATGCCAACTTCAGCCCTAAATTCGAGTTCATCGTCAGATCTTGTCGTCCACGGTGAGAATCTTATCAATTCCTTGAACTAGAATACTCTACTCATCATTGCCTACCTCCAGGACATGATGGTGCAACTTCTTGTTGCAGTTCGCCGCGCCGTCGACGTCGCACGTTGCTCCAGCCAAGGATTTATCTCTCTCTTGGACTCTACAAACGATGCCATGGTCACCATCGTGTTCGCCTCGACATCCTCTATGTCGTCCACATCTTCTTCAACTCCGGATACGTTCCTAGCGACAAGAACGACAATGCCAAGCCAGTGCCCGCTATTCCGTCGATCTCTCTGGCGAGCTATTCCGGTGAGCACTCTTTGTCCATCCGATCTTCATCTAATGGTCAGAATCAGATCACTTACCGAAGGGGTATCATCCAATCATATTCTGCCAAGTGTCATGTCTATTTCTATTTTCGGATTTTTTAGGACATAAGAACATAGGAATTTGCAAAAATCATATCTTTAGTTTTGTTCATCCAAATTTAGCAAATAATATGTCTATAGATTCACAAATATGAGTAGAATACAGTAGAGCAACAATTCGGTACTTTTGTGGTGGTTAAAATCACGTTTTATACAAAACCATTTGTGGAGTATTTTGAGTATAAAAATTGTTGTGTTAATTATTTTTGAGTGAATCCTTTTGCAAATGGTTGTATATAGAATCCTCTGTACTGTAGGATCTTAATAAAATTTTAGTTCAGTACATAGGATTTGTGTAGCATCTGTTAGTCAAGTGTGGCTTATTTTAGTGTTATAAAATGTTTTAAATAATCTCTTTGCACTAAGATTATTACAATTAGCATACACCTTATATAAAGGACCAGTAGGTGTTTATAGTGTTCATAACCTTGTTGTAACAACTTGTTCAATAAATATCTTGTTGTATGCTTGCATGCATTTCATTGTATTCATGCGTTGTTTTGTGATGCTAGTTTTGAGATTGTGTTTTTTGCTTGATTGTATTGTTGTAGACTTTGAGGAGTGTAATCTTGGAAAGATCAAGAAGAGTACCTAAATATTCTACTACCAAGGCAAGTGGCACTATCATCAAGTCCTACTGTTTACATTATACTTAGTGGTTTTTTGTAGTATATGCATGATAGACTATATTATTATGCTATGCTATATCTCCTATGTAGAATAGGGAATGGTAGTTTCTACTTGGTAGGTGAAACATCGTAAGATTAGAAATGCTTAGCCTTGCTATAGTTTTCAGGATGGAATATCATATTATAATTATATGGAGTATTGGAAAATATATGTTTTCTATAATAAAACAAGTTCTTAATGCAACACTTGGGTGGAATTGGGACTTGCTTGGATTATGTTGAGTGGTTACTCAGGGGCCATGTCTATGGTCGGCTGGTGTATCGCACTTGTGGACGGACACCCAGGAACAAAGAGATTGGAGACGTTCTTGTCGCGAAGCTTCTAGTGCACCACATGGAATATGGGCTCTGCCTTGACCGAGTAAGTTGCGAGAACTCAGCCAGACGGACAGAGGGTGGTAGTGATGATAGGATGGAACGCGTCCGTGGTGGTCTGAGGGATTGCTTCTGAAAAGTCTCGTCTCGATGCATGTCGAGTCTTGTGGGGAAAGTGCACCACCTCTCGAGAGGGTAAAACTAAGTACTTAGCCGTGTCCCCGGTTATGGAAAATTTCTGAGCATCAAGACAATGAAGCAGAATCAAGAATCTCATCATTCTAATTTCCTAAGTTAAAATTGATGGGTGAACAAGGGTTGTTGGTTCATTGATTTCTATCAATGGAACATAGGTTCACTGATTTCTATCAGTGGTACCACTATGTTGTGATTGGAAATATTACCTGGAGGGTATCCAGTGTAACTTAGTTGATAATAAGTGTTGCAAACTATTTATAAAAAATAGGGAAAAACTTTCTTGCTACAAACTAGCCAAAGCTCTACCTGGCCAGATATGCATGTGGTAATAGGTTCCACTTTATATCCACATACTAGTGACACTTGCCAATACAATTCAAAATGTATTGACCCTTGTGGCTGTAACTTATCATGTTGCAGGATTATTTGATGATAGTGAAGTTTGATGAGTAGGGATTACAAGTCTGCACCCAACATGTTTGCCTGTGGCACATGAAGATGAAGGGCTCCATGCTTTATAGTTATATCTTCTGCTTTGTAATGAGATAGCCATATGAGCTATGTAAGTTGTAAGGAACTATTTTTATTCCTGGATATGCGATGTAATATGACCTTTGTTTCTTGATATTACATCTTAAACTATGGGTGCTAGCTATTCGATCCAGGGACTATCACTATAAACATAGGGATCTGCACCTTATTGGGTTCAGGTCATGACAGATGGTATCAGAGCATTATTTTGCCTGTAGGTTCATAACCCTAGGATTTGGACAACCCCTTAGAATAATAGGAGTTGTATTTGTTCTAAGTTATTTACAAATAATCTTGTAAATCCTTTCCTTAGTTTCTATATCTCTCCCTTTTCAACTTGATGACAAAGGACTTTAACACCATCACCGCAAAGGACTTCAACTTCATCTCAAAGGACCTTCAACTTCATCATTGCAAAGGGCCTCAACTTCATCATCACTGAGGAGTTCATCTTCAGCATCACTAAGGATTTTAGCTTCAACATCACCAAGGACTTCAACATCACCAAGGACTTCAGCTTCAGCATAGATAAGGACTTTGGCTTTAGCATCATCAAGGACTTGATCTTCAGCATGGCTAAGGACTTAAGTCTCAACACCTCCAAGGACTTTCGCTTCAGGATCAATGAGGACTTCCAAGACCACATACTTTGGATTTGGACTTCTCAACATTGTCAACATACTAGATCAACATATCTCCATCACCAAAAGAAGCCGAGAGAAGAAGTTTTAGAAGCAAGATTTATTCTTCAGTAATTCTAGGACTTAGAATTTTATATAGGATCTTGTTGATAATAGGAGCAATCAACTACTTAGGAAATGATGAGCTACACGCCTAACTCAATGGGAAGGATAGGGCATTCTAGGATCAAGAAGAAAAGTCAAGATCAATGGAGGAGAAGTTCAAGGATCATACAAGGATTTCAAGAAAGAAGAGAAGTTCAAGTTTTGTAGAAAATAAGATGAGAGAGAAATCAGGAAAGATCTTAGGATTAGAAACTTATCTATTATGGTTTTACTAGGTTATATTGGCTTTTGTTCTCGTGGAACTATCTTGATTCATTTAGATATCTTCAAGAAGTCTATCAAGGAAGACAACAACAATACAATGGGACTTTGGATATTCACCAACTTAGAACCTCACTCTACGAGAAGTGCTGCATGGAGGGATATTAAAGAACTTGGAGAAATACTTAGGCATAGACTGCACAACACTTGGAAGGACTTCAAGGAAGAGAAGAAATATACTCAAGACCTGGAGACTAAGTAACCTCAACTTAGGAGGACCTTGTGACAAGATGACATAAGGACACCTTGATCTCATTCCTAATTCATTAGCTATGAAGAAGTATGGAATAATCCCATGGGAATAATATCAGGTAGAACCCTATAGTTGGACCACCACATTACTTATTCATTTAAATAATCGATTTTGTGATTGTTTATGGGTCATACCAATCTATGTGGTATGGCAATAATATTTTGTTTGCCTAAGTGATGTTTGAACTTTGTTGTTGTATGTATGATTGAAATTGCTTGCATATTGCTTGGTGTGATCTATTGTGTATGAGTAGAATTCTTTCCCTAGAAATTATTTGTCTATTCTAATCCCAATCCCAATCTAGCCCAAGCAAATGACTTATCCAAGAAACCAAAACCCCAACATCAATCTTGAGATGCCCATTACAATGCAGCCGCTAACAACTCAAACAAAGTTGACTCAAGTGATAACCCAGTTTTTAGCTAACAACCGCAACAACACTAAGTTAGACCTAGAAATGATAAAGTTCTTGGGATCCCAATCCCAATTATTGCAAAGGATGACCACTTAGATGAGTAACATGATCAACAACCCTTTCTAGAGAGACCATGACAACAATTACTTCAAGGATGATCTTGTGGAAAGACCACGATCTTGCAAAATCTATGGAGACATAGGACACTTATAAAGAGCTTACTAACCAATTCCCAAATTATGAGAATGCTCCATATCTCAAGTTATCGTGTTTCCAATGTGAAGTCATTGATCATGTCCCTATCCAGTGCCACGTCTATCTTATAGTTCAGAAGATAAAACATCAAGTCAATGATGGAAATTTTCAATCTCCCAATGATAGCCAAAGACTAAAGTCAAAGTAAATTATCAAGAGACAACCTAGTCAAATTCCTTTTAAGGGTGGTAGTACCTTAGTTGTCCTGAAACCAACCTATTGTTTCTAGCCTTCTCGAATCTTGGGACGAGATTCCTTTTAAGGGTGGTAGCCTGTCACATCCCAAAAATTTCCGAATTTTGAAATGTGAAAAAAATCAAACAAACAAAGAAAATAAAGGATGAAATTTAGGGGGAAAAGAAACTTTTTGTTCCTCTATTGGAACCTTACTTAAATAAAAATAATTATGATTGAGGAAGAGACAAACAAACTATCCAAGGATAAAATGCAATCATCCATGACATGTATCTTGTCAACCCCTCAAGAAACAGGATAGACCCGAAACCTAAACACTAATAAGAGAAATGACCATCAAGTTCAATACAAGACTATGGCTATGTTCCATATAAAAAAATTTGGCAAAGTAATACCTAAATAATCTATAATGGTAAATAACAAAATTACAAAACCCTAGAAATTGGTTTCACACTATTTGGAGCCATAGAAAAAAGATATGGTTTATTTAAGAAGAAAGGAAAAGAAATAAGAAATAAGAAAATTCCAATGCCAATAAAGCACCTACCAAAAATCAATAACAAAATGAAATAAAAGTATTCTTAAATGGTTTATAAAGATAATTATTAAATAGAATTATACAAATGATAATCACCTTTTCGTTTTTGAAACTATAAATCAAAATATATAATTTATTTGGTAAAGATAAAAAGAAATGAGATTATATTGCAAAGTCAAGATAAGCCATATCTAAAATCCTTGTCTAAATGGAACAAAAGTATATTTAAATAACATATAATGGTAAAGAATTATTTTATAAAACTCTGTAAATTGGTTTGACCCTTTTTGGAGTTTTAAATAAAAAGATATGAAGGAAAGTAACTAAGAAAAAAAGAACCATATAGGCCAAAGTAAATATTTATAAATGATATTGTTTGAATTGGAAAATAAATAAGATAGATAATATCCTAAAATGATCTTGTTGATTTTACAAAATTTTGGAAATTTGAATGGATCCATTTAGAGCTCTAAAACAAAAGTTATAAAAGAAACCTGAAAAAAAAGAGAAAAAGAAAAATATTAAAGAAACACAATGTAGCAGCAACCCAACCCAAGGCCCATGTAACCCTGACCCACTTGTCTATTTTTTCTGTTCTCTTCCTTTTATTTTTCTCTTTGGGCCGAATGTTCGTGGCCCATCTAGGACGATCGAGCACTCGCTCGTCTTCTTCCTCTTCGTGTACACGAAACAAAGAGTCATGTTCATGGTTGTACTCCTTCCTCTCCTCCCCCTATCAATTCTTGTGACAGTTTCTCTTCGACTTCAAAACGAAAAACGTTTATAATCAAGTGGAGGTTCCATTTAGGCCATTAGTTTCTCACTTTAGTGTCTTAATCTCTCATATTAAACCGGTGCTCCGAATGCCAATTGGTGACATACGTCTCCCGATCTCCCTCCCTAGAGCATATCAAGACGAACCGAGAGAAGCAGCGCGTACATCTAGTCCTCCTCCTTCACTTTTGTTCCTAAACTTTCTCTAGAGGATGTCTCTATAATGCATACCAACCATGCCAACTTCAGCCCTAAATTCGAGTTCATCGTCAGATCTTGTCGTCCACGGTGAGAATCTTATCAATTCCTTGAACTAGAATACTCTACTCATCGTTGCCTACCTCCAGGACATGATGGTGCAACTTCTTGTTGCAGTTCGCCGCGCCGTCGACGCCGCACGTTGCTCCAGCCAAGGATTTCTCTCTCTCTTGGACTCTACAAACGATGCCATGGTCATCATCGTGTTCGCCTCGACATCCTCTATGTCGTCCACATCTTCTTCAACTCCGGATACGTTCCTAGCGACGAGAACGACAATGCCAAGCCAGTGCCCGCTATTCCGTCGATCTCTCTGGCGAGCTATTCCGGTGAGCACTCTTTGTCCATCCGATCTTCATCTAATGGTCAGAATCAGATCACTTACCGAAGGGGTATCATCCAATCATATTCTGCCAAGTGTCATGTCTATTTCTATTTTCGGATTTTTTAGGACATAAGAACATAGGAATTTGCAAAAATCATATCTTTAGTTTTGTTCATCCAAATTTAGCAAATAATATGTCTATAGATTCACAAATATGAGTAGAATACAGTAGAGCAACAATTCGGTACTTTTGTGGTGGTTAAAATCACGTTTTATACAAAACCATTTGTGGAGTATTTTGAGTATAAAAATTGTTGTGTTAATTATTTTTGAGTGAATCCTTTTGCAAATGGTTGTATATAGAATCCTCTGTACTGTAGGATCTTAATAAAATTTTAGTTCAGTACATAGGATTTGTGTAGCATCTGTTAGTCAAGTGTGGCTTATTTTAGTGTTATAAAATGTTTTCAATAATCTCTTTGCACTAAGATTATTACAATTAGCATCCACCTTATATAAAGGACCAGTAGGTGTTTATAGTGTTCATAGCCTTGTTGTAACAACTTGTTCAATAAATATCTTGTTGTATGCTTGCATGCATTTCATTGTATTCATGCGTTGTTTTGTGATGCTAGTTTTGAGATTGTGTTTTTTGCTTGATTGTATTGTTGTAGACTTTGAGGAGTGTAATCTTTGAAAGATCAAGAAGAGTACCTAAATATTCTACTACCAAGGCAAGTGGCACTATCATCAAGTCCTACTGTTTAAATTATACTTAGTGGTTTTTTGTAGTATATGCATGATAGACTATATTATTATGCTATGCTATATCTCCTATGTAGAATAGGGAATGGTAGTTTCTACTTGGTAGGTGAAACATCGTAAGATTAGAAATGCTTAGCCTTGCTATAGTTTTCAGGATGGAATATCATATTATAATTATATGGAGTATTGGAAAATATATGTTTTCTATAATAAAACAAGTTCTTAATGCAACACTTGGGTGGAATTGGGACTTGCTTGGATTATGTTGAGTGGTTACTCAGGGGCCATGTCTATGGTCGGCTGGTGTATCGCACTTGTGGACGGACACCCAGGAACAAAGAGATTGGAGACGTTCTTGTCGCGAAGCTTCCAGTGCACCACATGGAATATGGGCTCTGCCTTGACCGACTAAGTTGCGAGAACTCAGCCAGACGGACAGAGGGTGGTAGTGATGATAGGATGGAACGCGTCCGTGGTGGTCTGAGGGATTGCTTCTAAAAAGTCTCGTCTCGATGCATGTCGAGTCTTGTGGGGAAAGTGCACCACCTCTCGAGAGGGTAAAACTAAGTACTGAGATAGCCATATGAGCAGGGATTACAAGTTTGCACCCAACATGTTTTTGTGGCAGATGAAGGGCTCCATGCTTTATAGTTATATCTGCTGCTTTGTAATGAGATAGCCATATGAGCTATGTAAGTTGTAATGAACTATTTTTATTCATGGATATGCGATGTAATATGACCTTTGTTTATTGATATTACATCTTAAACTGTGGGTGCTAGCTATTCGATCCAGGGACTAGCACTATAAACATAGGGATCTGCACCTTATTGGGTTCAGGTCATGATAGTGGGAGTACATTTTACACCAAGGACCTAAAAAGGGGAAATTACATCAAGGTCCATACATTAGCATAAAGGACCCTAAAACCAAGCAAGGAAAATAGTCGGGTACGGCTCCTCGAGAGAGCAGCTGATCGAGCCATACTCTTCATACTACTTCCTCTTTGATTGTTTTTGAAATATGGCCAAATCGATCGCCATGCAAATTCTTGGATATGGGATCATCAACATAAAGTATGATGTAGAGATATGGACTTGACCTTGTGGTCGTTCTTCGTGAAATCCAAGAATGTTTATACTCGTTGACAACTAAGCTGAAATTAATTTAAATTTTACCACTTACTTTCAGGCTAACATTTTACACGGTCGGTGGGAGTACATTTTATATCAAGGACCTAAAAAGGTAAAATTACATCGAGGTCCATACATTTAGCCCAAAGGACCCTAAAAGTTAACCTTTCTGGTTTGGCTCCTTCTCGAGAGGTCAGCTGATCTGAGCCAAAATCTTCATACTACTTCCTCTTCGATTGTTTTGAAATATGGCCAGATCTGTTTCCATGCAAATTCTCTGATATGGGGTCATCAGCATAAAGTATGATGTTGGTATGGCCTTGACCTTGGTCGTTCGGCATGAAATCCAAGAATGTTCATACACGTTGAAAAGTAAGCTTAAATTCATTTAAATTTCACCACTTAAACTTTTTTGTTAGAATTTTACATGGATGGTGGGAGTACATTTTACATCAAGGACCTAAAAATGGGAAAATTACATTGAGGTCCATACATTTAGCACAAAGGACCCTAAAACCAATCAAGGAAAACAGTCGGGTATGGCTCCTCAAGATAGCAACTGATCGAGCTATACTCTTCATACTACTTCCTCTTTCCCAAATTAGGACGCATATTAGGTTTGGTCAAAGTCAATCTTTAGAAAGTTCGGCCAACTATATGTAAAACCATATTGACTTTTCTAATGACAAATGCATATAATATAAAATTATAGTTCATGATGATTCTAATAACTTTGAGTTGATGTCGTATACTTAGTCAAAGTTTATTAAATGTGACTCTGACCAGAAGTAATACGTGTCCTAATTTGGGAAGGAGGGAGTACTACTTGCTTCACGGGAAAAAAGGAGCGCTCCTCACTTTCGAACCATCTTGCTGCAGGTGTGCTTGGTGCTTCCTCTTCCTAGGATATGGAGGTCGAGTAGTGCAGAGTAGGAGGGCTGGCTAGATCATAACAGTGAGCATCCAATGCGATGGGACGTTTTTGTTTTTTTTGGCTATCCAGATCAACGAATCACTTGTCCAACACTTAAGTAGTACTCGTCTTGTACTAGTAGTACTGTGAATGGCGATCTTTTGAATATCCTCCCCCGGATGTTTATGAAGGAAGTGAAAATTTGAAAACCGAGAAAGTTTGAATTGCTACTCTATTGTAGTAGTAATACTTTTTGCCTCAAAGGACCAAAATGGTTCCCACCAACGCAACTGATGAACACGCCAAACACAGACACGTAGCCGCCGACACAAGGCAGGTCGTCGGTCGACGTGCGTGTGTAGCGCCATGTTGTGGATGACAGAGAGATCAGCCGGCCGGGGTGTGGGTGGTGATGAGGGAGTGAAGGACAGAGAAAACACAATTTATTTTGCATGCATATATATTGTAAAGGTCCTGAAATTTACTCTACTCATTGTACCCTGTACCTCGTGTCAGGAACCCATCCTAACTTTGCTCTGACATGGCACCGCCTTAAATCCTCCTCTTCGCAGCTCTCTCGTTGCCTCCTCTGTGCTCGTAGTCTCTTCTCCCTCTTTATTTTTTAACAGAAAAAAGGAAATAAATTCTTCTTACTTGCTTTTCAGAAAATAAATTCTTGTCACTTGAAAAATTGAAACTAATTATTTTATGTTTTCAATATCTTCGATTGTTTTCAAAAGATGGCCAAATTTGTCGACATGCAAATTCTTGGATATGGGATCATAAGCATAGAGTATGATGTAGATATGTCCTTGACCTTGGTTGTTCGTCTTGAAAATGCAAGAATTTTTCGTACTCATTGACAACTATGCTTAATTTCATTTCAATTTCACCACTCGTTTTTTGGTTAGAATTTTACACAGCCAGTGGGAATACATTTTACATCAAGGACCTAAAAAGAGAAAATTATATTGAGTTCCATACATTTAGCACAACCCCCGCTAAAATTAAGCAAGGAAACATTCTTGTTCAGCTCCTTCTCAAGAGAGCAGTTGATCGAGCAATACGTTTCATACTACTTCCTCTTTGATTGTTTTCAAAATATGGCCAAATCTGTCGCCATGCATATTCTTGATATGGGATCATCAACATAAAGTATGATGTAGAGATATGGCCTTGACCTTATGGTCGCTCGGCTTGAAATCTAAAAAAGTTCATACTCATTGACAACGAAGATTAAATTCATTTAAATTTCACCACTTACTTTTAGGTTAGCATTTTACACGGTCGGTGGGAGTATATTTCTACATCAAAGACATAAAAAGGGAAAATTACATCAAGGTCCATACATTTAGCACAAAGGACCCTAAAATTCAGCAAAGAAAATAGTCGGGTTCGGCTCCTTCTCGAGAGAGAAGTTGATCGAGCCATACTCTTCATACTACTTCCTATTAGATTGTTTTCAAAATATGGCCAAATCTATCGCCATGCAAATTCTTGGATACTCGATCATCAGAATAAAGTATGATGTAGAGATATGGCCTTGACATTGTGGTCATTCGGCTTGAAATCTAAGAATATCCATACTCATTGACAACTATAAACTGAAATCCATTTAAATTTCACCACTTACTTTTATGTTAGAATTTTACAGGGTCGGTGGGAGTACATTTTACAACAAGGACCTAAAAAGGGGAAAATTACATCAAGGCCCATACGTTTAGCACAAAGGACCCTAAAATTAAGCAAGGAAAACTGCCGGGTTCGGCTCCTTCTCGAGAGAGTAGCTGATCGAGCCATACTCTTCATACTACTTCATCTTCGATTGTTTTCAAAATATGGCCAAATTTGTTGGCACGCAAATTCTTAGATATGGGATCATCAGCATAAAGTATGATGTAGATATGGCCTTGACCTTGGTCGTCCATCTAGAAATACAAGAATGGTTCATACTCATTGACAACTAAGCTTAAATTCGTTTAAATTGCACCACTTACTTTTAGGTTAGAATTTTACACGGTCGATCGGAGTACATTTTACATAAGGGACCTCAAAAGGGGGAAAATTACATCGAGATCCATACATTTAGCACAAGGTACCATAAAATTAAGAAAGGAAAATAGTCGGGTTCGGCTCCTTCTCGAGTGAGTGGTTGATCGAGCCATACCTTTCATACTACTTCAACTTCGATTGTTTTCAAAATATGGCCAAATTTGTCAGCATGCAAATTATTGGATATGGGATCATGACCCCGTTCATTCATCTTGAAATCCTAGAACGTTTCATACTCGTTGACAACTAAGCTTTAATTCATATAAATTTCACCACTTACTTTTAGGTTAGATTTTTACACAGCTGGTCGGAGTACATTTTACATCAGGGACATGAATAAAGCAAAAATTACATCAAGGTTCATACATTTATCATAAAGCTCCCTAAAAAGAAAATTTTCTGGTTTGGCTCCTTCTCGAAAGATCAGCTAATCTGAGCCAAACTCTACTTACTAGTTCGTCTTCGATTGTTTTCAAAATATGGTCAAATTTGTCGCCATGCAAATTCTCTCATATGGGATCATCAACATAAAGTATGATATTGATATGGCCTTGACTTTGGTCGTTCGGCTTGAAATCCAATAATGGTCATACTCGTTGACAAAAAAGCTTAAAATCGTCTAAATTACACCACTTACACTTTTTGGTTAGAATTTTACACGCATGGTGGGAGTATATTTTACATCAAGGACCTAAAAAAGGTAAAATTACACCAAGGTCCATACATTTAGCATAAAGGACCATAAAAGTTAGCAAAAAAATAGTCGGGTTCGGCTCCTCGAGAGAGCAGATGATCGGGCCCTACTCTTCATACTACTTCCTCTTCGATTGTTTCCAAAATACGGCCAAATTTGTCACCATGCAAATTCTCTCATATGGGATCATCACCATAAAGTATGATGCTGATATGGTATTGACCTTGGTTGTTCTGCTTGAAATCCAATAATGGTCATGATCGTTGACAAGTAAGCTTAAAATGGTCTAAATTTCACCACTTACACTTTTTGGTTAGAATTTTACACGCATGGTGGGAGTACATTTTACATCGAGGACCTAAAAAAAGGTAAAATTACACCGAGTTCCATACATTTAGCATAAAGGACCATAGAATGTAGCAAAGAAAATAGTCGAGTTCGGCTCCTCGAGAGAGAAGATGATCAGGCCCTACTCTTCATACTACTTTCTCTCCGATTGTTTTCAAAATATGGCCAAATTTATCGCCATGCAAATTCTCTCATATGGGATCATCACCATAAAGTATGATGTTGATATGGCCTTGACCTTCTTCGTTTGGCTTGAAAACCAATAATGGTCTTACTCGTTGATAAATAAGATTAAAATCATCAAAATTTCACCACTTACACTTTTTGGTTAGAATTTTACACGCATGGTGGGAGTACATTTTACATCAAGGACCTAAAAAAATAAAATTACACCGAAGTCCATACATTTAGCATAAAGGACCATAAAATTTAGCAAAGAAAACAATCGGGTTGGGCTCCTCGAGAGAGCATATGATCGGGCCCTACTTTTCATAGTACTTCATCTTTGATTGCTTTCAAAATATGACCAAATTTGCTGCCATGCAAATTCTTAGATACGGGGCCATCAGCATAAAGTATGATGTAGATATGGCCTTGAACTTGCTCGTTCGTCTTGAAACCCAAGAATGTTCATACTCACGTTTATCTTTAAATAGTTGTCAAAACTCATGTTTATCTTCATGAAAAGTAGTACATGCAGGAGAATGTTGTGTGAATTCTTTTGTTATTAGTACTCATTATTTTTTGTTTGATTGTTTTTAAAACAAGGACAATTTTTTGGCAGTCTTTCAAAAACCATGTTTCGCAATATGGCCTACTATATGTATTAACATTCTTGTGTTTTGTAACACCCTCAAATCGGCCCTATGCAAGTTTTAGCAATTCCCGCAAAGTCGTATAGAAACGATTCAAAGATGCCCACCAGTCACTTGCATGTGGGTGGAAAACAAAGTAATATCATTACACAATAGTCCACAATGGAACCCACATAACATATATACAATAACGACTCCATGCGACAAGATTACAAATATACAATACAAAGATCCAAATTACCTTGAAAATGATACAACATCTGAGTACAGATAAGATGCAAATGGGGCTAAGAGCCCTGAAGAATAACCAATGGCGTCCATAACCCTGCCTAGGCCAAGCCGGAAGGGTAACCTTGCTAACGATGTCAAACTTGTACCTGCTAAAACAAAAGGGGTGCCGATAAACGGCAAAGGAAAAAGGGAGCAGTAAGCATTCAGGCCAGTACATGGCGAGTCTAGAATTCAACGGCTCTCGCCTACAACATATAGCGACTCGATACAACTGTCGGCTAATAGAGGGGGATAAGAAATACCTATTCAGAACCAACCTGTAACTAACACCAAGCATACTCATCCTGATATTTCCCCCTCGAGACCAAACGAGGAAGTCATGCCGAGGAAACTCACACAGTTGGCAGTTTTATTCATTCATTCCATGGTGGTTATCCAACTTACTAGTCATATCAGATACAAGTCAGAGTATAACAGTAAACTTTAGTTACATTTGTCTACGATCGAGAAACCATGCTCCAAGTCATCCATAACCGCGGACACGGCTTTCTAAAAGATTTAACCCTGCAGGGGTGCACTAAAGTATCCACACGCACTTCAACCCTTGTTGTCAAATCCGAATATGAGCAAGATCCTGAATATACACCCAACCGTATTCGACGAGGATTTGGACACGATGTTTCCCAGACCCAAAGCAAGTACATGGGGGCCACCCTACCAAGCTACCCACAACGAAGTCGGCCGGCTCCGAGACGGACCCAGGGTTTGCGTCAATGGATGTAAACGACTGGGAACCCAAAAGTGTGACTGGGCTTGTCGATACCACGAAAACACTTCACAATCCTGCACAGTACAAGCGCTCCACGCGCAATCGTAAATAAAGCAGTAAAGCATGGCATAAGTACATGATAGTAATAAATCCCCAAACTACTTTGTGGCCCCCAACACAGTACTTTGAAGTTAGGTAGTAAGCCGATTGGGTGCCCACCCACCTGTGGTTAGCGCGCTCGATCTCGGAACAGGTGTCAAGAACTCAGATCCTAGGTCACCACAAATGGGCTGTTAAAAACCAAATATTGATTCTTACCCACCGGTGCCTCTGCATTATTTATTTCCAGCATTTTAGTTAACAAGTTATAATAAAAGTCGGTATCATCTCCACCACTAAGCATGTGCCAACCTCACAACAACGGTGGAATGACAACGACGCGAAGCAGCATCTGAGCAAGCAACTACGACTCGCAGGACCGACTATCTATCAAACAACAGGTAATAGGATGTGTCCAAGGCAATATAGAGGCTGCAAGGAGTATAAATGATGCACGGAAATTAAATCATCGCAACACGGATAGCAATAGATCAACATGAGGAAATAAAGACTATAAAAGCAAAATAGATAGAAATGAGGAGATTGCTCGCCTAGGAAACATAGTTCAAGATATATTATCTAAAGAACTTGTCCATACTCACATCCACTCAATTTGCCTAATCTGTAAAGAAGCAAAGCACTAAAAGAAAACCGGATACACTATTTAATATTAGGGCGGAAGATCCAGCATATTTATGATATGATGCATGGCATGTCAAAGATGCGGTACGACTAGGCAATATTATGCGAAATCGGCACCCGGCAATTAATTAGAAGGTTCATGTTGTTTAGATACAGCGCAATTTAAATGTTGGCTTAATAAGGCAAAACATGGCACGGTTCGATACACAAAATTAAATGAAGCCAATATAAGATTAGAATAGCTCTCATATGGTCTCCATATTTAATTATGAGGTGAATTGCCCCCAATCTACCAAACATGTATGCAAGTATGAATAATTTATATGCAACAAGTTATATTTTATTTATTAAAAAAAGTATTGGATAGGGATCGCCCTGTTCGAATTGGTGAGGCAAAGAGACGGACTTCAGGTTGTTGATGGGGTAGCAGAAGTAACAAACTCCGGGAAGAAGAACTTGTTGGAGTGGTGGCGAAGTGATGCCAAACTTGATGAAGTTGTATCCCACCAAAACGGTGACACATTGGACACACCGGGCAAAAGAAACGCTAAGCCAAACTCTTGTGGACATTTTGTCAAACACACGACGGATAAGACGGTCGGAAGATGAGATGATGCCGGACTGCCAACATAAGATGGACCAAGAACGGCTGCAGATCCGAGACCAACCGGCGGGGGTAGACCTTGTCGATCTAGCACAGGAGAACGAAAACAAAGGCCCAAATTAGTTTAGACCGACACGGAAACAGAAGATCGGCGCGGACATATGTGCGCATGCTGCGGCGGGACATACGAGGTGGTCGGAGGCGTCGCTGAGGCGAGTTGGGTCTCCGTGCGGAACTCAAGGCGAAGCCAGGCGATTGTCTGGCGAGGTGGAGCTCCTGGTGGTGATTTTTAACCTGATAGCGATTGGGATCTGTGGAGGCTGGCTGGCGATGGGACTTGGTGGCGTGGTGGCGCTGCCTTGCACGCAGATCGAGGAGGCAGGGTGCGAGAGCGCAGCATGAAACCTGGTGGCGCTCGCGTATGAAGATGGGAGTGTGGAGGTGGCCCGTTGCGCACGGGAACAGGAGAAAAATTGGACAATCGATTGATGCATGCACTTTACATATGCTCTGCACCAAGTTTCTTCAATCGATGTGAAGGATTGACCGCTGGGGAAAAGGATGCGACGGGAGAAAAGAAGGGATTTTACCAGAGACGAGAGGGGAATTTTGGGATGTTTAGACCAGATCTGAACAGGTTTGGGGCTAGGGTTTGGAGAGAAAGAAGGACAAGGTATTATTTATATGGATAGTGCTGAGCATTCTCCGGAGGATGCGAAGCACTGGTCCTCCGGGTTAAGCTATCTACACGTGTCCCATATCCCTTTATTATCGTTTTCCTGGGACACTCCCGTAATGTCACGACAACAGAAAAAAAGCCAACTGACGACCACACCTGCAGCACGTACCACCCGTACACACTGCCCCCGTCGGTCGGCTCCAGCGAGAGACCTCGCCAGCGTCGAGCACCGCCACCGGCCATGGGTAGCACCGCCACCGGTCTTGGGTAGCAATCGCCGAGGCTGCCCATAGAAACCGCCGACGCCTTCCGTAGAATGCATCAACGCCGCCCGTAGCAAACACCGCCGCCGGCCATAGCAACCGTCGACGGCTTTTGTAGCAAGCATCGTCGCCGCCCGTAGCAACCGCATGGCAACCGTCGACGCCGCCGGTAGCAAACTCCGCCTCCTTCCGTAGCAACCGGTGACGCCGCCCGTAGCAAATGTTGTCGTCGCAGGTAGCAGGCGCCGGCCGCCATTGCAGCACCACCGCCCCCGGCTGGTAGCAGCGCCGCCCCGCCCTTGCAGCAACACCGCCCCAGATGGTAGCAGCGCCGGCGGCCGTTGGAAGCAATGTCGGCTGCCGTTGGTAGCAACGCGGCCCGACCTTTGCAGCGACACCGTCCTCGGCTAGTAATATCGTCGGTGGCTGTTGGTAGCAGTGTGGGTTGCCGTTGCTAGCAACGCCGCCCCGCCTTTGCAGCAACACCGTCCCCGGCTGGTAGCATCGCCGGTGGTCGTTGGTAGCAGTGTCGGCTGCCATTGGTAGCAGCAGGGCCCCAACCTTGTAGCACCACCGCCCAACCCTTGAAGCATCCGACTACCGACTCGCCGTAGCGCCACCGCTCTTCACAACACCGTTGTCCCGCCCTTGCAGTCTCTGACTCTGTGCTCATCGGGCACCGTGGCGCCATTGCTCGTGATGGGCTTGCCGAACAGAGGAGGCGGGCCGTGAATGGGGCTCACCGGGAGAGGAGGCAGGAAGACGAGCAGCAGTCGCGTCTGCCGCCAGTGGGGAAGGAGGAGGGGAGTGGTGTTGGACGGAGATAGCCGGCGCCAGAAGAGATGGGGGCCATCCCTGTGAAGCATCTTTCTCCCGCTGGAAAGGGACACGTGACGAGCAGAGAGACCGGAGGCCGCGGACACGCGTAGCCTCCGACGGTAAAGAAGCGTTTTCCTATTTATATAGTCCAAAGTAGACTAGATGAGACTAGATTTGGGCCAAAACTGTAGACGGACTTTTTGTCTTTTTTATTTTAATAAAATAAGAAACCCTTTGTGGTCACGTAACGGACGAAAAATATTATTTTGTTATAATTTCAAAATAAGAAAAGGGGAAGGGTTTAATAAAACGATAGGGATGTTTTAGTAAAACAAAAATATGATTTTAGCAAAATAGGTTGCTGTCAAAACATGCGAATAAAAATATACGTGATGATGATACTCAAATACAATATGGCATGATGACATGAGCATACTATCATGATGATGCACAAAGTAGAAACAACAAGTGATTTCCTAGTAGTGGTTGTACCCGGGGTGCTAATATGTTTCAAGCAAGATGACTGAGGTCAAATTCCATATATATTTCGTATTTTATGATAATGTGCCCATATTTTGTAGATGAGTTCATCGTGGAATGGTAAACAATGTTTCCAGTGTATGGTTGGATCCTTTATGTCCAAAATATAGCATATTAAATTCCTAGGTGCAAAAAAATGTGTTGTTTTGTGAAGTAAGTATTAGTACAAATAAAACATCGGAATCACACGGCATATTTTGTTTATATCCGTATATATGGAAAGCTTTCTTATAAATTGGCATGGCCATCAATTTGACCAGAAATTACACAAGAGTTCCTTTGTTGGAAACTAGTACCACAAAACAGCTTGAGAATGGGAGAAATTATTATTACAGGTGGATCGCTACTCCTACAGCTACCCCTACATTCGAGTACTCAGTAGTTCTTCGTTTTCATTTTACAAAAAAGATTTATTGTGGAGGGAACAGGAGTAGAGTAGTACTATTCATAAAGGAACTGGAGCAGAGGAACATGCATCTGTTTTCATTTTATTCAACCTCGCCTATACGCTCTATCCCTAGTTCCCCATTACCCTACCTCTACGCCAAGTGTCGCCGTTCTTCTCCTCCACAATGCCGCTTTCTGATCCTATTCACCGCACAGTATGAGTGTGTTTGTTCTTCTCGCTGTCCCGCCTGCCACCATCGATCATCCCTCTTTTCCAGAAAACCAAATCAAGCCACCATCCCAACTTCCATCATCTCGCTTGCGATGGCAGGACCGTGCAAGGACAGTGATGATTCTGAGCTGTTCCAGGATGGTTTCACCGAAGTCCCGCTTGAAGAACTCATAACCAGATGCGACATCATCACTGCCGCAAGCCTCGCCGGTTCGTCCAAACATCTTCTTGGCTCGGCAAAATATAAATTTACATGCTTCTCAGTCGTTTGGCCTCCCCTGTGTTCTTCATTCTCACCCCACTAAGAAATCATGGGAATGCAACGAGTACTTCAAGGGCAAGGGCACGACATGCAAGATGATGCCGTTGGACGGGTTCCCCTCTGAAGCTATGTTCCCAAATTGTATGGGTAAGCAGTGGGTAGGTGCCAATGGGATCACCATTGTTGGGTCCGAGTGCAAGTGGGAGCTTGTCAATGTGTACACTCATCAACACGTTCCTATCCTACAAGTCAATGAGTTTTACCGACCAAAGATCTATTACATTCATGCGTAATGATCATCCTATTCTCCTCGAGAAGATTGCTATTTGCCGAGATCCCACAACTGCAGCGGATTATTTAGATTTCTCTCTTGTCGCTATCTTCGACTACTCAATTGCTACCCTTGATGGCGATGAGTATGCATGGACAGTTCTTGAGAACCAGTTCTAGTGCTATTTCTGATACAGGGATGCACTTATCCATAAATGTCTGGTGTTTGTAGCCACTGAGAGTGGCAGTTTTTATGTTTGGAATCATCTGTATTTTGGTAAGTTTGATCCGTTCATGTTCTAAACACTAGCTTCAATTTTAATGGATGTAAACTAGTGTTGGCTAATTTGTCCGTCGTTTCTTTTTCAAGGTCCTATTCTGCTCCCGTCACCACGTGGCGCGCATCTCGAGGAGGGAAACCTTGATGCCATAGATGATCACGAGCACGAACCTAGTTTATGGTTCTTATCTATATCTGCATATTAGTCTCGCCTTCTTCTTATCCATATCGAGGGTGTTACTGATGAGGAGTTTCATGGCGGTACTTATTATGGTCATGGCAATCCTGTTGCTGATCATAGTGTTGATCGCTATGGTCGCACTTGTGGCACCTATGCTACTGGGTTTGGATGCATGATGTACTCAAAGGACACATCTTACTTGTATTCACCCAAGCCATTGATAGCGATTGCTGACCTGGGAGCATATGCCCTTTTTCTTGAATTGAACTATCTGATTAACATTGCGGTAGGCGGTGCAGATGTTTCCCCAGGATATCTGACGAGAAGCAACTGTGTCTACACCTCCCACCATGCAATAGGACTTGGATATACGCTGTTTCCTAAAATATGCTACTTCAATCTAAATACTGAAGAAGCGGTTGTTGGTTTCCCAACCAACGTTGCATGGAAATCTCCGAAGACTCCATTATATGGTTCATCCCTAGCTTCGCCAATGCCCGCAATTGGAACCAAACTACCGTAAGTAATCGTAATACTATGTAATAGGATAGCTTAGCTTAGATCAAGTGTAGTAGATGGTCTTGCTTTTCTTTTATAACTTGTCCTTGCCATAAACTCATAATCTAGACGACGCTTTGGGCATTTTGAGTTGCCTATGGAGGTCACACACAGACAATGATGTGAGAAGGAGGCATGCACACAAAAGCAGACTTGATCGTCAGTTTTGTGTCTTCAATGATGAGTGTTCAGAGAAAAGGGCAAACTGAATCTGTCACTTTGAAATGCTGTTGAATATGTCCAAGTGCCGTTGAATGTGAACTGGGAATATGTTGATATTTTTCTTTCTTATTATGTACTGCTGAATCTTTCAAATGCTACTGAACCTGTCCAAAGTTTTGTTCGATACTTGTTAAGATCGACCGGCCGACTGCAGAATATGGTCTCGCTTTCCTTTTGAATTAGGTCTTGCTGCATCTATTGAATTTCAATATCCGCATTGCTGAATCTGTCAATTCTTTTGGTCACTGTCTGTGTACTGCCAACCAGTCACTTCGAATGTTGTGCTGACTCTGTCAAGTGCTACTGAATATGAACCAGGAATCTATCTGATATTTGCACGGTGTTATTCTGTACTGCTGGATCTTTCAAATGCTACTGAATCTGTCAAATGCTCTTTTGTTACTATTACTACAATATTTTGTAGAATGAAGTATGATGTACTGGTACTTGTTTAGATGAAGTGCATCAGATTGTCTTGCTTTTCTTTTGAAACTTAGCATTGTCACAGTTATCTACATGAATCTTGGGCAGTTTGGGTTGCATATGGGCAATCACACAGGCATTGACGTAAGGAGGAGGTATTCACACAAAAGCAGACTTGATCGTTAGTTTTGCCCTCTCCGATGATCAAATCTGTTCGGAGAACAGGCCAAACTGATCGTGTGCCAAGTTTTTTTAGCTGGAACAAGAACTGATTATCCCTGTACTTCTATTGAATTTCAAGCAGGAAAGCTACTGAATCTCTTAAATGTTCTATCGTTGCTATTACTAAAGCATTTTGTGGAACTAATACTAATGTACTAGTACTTTTTTAAATCAAGGGCAGTAGATAGTCTTGCTTTTCTTTTGAAACATGGCCGTGTTATAATCTAGATGAGACTTGGGCATTTTGGGTTGCATACGGGGGTCACACAGGCATTGATGTGAGAAGAAGGTACTCAAAGTAGACTTGATCGTCAGTTTTGCTTGCTCCAATGGTCGAGTGTGTTTGGTGAAAAGGAAAAACTGATCACGCGACAAGGTTTTTAGAGCTGAAACAAGAACTAATCCTCTCTTTACTGCTATGGTATTTCATTGTCTGTATTGCTGAATTGGTCACTTTTGAAATGCTGTTGAATTGGTCAAGTGTTGTTGAATATGAACTTTGAATATGTTGATAACGTTTCTACCTTATTCTGTACTACTAAATTTTGACATGAATAGCTGTCAAAAAGAATTATCGCTTTTCCCCTCCCATTCTGAGGTCTTTGTTTCGAATCCGGCCGAGCACATCACAATTCAATTTTTATTAAATAGGAGAAGAAATCTAGTAGCTCACTCAGCCCCTCTTTAGCCAAGAACATTTTTATTCGGTCTTTTCGGGATCAGGGGACTACTAACCACAGCCCAGTGAAGTTTGAGAAAGGTGCCCACGGAGCATAGCCGAGAACATATTAATTCGGCCTTTTAGGGGTCAGGGGACTATTGAGCATAACCCAATAAAATTTGAGAATGAAGCCTATGGAGCATAGCCTATAGAGTATAACCCACGTAGAACAGTCTATGTAGAATAGCCAAACTCTTTTTAATTCAGCCTTTTGTTCATTGCCCCCACCTCTCAAAATAAAAAAACCTCTCAAAATAAATAAAAAACTCTGCCTACCCATGTTTTTAAGAAAATACTCCATTATATGGCATTTTATAAATTGAGACGCTAGTAGAGTTGCCCTTTTATATTTTAAAACAGATAAAACATAGACACACAAGATATTTTTAAGAAGACCAGTACTTAAGTTGTAGTACCAATAAAAGTTTAATGATATTTATTCTATAAATATCTTTGTTCTAGTGGTAACGCACTCGGGTTACGTTTATTTGATTTGAATGTCTTTTGTTTGAATCGCCTATGTGTGTATATCTTGGGTTTACTTTTTCTTCTAGCAATATCGCATTAAGGAGAGGCTAACATCACAGACCCACTAGCATGGGAATATTCGTTTGCGATACCAAACTTGGTGGGTGAGCGCACCGCGGTACCCGAGTTGCCATCAATCGTGCGGAGGGGCCATAGTAGATTCGCCAATTGTCCAGAAGGGCCAAATGGGGGTGAATACAAATCTAACGGCCAAATGGTCGTTTGAACCAGACGAAAAACGGTTGAACTCAAATACCGCCGTTAGGTCAACTCTTCTTGGCCCGCCATGTCAGTATTCCCTGTTATCTTTTGCGGTCGTAGACTAGCTTATCCCTGCGTGGACCAGATCCCTGAGTGGACGAGATCTATTTCTTTGCTCTGCTCTGGTCTTCTCCCCTGCTCCCCTCCCCATAACATTTGCTCCGCTCCGGCTGCTCGTCTCAGATTGGAGCTCGCGCTTGCTCTAATTTGCATCTCCACCATGTCCGGTCAACCTCCCACGCCTCTAATCGAAGCTCGCAGCCGTCGCCATTGCATCGTCCGCCGTATCGGAGCTTCGTGTCCCCAGACTAATATCTCGCCTCTGGCTAGTCCTTCTCGCACGGCGGAGCGCGTCCCGTCGAGCGATCCAGGCCGGCGACTGGCCTTGGGAAGTTGCGTGCTGCCGCGCACCCCAGGCATGGTAGCCCTGGCACAACAGTTCGACGACCATGCTCTCATGGCCACCGTGCTGGGCGTCCGTCCCGCCGTGTCGCCGGCAGAGTTGCTGTTGGCTTTCAGGTCTCGTTTTGGGATCAGACGAAATGAGGTCAACATTGAGGTATGCGCGCCGCCATTCGATTTTTTCGTCCGGTTCGAGCACAGCTCAGACACCGAGCGTGTTCTACATTCTTCCCATTCTTTCGAGTGCTGCGGGGAGAAAATGAGCTTCATGCGTTGGCATCGCGCCTGTGGGTGGGACGATCGCTTGGGGCAGCTTCATTTCTTCTCCAAACTCGGCTTTGCCGGCCTCCCATTGGATTCTTGGGAGCCGGAGGCCCTCAAGCAGGTCGTCAGTAGCCTTGGTGGCGAGCTGGTGGAAATCGTGCCACCGAGCGACAGATGGGTCATCGAGGTAAAGGCGTGGCTGAAAGATCCTGACGCCATCCCTAAGATGTACAAGGTGCAGATTCCAAGCAGGGCAGGGCGACAGCTTTCCTGGAAGCACCCGGTCATCATCCACCTGGAGGAGGATCTGGACTCGGTACATGGCATTCAGAGCCCCGAAGAGGCTGCCAGAAAGCGCCCTCGTCGCCTGCAGTGTTAGCCTGGAAGGATCGATGGCACAGGACCGCCACCGTTTTGCGACGGGGCACACAGTTTCGGTGGGGGAACTGGGCTTGGACGAGCTGGTGGTTCTGATTTCCCTCGAGTGAAGACAGAGCTCTAGTGAATTGCCGTGGTATGTGTGGCTAATAAATTTGTAGTATGGAGAGTGTAGCAGGAAGTTAGCATCGACTAAAAATGTGTAATAGTTTGAATCGATGTAGTAAGTGTGTGTAATAGTTTGAAGTAGTATGTGTGTGTAATAGTTTGAATCGATGTAGTATGTGTGGGTAATGAATTTGATGTAGTTTGTGTGCATGTAATAGTTTGAATCGATGTAGTTGAACACCGTGCTTTATAATTTCCGTGAATAACCAAGGACAACCTCATGAAAAGAGGGTGGTTTGGCAATGAGCAATGTCAATTCTGTGGATGCCAGGAAAATGTAGTCCATCTCCTCTTCAAGTTCTCTCTCCATTTCAAAATATAAGATGTTTTAGCTTTGTGAATGGAGCGTATCTAGACATCTTTTAGTGATGGTGCTTTCTAAACCTAGATGAACCTACATACTAAAAGGGGACTAGATACACTTCATTCACAAAGCTAAAACATCTTATATTTTGAAACGGGGGGAGTACAAGGTAGCTACATTTGTAACACGTTGAACTGTAGGACCATTTTTTAGGCAACACAAGACAAAGGAAAAAAGGTTTACAGCACAGACAGTAGACGCAAAATCTGTAATCTGGGATAAAAAGATGCCAGTTAACTGGACTGAACCACGACTAGTAATTGAAGGAAATAGGTACTTGATATTATTTGCTTACAGCAGTAGTACTTCCATAAAAAGGGTCTTATACCTGCACAAAAGTGGGCTAAACTTCCTACTAGTTTATAGAACAATTCGTTAGCATTTCATCTACAAAAGCCATTCTTCAGTCTGAACTTAACTATTCTACACTGAAGAAACTACAGATCTCCACCAGAAAAGTTAGCTGGCCAATTGCCTTAAGAGGACATAAGTTCTTTGATCATTTAACCCAAACTGATCTATTTCCTTCCCGCCAAACTACAAGAAATCTGCATCGTTCATGCACGAGCGATTTGCGTGTGCCAGTCCCAGTTCAGTTGGACCATCCGCTCCGCCGCAACGATTTCTTCAAAACTGAAATTCGACATCTCCTTCTCGGGATCGTAGGTCCGTGTGAACTCGAACCTGAATTCCGGGGCTGAGATGATGCCCTTCGTCGGCTCCTGCTGTCGAGCAATCCAGCATGCTGAGTGTAGACGCTTGGTCGCCGCCATGGTACGGCCTTCGACGGTGCGTAGGATGGAGCGTCTTTGCCGCAGATAGCGTGCTCCCAGCCTACCCCACTGAGGTAAGGTAGTCCGCGCCGAAGCGTGGACGCGAGAGTTCCTAGACCTTGGCGCTTCCCTGTTCGAGGGTGTGTATCCTCGGCGGCGGCATGCTCTCATGAAACATTTGATACATACCTTGTTCTCATTGCCTAGAGCATACCGTAATGTCGCCGTGCGATTTCTCCACATCGCTCTCTTGGCCCTGCTTGCCGCATCTGGCACCGACGACGGCGCAGTCGCCGCCACGGCCGATTCGGCACATTCGGGGAAATCATCCAACTGGCAGGGCAATGGGAGACCGACCTTGAAGTAGAGCTTCATGGCCTGCCTTAGAGGGGCTAAATACCCCAGTTTCGGCGGCTGTCGCGGCGGCGGCGGCTTAGGCGGGGCCATGTTACCCTAGCTGGTGCGGCACGGAGGAGCTGCGCAAGGTGAACTGTGGTTAGTCGGAGAAGGGGAGTGAAAGACTGACAGTAGGTTTGGACTACGGGCACGCGTGAAAATAACCATTTCCCATTTCCTTAGAGGGTAATAATTCGACACTCGTTGCATTAACAGCTCAATTTTTATTTCCCTTCTCAGCATAAGAGTGCGAACGTATTAAAACGATTGGTCGTGGCTATCCACCTCATCGGGCAATGTACCAGGACAGGTAGGCGACGGGACCGGGTTTCATTTTAGAAATGTTGACGACTGTGCCCTTATGTTTATACGATATTATTTATATGCCACCATGTACCGTCGAGTGTAGCAACATCATCAGAAACAGGGGATAACGACGTGGCGTGTTTTATTTTTTTAAAGGGCATCAGAATCAGGGGATGCCGATGTGGCATGTTTTCTGACTGGCGGGCCCGCCCCCTCCACCTTAGGCGGCACGCATCCCAGGTTCGAGGGGTGGTGCCGCCCACCAACATATTATTGTGCAATTTTCCATGTGGGACCTGAATTCTGGCGCTGAGCTGATGCCCGTGTCGAACACAGAGCATTCTAAAAGAAGCTACTAAAAATAAATACTGTGAATTCTGGAAGTACTAAATTTAAATACATTTCAATTTTGTCTGAAAGGTAATACACATTCTGATCATCGAAATAATATAAATACAGTACAAATTTCTACTTCGAAAAATAGACCTGAAAGTGCTAGCAAATAACCTAGGATGAATATATGATTCATTCTCCCCTATATATTTCGTCGTCGTCGGCTCCCGCGTGCTGCAACACATGTTCAGAGAACTCTCTCCGTTTGTGCTGCCAATATCTCGTACAGAGGGTAAGGCCTCGGTGTATGTTCCAGACTTAAGCCATACATTACCATTGTTGGTTCCTCTTCCCAGGCTTGAACCTCATGATCGTACAGTCTGATAAAATTCATGTAGTATATGCAACCGGGTTTGACTGTGGGGTGTAACCTGGTATCAATAGAGATAGACCGATTGTGCCCAACAAAGAGGGCACGACTTCCAATGTCACCGACGGCCTCGAGAGAGCGGTTCTCCGTGTCCACCCGGTACAACACTGGTTGTCCTTTGGTGAAATCTCCATTCAACACAAGAAGCAGATCACCATCTGACTCCACAAGGTAAAATTTGTAGGTTTAGCGTACCTGTTCAAAGACTGGGGTTGAAATTATTTTGGCCATCGTGACAGTGCTCGTGCGCAGCTCTAACTGGATGTTGGTCGACAAGATGTATCCATTCTCAAGTAATGCATATACTTCCCCTCAGAATGCCGTCATGCAGACCAGAAGCGTATCAGGAGGTGGCGAATACAACTCTTCTCGAAATGATCCATTGATTTGCCCCATTGGGGTGCTCTCATCGGCACATGTAATATGATCTGGATAATCAGTGCAAACGAACATCATCGTCGGGTCCTTCATCACGACGAGAGATTGCAAAAGATTAGATGGTATGTGTGCTTGAAACTCAGTGTTAGACTTGTGAGTGATTGGGTTTAGAAGCCGAATCTGGTACGGCTCCACCCTCTGAGCAAGCACGATGACGCAACGAGAAACACCAACGAAGTAGAATCTTTTGGAAGAAGAGGACATAAGTTAGCACTAAGATGTTTACAATGGAAAATACCAATAAATATCGGATGTGAATGTGAACCTGCGATGGACGTCCATTAGATTTGTCATGAAGGAATGACCAGTGGCGAGGTTGAGGAAGGTAAAGTCGCCAACGTCTGGAAGTGTGTTATCTATCATGATCCAGTTGCTGAAATGGAATTCGGGCACCTTTAAAGTGCGGCGCCAATCGGTGCAGACTTCTCGACAAGCAGCATAGGTGTCGACGTACTCCTCTTTCTCCAGCAAATAGTCGGCGATCTTGCGAAGTGGGTCGGCCGGGAGATCGGCCCCAGTTCCTCTTCATCCGGCTACTGGCCATGGCTTATGTGCGGGAATGTTTTGATCGAGGAAGAAAGAAGAACTACCACTACGAGGAGAAGAAGGAAAGGATAACAGACGAGGGAGACGAAGCGGAACTGCCACTGCGAGGAGACGATGAGACAGGGGAGAAGAAGCGGAATTGCCAATTCAAGTTTGGATCAACGAGCTTTTTTCCGGAACTAGCGCGTGGACCAGCCATGCACTGCATGCAAGTCTTGATCAAATAGACTGACATGTGGGACCTGCTAAAAATTCCGTGAAGTGCTCCCCGTGTATAATGCGCTAACAGGTGGCATGTTTTCTGACAGGCGGGCCCACCTCCTCCACCTACGACGGCGCGCGTCCCAGTTTCAAGGGCTGGTGCCGCCCACTAACACATTATTGTGCAAGTTTCCATGCTTTGTCGCAACCAGCTCCACTCCGCTCCTCTCCTCTGCTCCTGCCGCCGCCACTCCACTCAGTCGTGCACCGCTCTCGTCGTCCCCTTGGGCCATCGTCCTCCCGCCCTCCCCTCCCTGCCATCCCCTCACGTCCCCTCCCCTCCCCTCCATGCCCTGTCTCCTTGCCGCCGCCCACCGCCTAGGCGCGTCTGGAAACGAAAACCGAGAGTCGGCCGTTAGGTTAGGAGCCCAACGACGCTGGTGATCCGGATCCCGCTCGGAGATGGATCCTGCGAGGCTTGAGAGCACGGATATGGGTCCTGTGCAGCTAGAGAGCATGGAATCTCCTTCAAGTCTAGAGAGCACAGAGGAAAACGAAATGGGAGGAGAGGGTAGCGGGGTTGCAGAGATTTGGAGGTATGGATCCCGGAGAAGGGTGTCGTGCGTCCACACTTGAAAGGTAAGAACTGTGATTCCTTATCTACATACCCTAATTAGTGTTTATAGTCCTATGGTGATGCCAAGGATATGGGTTGGAAACTGCAGGACGTCTGTACAGCTTGTCCTTGAGCATGATGCTTTGTCAAGCGAGCATGAAGGCACTGAAACGTACGTTGGGCGGTGCGGATGATGATGAGAAAGCATATCCAGACGTGGCTGCTGACCCTGATAGGATGGAGAGTAGGGAATATTTGGTTGATTCAAACTTTGAGCCTGACTATGGGACCGATGAGGAAGAGGAATGTGAAGATGTGGAAATGGGATGTATATACGACGACGAAGACGTGGACAGGCCAGTGATCACTTTGACAGGGACAATCCTACAATTGATGAGGGACAATCTTTGATAATGTGGAGGGACTGCAGATATGTAGTATGCAACCTATGCAATAAGAGTTAGGTTTCGAATTTATCATTGAAAAGAGCGACCAAAGAGATTTAGGGTGCACGGTTAGGGAAAGTAATGTGGTGTAAATGGAGATTACATGCATCTCTAATGCGGGGTGGACACCCATTTCAGGTTGCAATAGCTACATTTAGTTTCAGTCTTTCTCATATTTATTCTACTGATAACTAGCTCTGAATTATTTGGATTCTTATCGAATGCAGATCAAGTAAACACTAAGGAACACACCTGCCCTAATACTTCTTTAAGTGGTAAAATAGACGGCGACTCCAAGTGGATTGCTGCTACTGTACTTTATTGGTGAGGCATGATCATAAATTGGACTAGCTGAACTCAGAGCAAAGATTAGCAAAAAGTTTAACGTTCTGATTCCTTATCACAGAGTCTTTGATGGAAGGAGATGCCTCTAGACTTCATTCAAGGCAAGTGGAATGACAGTTTTCATATGTTGTATAGTTTCAAAGATTAGGTAGAGAGAAAACATCACCTGGTAGTGTTGTTGACATCGATTACGAGGTTGTGAAAGGGAGAGAAAAGGTCTCGAGGGGGGTTAGGATAAGCAGGAGATAAGATATGCTTCAGGAGATGTTTTGTCTGCCTAAAGGCACGCTGGAAGGGGTTCCTAGACAGCTGCAGGCCATACTTGGCAATAGGCGCAACTTCATTAACAGGGAAGTTTAGGGGACATGTTGCTTCTGCTTGTGCTTGGACTCGCATAATTGGCTTCTACCCGTAG